>JAXCLR010000081.1:11887038-11907040 GCA_035584095.1 Annona squamosa
ACCTCAACCCAACCATGGTATAAATCGGTTCGGGTTGATGCGGGCTCGGGTTGAACCCAACCCTATTTACACCCCTAACTGCAGTATATATTGGAAAGTGGAAATCGGATGAACTGCCGCCAAACGGGAAATAAAATTAAAAAGCCTGACTGAGCCTAGTCTTTCGTCGGGGCAATTAGAAAACGAGCACCGATCTTTTCAGACAGGTGTGATTTCCGACCGGTCTGAAAAATATATTTTTTTATTTTTTTGAAAATATTTTTATAAACATATTAATCTAGTTATATTTAATTTATAAATCAAGTTTTATCATTTTTAAATTACTAAAATGCCACTGATTTTCAAAAATAAAAAATAAATATCTAAAATACCCCAAAAATCGTAAAAATTTATACACATGTTAGGTACACCTAGATTAAGAATGTTATAAAAAAATTTCAAAATTTTTTTTTAAAAAAAGTATATGCACCCGGGAGCAGGGAGCGCAAACCACAACCCATATTTATCTATAAATTAATTTTTACCAGTTTTGATGATATATATTTCTTTATTTATTTCTAAACTCAAGATTGGAAATAATTGAAATACTCCAATGTTTTAAAAATAAAAAAAATATATTTTTAAAAAATAAATGCACTTAAACTAACAATTACATTAAAAAATAATATAAAGGGGTCCCATTATGTTGGCACAACGACGGCCCGCAACATGGGATCATGCATCTAATCAATAATGGGTGCATTTGGTAATAAGGAAAAATTATAAGTTAAAACTTTTTTACTTTCCGCAATTCCAACATTTTTTAATTATTTTTTCACATTTTTCTATATAATTACCCTATTTTTCAATCATTTCTATACAACTACAACTATTATATCTATTTCAACTTTTTCTTATTTATTTCTCATCATTACTCCTATTATATCACATCGTTTGACAACTTCTACTTTATACAATTTTTCATCAAAAATTTTATTCATTTACGAACACACTCAATCATAAAAAAATGACCTTATCTTATTGCTGTAAAAATCAAACGATCGCATTGCTACTTTGATTTTTATGGCTAGGTTATAACTTTTGCTCTAAACTCATATATTGTATGGGCAGTGAGCGGGTTCAATTCGGTTTTCACAAATGGTTAAGATGGACCGGTCGAAATGGGCATCCCCAATGACGACTGTTGTTTGAAGGGGTTGACGATGGGCAGGCGCTTTGACGAGATGCCAAATACCGGCGCGGCGGCGGCCGACGGGGCTATGGCCGATGCAACTGATTCGCAACCAAACCCGATGCGGCGGATCCGTCAAATACGTCGGCGTCCTTCTTTACAAGAGAATATTAAATGCAAAAGTCATTTATTTTTATTTTTAATTATTTTTTTATAATTTTTTTTATTTCTATACAACTATTTCATTTTTCTTTATTCTTATTTTGCACCTATCATATGCATTCGATTCTCATTCGCCAATTTTTTTTTTTTTTTTTTTTTTTTTAATTTCACTCTAAACAAACTCTCATTCTAAGTAATTTTCTCTTCCCAGGAACCAATCGCGTCCGTTTTCCGCGATGTCCACTTTGGCAATTCGTGGAATCCGAATAAATTCTTGGTTGAATTAAAATTCGGATGCAAATTGAAAACAAAATAAGACTGTGACATACAAAAAAATACATACACCTTTTAATGAAAATATTAAATATCATGGACTTGAAATGATTAAAAGAGTGACAAGGCTGAGGGTTTTTTTGGCAACAGAAAAAAGTAGGAAAAAATAAAAATAAAAAAGGAGGGTGATTATGGACAGGAAGTAGGCAGGTTTTTTGTCAATAAAATAAGAAATTATGAGCAAAGAAAAAACAGATAATAACAATAAGTTAATTAATATATTAATTCATATTTAATATACTGAAATATAGGAAATGACTTACGGCATCATAAATATAAACGATTTAAACAAAATAAACGGATTAGATTTTAGCATAATCATCATATGGCCTGACTCGAGAGGTTCCATCAATACACTTATATGAAACCCGTCCCATAGAAGTAGAATCTAATGATAAATATATGTCGAATCATTCTTTTTAAAAATAAAATTCGCATGCATAGAATTTTTAGAAATGAAACTTCCGCAAAAACGTCCAATGCTTGCTGGAGATTGACATTTTATGAATATTAAAATAATATACGAATGCACATGGGCTGTTCTGACCTATCATCGTTCATCCATAAATCTCATCAATTGCAATCATACAGCAGAACTAACTAATCGGTCAAAGTGCTTCGGTTTAAACTGGTTTAACTGTTTCTTTACATCAGACTAAACCATTATTATAATTATTATTTTATTGTAAAATTGTATAAACACATATTTCTTATTTCTATAACAATTAAGGAAAATGAATACTGAATTTAAAATTTAAGCAAAGTTATTTACACTTTTTTTAATGAAAAGTTATTTACACTTGAATGTGGATTAGTTCCTAGTATACCTCTAACTATAGTAATGTTGCAACCTGAAACCCCATAACAATTTTTTGGCTTTTGCTTCCAGCTTGTTCACAAATCTGATTTCTTCTCGCTAAAAAGCTACTAAATTTTAAATGTTGGGTAATATATATATATATTTGGGTTGGAGATTTCTATCGTCATTCATATTCGCCTACTGACAGAGGCATAAATGGCATATTTTCATTTTTTAAAATTTTTTAATAAAACTATTATGCTATGTAGATGTAATACATAAATCATTTTTACAATTTTTGGGATTTTATATGTATTTTTGAAATTTCAAATCTAAGAGTAACTTTAGTCATGTTATACATTGAAGATGATTGAAATACAGATATATTTGAAATTCTGAAAAATTATATGCACCTCCCGAAAACGTTAAAACTTGGTTCATTGGCTGCATGCACCTTGCTTAACAGTTTTTAACTTTTTATATGAATAAAATACATCTCTGAGCGATAAAAAATACCCGATTTGCCACCCGTCAAGGAAGATCACAGCCCTTCATGTTCAGCCATTGTGTCCGAATGAGAAAGATGCCGCAAGAAGGAGCAAAAGTGGTGAGGATAACCGGTTGGGATAAGATTTAATTTAACCGCAGTTCCAGGCGGTTTAACGATTTAATCCGGTGCGGAAGTCTCAGCTGGAAAGATCAGACTAAAGAGACCGGCTGCCGGTTGGACCGGTCCGTACTGTAATTCACTGACCTTAAGCAGATGTCATTTCCGGCTGACATGATATGCCACTTTTCAGACCTCCACCGGTGGTTGTTGCCGAATGTCACAAGAAACTTGCAGTTTGACCAGCGCATCACTTTCCAAAAGGTTTGTTACGAAACCATCTCTTCTTCCATATGAGCAATTTCCCCATCAACATAGGCGATGGATATAAAATAATAAACATTCCTTGATCGGAAGTTCACCATCTTTTTTATCTTTGTATTTAAAACTTAACTTGGGCATATATGTCAATTCTAGCACTAACTATGTAAATCTAATAATGGCATTAATGTTAACTGGGTGTGTTTATAAAATAATAATTTTTTTGCAAAAAAGCCATTTATGTAAAAGCTTTAAAAAAAAGAAAATAACATTGTATGATAAGGGTAATAATGCATAATAAAGATAATAAAGTTAAAATAGATAGATTAATTATATTAATAATTATATAAAAATTTAAAAAATAGATAGCTTGGGTAGAAAAATGTGAAAAATAATTAAAAATAAAATATTTGTGAAAAGTAAAAAAATTTATATTGAAAAATTTTGGCAAAAAATTTCGTCTTTTAACAAAAACGACTTAAGTAGCCACGAATATGTCAATAGGAAAATGAAAAATTAAAATTTTTAACTGAAAACAACTAGAAGTAGAATTAATACACATGCGGGATATGGATTAATTTATGGCACGCATATGTAATTGCGGGGAACAGAATCTCAGGTGGGCCCCCTAAATTTGAGAGAATGGGAGGTTGGTGTGAGACGAAAGAGCCGTAAGCTATTTCACGATCTTGGGATGAGAGTGGGAAATGCCAACTCTCTCTTCAAATACACTCCATAGTCAAAAACACAAACGCGTAATTTCCCAAACCACTCTTGCAGACTTCCATCTCCCAAGAGCTCCCTGCTCTCCAAACTCCTGAAGGAGACAGCTCCCTGCTCTTCAAACTTCTAAAGGAGACGGAGAGAAAAGAAAGGTTTGCAATTGCGTTTCAACGTTGCATGCTTGATCTTGCAGGATTGACTGCATCAAAACTTAGAAAAGTAGCAAGTTTTCTCTCGTGTGTTCCAGAAGTAGAGGAGCATTACAGGGACGCAAGAGAAATTTCAAGGAGCTTTGCTTTTAAAAGCCTCGAAAACAGAGAGACTGGAGTTGGTCCCCTCTGTTTCTTTTTAATAAGAGAACCGAACATATATGCGGGTAACCTGATTCCGAGGAGATTCCGGAGTGGGTAATCTCAAACGCGAGGACCCAACTCTGAAATCCGCAAAAAGAATTAGTCTCGGTGGTTCTCTTAGCATATTTCTTCGGAAGAAGAACAGAGCATATATTGCGTTCGTCTGTGTGAGGCTTCCTTTTCTGACTCTTTCATTGAGCTTTTCTTTCCTTGTTCCTCTTCGTACATATGTCTTATTTTAATTTTTAACGGGATTGTTTGCAGGAGGTTTAGAAGATGGAAAGCATCGAAAAGGTGTTGGAGTCGGGACGGAGGGTTAGCCGGAGTTTTAGTAGGAGCATGAGCCGGAGCAATTGGGGGATGGAAGATGTGTTTTCCCGGTCAGCAGGATCGAGGCGTAGCTTAGGTGGTATTGATGATGACGAAGAAGCTCTCAGATGGGCTGCATTGGAGAAATTGCCCACGTATGATCGACTGAGAACCAGCATCTTTAAGTCCTACATCGAGAGCGAGAACCAGCAGAGCCAGTTAATCCACAAGGAAGTAGATGTCCGGAAGCTCAACGTGGAAGATCGGCAGGCTTTCATCGAGCAGATTTTCAAGGTTGCTGAGGAGGACAATGAGAAGTTCTTGAGGAAATTCAGGAATAGAATCGAAAGGTAACTACTGGTTTGTCATTGCTTGTGGCGTATCTATGCGTTTACATGCCATGCACATGGGTACGAACGTATACAGATGATGTTTTTAGACAGATACCTTCTTCTACTGCATGAATTATCTTTCTAACCAGATTTTGAGGCTACTGAAATCGTTTGTGGATAACTATTTTTTACAACGTTTTGTTAGTCTTCATCGAGAACTTCGTTTTGGGTCCGTGTGATTTTTCTAGATCACAGCCGGCTCCACTTGAACCCATGTTGTGGGTTGGTGCATGTTTCCATTCCGTCCATGAAGCGTGAGGGGAAAGGATGATTGCATGATCATCCATGGAAATATTGAACCCGAAATTCTTGGATCTCCAATTTATATGCGGGGCCATGTTTCGTAACCAGATCATCTTTTTTCTGGATCTAGTGATGAATTAACATGTATAAGAGCTCTGATTTCTTGGATGATCTTGCCATTTTGAAGCCTTCAATGCTGCATATCGTGAGATATGAACCGCAATTACTTCATCTATCAATTATTCTGGTTAAAATAGAATAAAGCTAGTTTTAGGTGGAATAAGAATGACATCCGCTTAGCATAATTTACTTTTATTAAATTCTTGTCCCAGACTGAGTTGACTCAGCTTAGCCGGGACTAGTTTTCAAACTAGAACTTATATCAAGCTTCTCTTGGTTGGTTACAGGGTTGGAATCCATCTTCCAACGGTGGAAGTGAGGTTCGAGCATCTGACCGTAGAAGCCAAATGCTATGTGGGAACTAGAGCTCTTCCCACTCTCCTAAACACTGCAAGAAACCTTGCAGAATCTGCTCTGGCTACCTTGGGAATAAGGCTGACAAAAAGGACTACTCTCACCATACTAAAGGATGCCTCTGGTTTAATAAAACCTTCAAGGTAATGGATCTATACTGGACATGACTCATGTTGGACCAACGCTTAAAATTGAGTTTTGGTTGAGTCTGTGTTTGGCAGCTCAAAAGAATCCAATTATTATAATGTTTTGGCATGTGGACGTTAGTATAGCTCCAAATATAAATCATGGAATTGTAGATATCTTTTGACCTTACCAAATTAATTATAGTTCACAGAATTGTGATTACATTAGACTGTGTATCCGAGCATGCACTTTCCCAATGAATTATATGTGACTGAAGTGGAACTAATCATTCAAAATTCCAATTCCACATAACTAAAGTAAAACTAATCATTCTACACAATTATGGGTGTTGCTTTGACAGGATGACACTATTGTTAGGTCCTCCATCCTCTGGGAAGACCACCCTTTTGCTGGCACTCGCAGGAAGACTAGACCCAAGCTTAAAGGTTTGTGTACTATTTTTTCACTGTTTAATCTGGTTAACTCAGGTGATTACTGAATTCACTCAGCGACATGGCTACTTTGGTGGTGGGTTTTCATTTGAAGTTCATTTGGACTTGTTGAATTTCATCCATTCTACAGAAATCTTGAGGCAGAACTCACAGAAAAAGAAAAAAAAAAAAAAAAAAAAGGCTATGCACCCACAAGTAGCGCAATGTCTGAACGCTGATGGTCCAAGGCACAAGCGCATGATTGAACTGATCCGCAAACTTTGCTTGTCATAATAAAAGAAATCTTCATCTGGCAGGTGCAAGGAGAAATCACATACAATGGTTACAGGCTGAAAGAGTTTGTACCACGAAAGACCTCGGCATATATTAGCCAGAACGACGTCCACATTGGAGAAATGACAGTGAAGGAGACTCTGGATTTTTCAGCAAGGTGCCAAGGAGTTGGATCGAGATATGGTACTCTTCCTCATTTGTATCATAACAGCTGAAAGAAATGCTATCATGAAATCAGATTACACAACGAAATTTTCTCTGTGCATGGTCATTGGGATGATTGATCTGATGGGGCATCTAATGTGGAACATTCCTCTATTTTCAATGAATTCTAGTCTCACTAGTCAATGAACCTGATCAATAGACTAGTGTCATGTGTAAGAGTAAATATTGGGCCCTACACTTCCAAAGCAAAATCTTCCAGTAAATTTTCAGTTTTTCTTTGTGTTTTGCAGAGCTACTAACTGAATTAGCAAGGAGAGAAAAAGACGCAGGAATACACCCAGAAGCGGATGTTGATCTTTTCATGAAGGTAACTCATCACAGTCTAACCTGTCCGGGCTCATTCTGCATTTCTCTGTCTCTATGTGCTGGATATCACCATGAAGTCAGCTGCTTATGCAATGTGCATGTCTCAAGTCCCCAAAATTCACGCCCACTGTTTAGGTGTGCAGTCTCTTTTTGTGGTTAGTTGATAAGGAATGTTGCATGCATTTTCAGGCCACAGCAATTGAAGGAGTTGAAAGCAGCCTGCAAACAGACTACACTCTCAGAGTAAGGACGATTCCATCCTCGCACAAAACGATTTTTTGAGAAACACCCAAGCGCTCTGCCAGTGGCAAAAGCCAACACGTCTGCCTCTTTCCAAGTGAAAGGCCTTTCAGTAGCTTCTGGGAAAGGAAAAAAAAGGCAGTAATAACATCCCAAAATAGCTCTGATTTCTAATTAGCCTCAGCGCTTGGCATGAACAAGTAACCATTCAAGCTGTCCATTTGGTGGGCCAACTTAATCGTGCTTTGCTTGTTAGAAACTGGAAGAGCTGTGAAAGTGTACAAAAGCTACAATACAGCTTGTGACCAGCTAAGAGAACATGTATTTTTGGTAGCTGGATCAGAAGTTCTGAACAGTTTCGCTTTCACCATTGCTTCTGGCCTAGTCTTCGCTTCCAGTGCCAGAATGTGGCACAGGGTTTAATTCTTGAAGTGTTGCTTGCTGCGATTATTCTTGTGACGTGGGGTGTGGATGTGATCTTGCATAACAGATACTTGGGCTAGACATTTGCAAGGACACAATAGTGGGAGATGAGATGCACAGAGGTGTATCAGGCGGCCAAAGGAAGCGTGTCACCACAGGTTTGTCTCCTCAAATCATTACGAAGAGAGGAGAAGCACTATGTTTGCATTTATCAAGGAGAGATAATTTTTAAGCAAAAGGACAAAATCAGAAAATTTTAAATATCATCTTGCTATTTTATTGAAAAATAAAATCCCCTCTTAAAGATAGTGCCGAAGAAAGAAATAAAACAGAAAATAACGTCGATAAAACTAAAAAAATAAAAATAGTGCGCTTTTTCAACAGAAATTTTTAAGTAATGAAACGTGAATAATAATGGGAAACTGTTGGGCCATTGAGTCAGTCATATGTCAAATCAATTAACAGAGGGTTTAATGAGGAGGGTTTTTTCACCGATTAACTTTTAATTGTTTTGCCATCGAACATGGCATTTTGGACCGAAGTATTTATATTTTTTAGGTGATTTAATTACGGTCCATTAAAATTTTATCAATATAATAATTATTTTTGACTAAATAAATAAATTTAAATATATGGTAAGTTACCTTTACTGAGGGTTGCCTGCTGTCTCGTTGCATAATGCAGGGGAGATGATCGTCGGCCCCACAAAGACCTTGTTCATGGACGAGATATCGACGGGTCTGGACAGCTCCACAACATTCCAGATTGTGAAATGCTTGCAGCAGATCGTCCACCTCACTGAGGCAACCATATTCATGTCACTCCTCCAACCAGCACCCGAAACATATGATCTCTTTGATGATATTGTGCTCCTCTCAGAGGGCCACATTGTCTATCAAGGCCCAAAAGAACACGTCCTCGAATTTTTCGAGAGCTGCGGATTCCGGTGCCCTGAACGGAAAGGCACTGCTGATTTCCTGCAGGAGGTAATCATATTTCTTCACAACCTAAGTGTGCTCGAGTCATGGGCTTGCCGCTTGGGTCCCAGCTGAGGCCCATATCTAGTTATCCATGCATTCATTCCCTTGAATCAGCAACTTGAGGATGTTGCTTAAGGCCATTGAAGCAATTTGGTGCTGGTTCTTCTTTTGTGCAGGTTACTTCAAAGAAGGATCAAGAACAGTACTGGGCAGACAAGAGCAAGCCGTACCGCTACATTCCGGTTTCGGAGTTCAGCGAACGATTCAAGAAATTCCACGTGGGCATGAACTTGGCAAAGGAACTGGCTTCACCGTATGATAAGAGCAAGAGCCATAAAGCAGCGCTAGTATTCAACAAGTACTTGGTGCCCAAGAAGGAACTCCTCAAGGCCAGCTTCTCTAAGGAATGGCTTCTCATCAAACGGAATTCATTCGTCTATATCTTCAAGACAGTCCAGGTGATGCTCCTGGCTTGGATGACCTATGCACTAAAATCTAATCATTCGACTGCAAATTTTTGAGTTTGCACGTTCTGCACTAGTGACTGGAATGCTATTCAGTGGTCCGTATTCAAATGTGGCCTAAAATCTTAGTAATGTTCTCTTATAGAGCTTTCCATCTTGGAATCATCTGTCTTTCAGATTATCATTATGGCAATAATTACTTCAACCGTCTTCCTGCGTACGGAGATGGATACGAAGAATGAAGATGATGGTGGTCTCTATGTTGGAGCACTTCTCTTTAGCATGATAGTAAACATGTTCAATGGCTTTGCCGAGCTCTCTTTGACCATCACCAGGCTTCCTGTGTTCTATAAGCAGCGCGACCTAATGTTCCATCCTCCTTGGGTGTTTACACTCCCCAACTTTCTTCTTAAGATCCCAATTTCTATGTTGGAGGCTGTAGTGTGGTTGCTGACTACGTACTACACCATTGGATTTGCGCCACACCCCAGCAGGTGAGAAATTCAAACTTCACTCAATTCAGTTATATAAGCATTACCATGAATAAATGCTAAAGGCTGATAACTGTCATTCAATTCTAAAAAATTGTTAATGATGGTAGCATTTGCAATGCAATGAATGGTGGAATGACATTCATCAGTTTGTTGCTTAGAATTAACTCCAATTTGATTTATGGCAGGTTTTTCAAGCAACTTCTTGTAATCTTCTTGATCCAGCAAATGGCATCCGGACTTTTTCGGCTCATTGCAGGAGTGTGTAGAACTATGATCATTGCAAACACTGGAGGAGCCCTCATGCTCCTCATTGTGTTTATGCTTGGAGGATTCATCCTTCCAAAAGGTTTGTGGACTCCTAGGAATTTTGAATTTGTGAATCTTTGTATCCAGTCAAAACATAATGAACGCAATGCTGGCCTTCTAAATACTTAAAAACGAAGTGCTAGCTGGAAATGCTCCCCCTGTGTGAAGGATGAGGAATGCCATTACAAAAGTTTTGTCATCACTACTGCGTTAATTTAGGTCAATAATCATAATAACACGGCCTTAAATATGTGGGTGCATTGTCTAGGCTGCTTTGGCACTCTTTATATCATTCTTTGTGAATATTGTTCTTTGTTCACATGTATCTCTGTCATGTCAACTGGACTTAAAAGAAGCATGCCAAAATAGGTCAAGTTATGCTACATATACCAGCATCAACCCACTATAATTTAGCATGCAACGAGTGTAGAAAACAACAGCATCTGTACATTCTGTACAACTTACGGGTGGTCAAAGAGTGGCATTTTAATGTTTTCCACACTGACTATTTTTTTCTTTTTTATAGGTGAAATTCCCAAGTGGTGGATATGGGGTTATTGGATTTCTCCGCTCACATATGGCTTCAATGCATTAGCTATTAATGAGATGTTTGCTTCCAGGTGGATGAGCAAGACGGTATGTCTCATTCTCCATTGACACTCTTTTGTTTCTTCTTAGGACTTACCCCACGAAAGAGCACATTAATTTCTTAAATTCAACTTGGTAGAAATTATATTAAACTTCATATGTGATTTCTTCATGATACTGTCGTTGATAAATTTGCAATCATCATAGGCATCCGATGGGGTCAGGAAGTTGGGCATTGCAGTACTGGAGAACTATAATGCCTTCACAAAAAAATACTGGTTCTGGATAGGAACGGCAGCCCTTCTTGGATTCAGTATACTTTTCAATGTCCTCTTCACCCTGGCACTCATGTATCTAAGTCGTAAGTCCTTCTATCTTGGTTTGCATTTTCCATTTTAAGAGAACATTAGAGAATTGTCGTTTTATGATTTCCTTGTCAATGAATCAATATGATTGTAATGAAAATTTCCAGAAGTTTCTCTTAAAAATTTGATACACTAAATTTCAAAATGTTTTTCTTTAAATTTTTTTAAATTTTATTTTTTTGTTTGCAGCCATGGGCAAGCCACAAGCTGTTATATCTGAAGACGCTGAAGATGAAATGGAAGGGAAAAAAGAAGAGTCAAATCAAGAAATAAGGATTAAAAGAAGAGGATCAAGAGCTCGTTCTAGCTCCAAATCCTCATCAGCTTCACATGGAAACAATGACAGTGAGAAAACCTCCAAAGCCCTTATTTCTTGAAAAATTTGCTGATCCACTACTAGTATTAAGATGTGCTTTACAACTTTCAACTCCAATATATATTTGATACTTAACTCCAATGCAATATTTAATCCAACAAAAACTGTTGCAAAAAAATGTTACCTATAAAATTTCACATCTATTTTATTTAAATGAATATGAACCTGAAACATATGGATAACGATTTACACCATCTTACAGGAGAAATGGCAATTCAGCGCATGAGCAGTCAAACAAATGGAGCGCTTAGTCGAAACAGCGAATCTTCTATTGACCTTGCAACGGGCATAGCACCTAAAAGAGGAATGGTTCTTCCATTCACTCCTTTGGCCATGTCATTCGATGAAGTAAACTATTCTGTTGACATGCCTTCAGTAAGTTCCAGTCTTTTCACCTTTACATTTTCATTTTCATCTACAGAGTTACAAGAATCTACTAATTTTCTTTATCATTTTTACTCCTCAAAAGATGATTCTCCCTGTATAAACCATCCTTGACACACAAAAAAAAAAAAAACATCTCTTTGATTACAGATCAAATGATGACTACATTTAAAGTTGCATGATACATTTTCTTCATCTTTCTTCATAAATCATATATCAAGGGACTATAATACTCTTTACAGGAAATGAAGCAGCAAGGTGTGTCTGAAGACAGGCTTCAGTTGCTAAGGGGAGTTACTGGGGCATTTAGACCTGGTGTTCTAACTGCACTCATGGGAGTAAGTGGTGCTGGGAAGACAACCCTCATGGATGTGCTTGCAGGAAGAAAGACTGGAGGATACATTGAAGGAGATATCAGGATCTCAGGATTTCCAAAAAACCAGGAAACCTTTGCAAGGATTTCTGGCTACTGTGAACAAAACGATATCCACTCTCCCCAAGTAACTGTCAGAGAATCCTTGATCTATTCTGCATTTCTCCGTTTGGCCAAGGAGGTCAATGATGCAGAGAAAATGGTGAGATTATTGTTACTGTCTTCTTCTTCTTCTTCTTCTTCTTTTTTTCTTTCCAATGGTGATGTCATTATGTTCAAAATGTGGCCACACACATCCTAAATATTTCAACTAGTAGCCTTCTGTCAAATCTATGGAAATCCAATTAAAGCCATTTTTCTTTACACTTTTTCTGTTTTTGTCCAGATCTAGGATGATAGTGCATGGTATACTTGGAATTCATTTTGATTACATTGTTCCGCTGTTAACATTATGCCAACTTTATACAATTAGATGTTGCTAAAAACAAAAGCTCGTGGCAGTTCCTTGCTGACCTTCTATGATGCTCTCCACTTCATCTGATTAGCAAGTCCTTCATTATGAATAATGCATAATTACTAAGGTGGAAAAGGACCCCCAGGATAAAAGCAATCAAAATTTCTTTTTTACAAAAAATATTTTACTGGTAAATATGCATCTATAATCTCCATTGAAAGCTTCCTATATACTGCCAAGTTGAAGGATAAACTAAAAACATTCACTTTCAGATCTTTGTCGATGAAGTGATGGAACTGGTGGAGCTTGATAATCTCAAGGATGCAATAGTGGGCCTCCCAGGAATTACAGGACTATCGACAGAACAAAGGAAAAGGTTGACAATCGCTGTGGAGCTTGTTGCAAACCCTTCTATCATCTTCATGGATGAGCCTACTTCTGGTCTCGATGCAAGGGCAGCAGCTATTGTCATGAGAACTGTGAGGAACACAGTTGATACAGGAAGAACTGTTGTTTGCACAATCCATCAGCCAAGCATTGACATCTTTGAAGCTTTTGATGAGGTACCCTGATTCCTTCAATCCGTGTGTGTCCTTTCTCATTTTCGTGCTCATTTTCTTGAAGATTTTGACGTCTAACATGTATGAATTCTGTTGAATGTAACAGTTGCTACTGATGAAAAGAGGAGGTCAAGTGATATACTCTGGACCTCTGGGCCGTCATTCTCACAAGATAATTGAATACTTTGAAGTATGAAGAATTTCCCTTTCCTCAAACCCTTGGCGTCCATGTGATGCTAAATTGAAAAGAACAATAACTAATAAAAGCTCAGTAGCAAAACTTAACTTCCATTGGCATGTATGTTTCAGGAGGTTCCTGGAGTTCCAAAAATCAAGGAGAAATACAACCCAGCAACATGGATGCTTGAAGCAAGCTCAATTGCCACTGAAGTTCGATTAGGAGTTGATTTTGCTGAGCACTACAAATCCTCATCATTGTATCAGTAAGCAGATATATTCTTATTTTCATGAGTACTGCATCAGCAATCATCTAGAAAAAGAGCCAATGCGTGCATCAGTACTCAGCTAAAGTGCATAGAGCTCCCACAAATTATGGGGCCAGAAGTGGGGGTCCACCATGTACATAGCATTCCCCTTGTTTTACAACGAGGCTGTTTCCATGATTCCACGAAACTGCAAGGACAGCAACTCTCTGTTTCTCCCAGGCCTACCCTCATGCATCAGTATTCAACTGCAGCATGCAAATTATCCATCTGCTCCTAATAGATTTTTCCATTTGTCGTTTTCATACTAATCCTATTTCTCACAAAGAAATGAAAACAACAGCAAAACCCATTATCTTTATTGGATTCTAGTAATGTGAATCCTCTGATTATCTCCAGGAGAAACAAAGCACTCATTAAGGAGCTAAGCACCCCTGCTCCAGGAGCCAAAGATCTGTACTTTCCTACACAATATTCTCAGCCTACTTTTGGACAGTTCAAATCATGCCTGTGGAAACAGTGGTTGACATATTGGCGAAGCCCTGACTATAACCTCGTCCGATACTTCTTCACCTTAGTTGCTTCCCTCTTGCTTGGCACAATCTTTTGGAAGGTTGGAACAAAAAGGTAGTCATCTGTTCCTTGGTTGTGCTTCATGATACGTCTACAGATTCTACTAAATAATTCTGTGCAAGATATGACTTTTATCTGGAACTCATACTTCTGGCTATCTTGCTAAAGCCATGGTTGTCGAATTCGTCATGCAGGGAAAATTCTAGTGATCTCACCATTGTCATTGGAGCCATGTATTCAGCTGTCCTCTTCGTTGGCATTAACAACTGCTCAACTGTGCAGCCAATTGTTGCAATTGAGAGGACAGTATTTTACAGAGAAAGAGCAGCAGGGATGTATTCGGCCTTACCATATGGTATTGCTCAGGTAAGATGAGCATCTTTCTAATATTAAATATTGCAGTCTATTTATACATATATTATTGACTGGATATAGAATGCTGAAGATAGGCATTGATTTCAATTAACGTTGTGAAAAATATTGCACTCTATTCGTACATATATCATTGACTGCGTATAGAATGATGATGATAGACATTGATTTCAATGAACATAGAAAGTTGTTAGTTGTTAAGTAGTGATGGTTTACATTAAAAAAAAATAGTGATGGTTATCTCAAGTTGACATAACATGATCTTTGGTGCAGGTGGTGATGGAGATTCCCTATGTATTTATACAGACCACATATTATACCCTTGTTGTCTATTCCATGGTGAGCTTCCAGTGGGCAGCTGCAAAGTTTTTCTGGTTCTTCTTCATCACCTTCTTCACATTCCTCTACTTCACTTACTATGGAATGATGACTGTGTCCATCACACCAAACCACCAAGTTGCTGCCATCTTTGCTGCAGCATTCTATGGTGTCTTCAATCTGTTCTCTGGATTCTTCATTCCCAGACCTGTAAGTACCCACTACTAGTACCCAATGTTTTGCTTGCATAAACTATTTCATGTTCAAAATCATGATTTTTGAGTTGTACCCTGGAAAAATATATGGTCACAATTTAAGTCATAAAAGAAGATTTGTGACAAAAGTGAGTAAATCAGCTTTGTTTGATCAGCTACTTGGGTTGGTCATGCCATTTTGTGAAAATTTGAGCGGATTCATAACAAATGGCAACCGAAACAGGAATTTTCCTCCATCTGTGTGACTAATTCCTTTCATTGTTGACAAAATTGCAGAAAATCCCAAAGTGGTGGATTTGGTATTATTGGATATGCCCTGTTGCATGGACAGTGTATGGGTTGATTGTGACACAGTATGGAGATGTTGAAGATATGATCATGGTACCTGGTGCTTCTAACCAGACGATCAAATTTTATGTTGAAGATCACTTTGGTTACAAGAGGGATTTCATTGGACCTGTTGCTGCTGTTCTAGTTGGATTCACAGTGTTCTTTGCATTCATGTTTGCTTACTGCATCAAGGTCTTGAATTTCCAAAATAGGTAGATGTGAGGAATTTAAGACAATCCTCTTCCTAACACATCTTAGGCTTCTTAGCTTTTCTTCTTAGAAAAATTGTAGATAAAAAGTATATCAATTCATGAAGCAGTCAAAATAGGATAACTACAGGTGCTGAGTTTGGCTTAACTTTGTAGTTTAGGTGTTCATGGAAAGAAAAATATGGGCTGTTGTAAGTTGGTTTTTCACTTTATGTAATAATGAAAAAGAGGGGTTTGTATGTAAACAAGTACTTGTACAAGTTGGAATGAGAAAGGTTCTTGACATGTTTTTACCAAGTTTTCATGTTGAAAGTTCATGTATTGAAATAATCAGAAACAAAAAGTCTATTATCAAAATGGAACATATATTCCTGTGCACCCCATGTTAGATATGATTGAGTTTTAGATTTTAAATTTACTCCTAAAGGAGAATTCTATATTCCTACTTGAGCCTGTTCTTGCTAAGCTATTTGAGCTGTAAGGGTTTGTTTAAGGTTGTCCTTGTTAAGCTATTTAAAGCTTTAGTATGGGGCCATGGGCTACCTAGATATTTCTGGAGACTTGTCTAGTTGAACATCGATGAACACTCAAATTTTGATGGAACTCAACAACATACCTTATTTTGATCAAGGCAATCGGATATATTTGGAAAAAGACTCGCGAAGAGTTACATATATGTTGACACAGAGTGAGGTAGGATCT
Organism: Annona squamosa; assembly: GCA_035584095.1. Classification (NCBI taxonomy): domain Eukaryota; kingdom Viridiplantae; phylum Streptophyta; class Magnoliopsida; order Magnoliales; family Annonaceae; genus Annona; species Annona squamosa. The sequence goes on from JAXCLR010000081.1 coordinate 11,903,417, forward strand.
GAAATGATCATTTGCATTAAAAATAACACTATCATAAAAGGAAATATTTTATATATTTCATTGATTTTCTATTATTATTTTATCTCTTGTTGAGTTTATTCTCTTTTGAGTTATCAAATTCGCCTACCAAAAAATGCCCAATTTTACAACTAGGGGGTGTTTTTTTTTTTCCCTAAAAACTATTCAAACTAAAATTTTTCAATCTAAAACTTCTCACTCTTTACGATTACTATATTTTTTTTAATTATTTCTTCGATTCTTCATGTACTATTATCCTACTTTTCAACTATTTTTATACAACTATTCATACGTGTAATTAATTTATTTTAACTTTATTCTCTTTATTACTTATTATTACTCCTATCAAATCACATAATTTTCTTCTATTTCAAAAAATTTTAAATAAAAAATTTCTCATTAAAAGTTTTATTACTTTCCAAATACAACTTAGAGCCAAAGGAGTGGAACCTCATCCATGAACATAGCCCTTCTTCGTGCTATGATTTTTTGAATGATTCGTCAACCTTTATTCCCCCATTGATTTTCAGCCATGGGCTACTAGGTATGCTTCCCACACCCACATTTGTTGGCAACCTTTCTCGCAAACCTTTTCTCCCCTTTTCCTCAAATATCAATTCAGATTATATTTTAAATGGATAATATGCTTTAATTTAGGTTTTTTTTTTATAGCAAAAATGACATGAGATTCCACCCCCTCCTAAAAGCACATAGTTAGGAAGGATGAATAAAATCTCCCGCTCTAATATTAAAATCCAAAAGATCCTTACACATTGCATTGGAGATGTAAGTTGGAGACATGCAACCAAGAATATGTGGATAAACCCCTACAGCCCTAACCATTGCATACTCTACTAGGGTGTGGGCAACACAGTTACTTATTCTTAATACATGAGAAAACTCACACGCAGAAAACTACTTAAAAATATTCTAAATCTCATCGATAACTCGACCCACATTTGATCTAATTTGGCTATGATTAGACAGAAATTGGAATAAAATTAGAGAGTCAATTTCGAATACCACATTTGTGTAAGGGAGCTCCTTAACCCATTTTAAAGCCAGCAACATTCCTTGAGCTTCCATGCATAAGGAATGAGCTCTACCCAACGAGGACCAGCATTTTGTGGATAACACTTGTTGCCCACATCAACATGGGTTCTAGTTCAATGCACCTGGGAGCATTAAGGCTCAATGCTCTTTGGTGAATATACCTATTTTTTAATTTTTTTTTCATGAAATCAAAATAAATATCTAAAAATATCCAAAATAAATATATAAAAATCTTAAAAAATAGTAAAAATTTATACACATATTAAATACATTTACATTAACATTTTTGTGAAATATTTTTCAAAAAAAAAAAGTTCAATACACTCAGGAGCATTGGGGCTCAATGCTCCCGGATGCATTGAACCAAAACCCCATCAACATTTACTTGGCCACATTTTGGAGGACCCCACCTCACAATCATTTGCTGCTCCATACCACTTTCTTTCCTACGCATATTGGCAGCGCCATATTGATATAAAATGGCCTCACATTTGTTTGGTAATATGGAATAATTTGGCAACTTCCCCGTTTGGAATTGACAATTCCTAAAGTGCCAAACCAGCCAACATGTGTTGAGAAACTTCCTGAAGAGTTTTCCATCCTGTTTTCGGTACAACTGCAAAACAATATCCTTTTAACTGTCCACCATTTCCCAGTTGTAATCAATGTAGCAGATCAGGAGCAGAAGCGTCTTTTGATCGTGGATAGTTGCAGAAAACATGCCCAGCATCCTCCACATCACTTCTACATAAAGAGCACAAAGGATCAATCAGCATGCCTCTCTCGATGAGATTACTTCTTGAAGACAATGCATTCCTTAACATCCTCCCTGCGAAGATTCTGATTTTCGAATGCAGCTTCAGTTTCCAAACGATTTTTAAGGCCTCCATTGCGGGAAGATTGCTCATTCTATTGATTTCTTCCCATTGAGCACATATGTATCCAGACTTCATCCTATAAATCCCACCTAGTTCATCAAGCCAATAGATGTTGTCATTTTCTTCAGCTGATGGGAGGGGCACATGTTTGACAATCTCCCGTCGAGTTTCTCCCACTATTTTCTTGATAGGTTCTTTCCCGCACTCGCCAGGTAATCAATGACATCCTCCACTTTTGCATCGCTAGAAATTCCATAAGGTAGTGGACCAGTCACAACAACCTGATAAGGTGGCCATCTATCCCTAAGAAATTTTATGTTTTTACCATTTCCAATTCCCCGACAGCAGCTTCCCTTTAAGAAATTTCTTGCTTCCAAGATGCTCATCCAAAGCATGAAACTTCGGCAATGTGTTGTCATCGTTAGTTGATGTGATTTGATTAAAAAAGAGACAATTTGCAAATGGCCTCTTAAGTCTTTTTCATTTTTCAATTTACGGCATCTCTATAATTTTCCAAATTAAAACCATTGTTGAAATTTATTTGCAAAAAACTCGTTAACCTTTGAAATCTTTGATTGAACAATTTTGACAACAATAGCGGCATACTTAAGATACAATCAGAACCATAAATTGGAGGATGGATATTACTGAAACTTAGGGCACGTTTGGCATTTAGTAAATGCGGTGTGGGACGATGGATGATAGGAATGCAAATTTCAACATCAGTCATTCATCAAATAATAACTATATTTTTTAACTTTTATTCTTATATTCTAATCATTTTGCTTATCAACTACCCTCCATCAAATCTATTTATTCTAATTTTACTCTTATAGTTTCTTATCAATTATATAATTTACAAAATTATTCCTTTATCACCACCACATCTCGCAATTTTTTCTCATTTTATATTCCCAAATATTATGTTACTTTAAGCAAACATATTAGCAACTAGTGGTTACAAGTGGCTGTTGCGCTACAACGTCGCTGTTGATGGTCGTTGAAAATCATCATTGTTGCGGATCAAGAAACATGACGCTATTAGATATACGCAGCTGATTTTATATACTCAAGTGCATCAAGCTTTAGTGCACCCAAGTGTAAAAATTTATTTTTTAATATTTTTTATAATTTTTTATACAACTATTAATTTAAGTGTATTTAACATATGTATTAAATTTTAACATTTTTGGAGATTTGTAAATATTTTTTAATCAAAATACTACTGATTTTAAAAAATCAAAAAAATATATAAATATCCAAAAATGGGAAAACTTGATAAACATGTTAAATACACTTAGGCTAACGGTTGTATAAAATATTTTTAAAGATATTAAAAATGAATTTTTGCATCTGCATACGCCAAATAACAACCTTTAGATATAAAGGTTTTTGCATTTATTCCTACGAAGTTTGGTTGAATTTGCAAACATGTCAAGATTTTGTAAAATTTTACATTCATACTTACAAAGTTTCACAAAAATTATAAATATACCATTGAAGTCTTAAAACAACAAAATACCTTTGTAAACAAATAAAATTATAAAACACAAGAGAACAATTAAAATAGAAAAAATTTATTTTTTGAAAAATCCCTATCTATTTAGGGTGTGTTTGGTTGGAGGTAAAACTTTTGATGAAAAGTTTTTGGAGTAGAAGTTGTCAAATCAATAGA
>JAXCLR010000081.1:11907140-11934471 GCA_035584095.1 Annona squamosa
AATTATGGAGAGTGAAAAGTTTTAAACTGAAAAGTTTCAGTTGACATGTTTTGATGCGAAACAAACGCACCCTTAATGAGAGGAATATTTTTAAAAATAAATTTTTATACTTTAAAATACTTTCTTGCATTTTATAATTTTATTTATTTACAAAAGTATTTTTGTCATCTTAAACCCAAAGTGATATATTTGCAGTTTTAAAGAAATTGTATGAGTATGAAGGTAAATTTTGTAAAAGTCACTATATATTTATAATTTCTATCAAACTCTATAAAGTTCAATATTGGTGTATAAACACCTTAATGATAATAAATATTACTTAAGGTTGTATTTGGGAAGTGATAAAAATTTTAAATGACTAGTTTTTTACTTAAAAATTTTTAAATTAGAGAAAATAATATAAAATAATATATGTAATGATGATAAGTAAAGAAAATAAAGTTGAAATAGATAGACTAATTATATGGATGGTTGTATAGAAATGATTAAAATATATAGTAATTATATAAGTAAATGTTAAAATAATTTAAAATTATGTTAATTATGAAAAAATAAAAAAAATAAAAAAAATTTAAACTGAAAATTTTCGGTTTGACAAACATGGCCTAAGATAAAATCTATTGTTGTGCACGCACTATAGGAATTTAAGATTATTAAATCAAGTAAATAGCATCCTATTAAATATTGAATTTTTGGAAGCTTTGTATCTATCATTTGACGTATTTGTTATTCAGAATTTGAGATTGTGAAGTATGATCAAGGAATACCATTGCAGAATTTTAATTTTGTTTTGGCGGCGCATAAAATTATCACTTCAAAATTGCAATTAAAACAGTTGCATAGTTTTGATATGATTGAGGTGACAGTTGCGTCCTGAAGACACGGCTTTAAATGACGCGTGTTCAAAGGCCAGGTCGCTGATCTGGTCCCATGCATGGACTGCGCCTGCGTTCAATGCGAGCCCAGCTGCGTAATGATTGTAAAATTGCGTTACCTGATGGGATGACGTGGCACGTTCGTCGGTATCGTCCACTACTAAACAGGGAAACTGGTGTGGGGTCATCCGTGATCCGTCCCTCGTTCGGTCATTCCCTCTGTTTTTTATGGGATCAGAAATTTACCCCGAATTAAAAAAAATAAAATATCAAAATGGGCCGACCATATCCTAACTCAAAAAGTATTTATTTATTAAAAATTAAATATTTATGTTTAAATCTTATTATCATTTTCTTTCAAAGTTCTCACATTTTTTTATAATTAACTATATCAACAATATAAAAATTAATTTATTTAAAAATAATATAAAAATTAATAAGAGAAATTTATACATATATACATAAACATTATGTATAATTGTATAGTAACCTATTTTAATAAAGTTGTACTTTATTTATTAATCAGTAAATAAATTAAAGCATGAAACATTTAAATTCAACATATATGGATGATCTTTATGTTCGATGGGTATATAAATTTTTAAAATTATCTTATTTAACCCGCATTTTTTACATGTCCTACTGTCCATAAATCAGTCTAATACAAATTCAAAGTTTGTCCCAATTCGGTATAAAAATAGGATCAAACAAAATTTTTAAACAAACTTTAACCCGGTGCTCAACCCTAACCTAGTAAGACTTGTCCTGGTTTTCACCCCTATTGCTAAAGATAAAAATTAGGATAAGTTATACTTGTTTAAGATTTGTCTAATATTGACTCTATTTTTAAAGTTTTGTGGAATCTTATTTTTTATCTTAGGACGAAACAAGATAGATTTAACCCTTGTCTTTTTTCATTAGTCTTAGGATAACCTTCACGTCAGTATAGTGGATTGGGTAAAAAATACAGGTCAAGTAAAATAATTTTAAAAATTTATACTTCAATCAAACTTAAGAGACACATGTATGTTAAATTTAAATATTACATGCTTTGATATTTTACTAATTAAAAAATAAACATCATTAATAAAATAAAACATGAGAAAATATAATGTATCTTTATTAATATAGATTAATAAAATATACTACATTCCGACTAAATTTTGGCATTTATAAAATGAGTATTATTAAATACACCCAAGTGCACTTAGCTTCAGTGAATTCGGATTTATTTAACCCATTTTTTAAAAAAAAATTCGAAATTTTTTATAAAACTATGATTCTAAGTGTATCGAACATGTATATCAATTTTCACCATTTTTGGAGATTTTTAGATTTTTATTTTTAAAAATTAGTGGCATTTCATAATTTAAAATTGCTAAAATGTCATTTTAAAAAAAATCTAAAAAGAATATGTAAATATCTCTAAAAATGGTAAAAATCGACACACATGTTAATATAATTATATTAACATTTGTGTAGAAATTTTCAAAAAAATTAAAAATAGATACTTGCACCCAAGTGCACCAAATCTTGTCCCTTTATAAAACTATTTAGCTAAAATAACAATACTTTTCTCTAAATATTTTCAAAATGATAGAAAAAGCAATAGTTATACACAAGAATTATATGTGTATGTGCAAATGTCTCTTATTGATTCTTATTTTATTAATTTAGTTTTTTATGAAATATTTTGTTATGATAAATAAATATATGCCAGAAAAAGTCGAGAAATGGTTGACCCAGCCAAGCCTTATTTTTAATTTCTTGTCAAAAATTCTAACACATCTCTATACGAGATAAAAAAAAAATGGCTTTACTTAATAAAAAATGAGTTAACTTAGAAGCTAAAAGCCCCACCATTTCAAATTCCCACCCCTACATATTACTCAATAAACATAATCGTCATATGTTGACACTGTTAATATTATTCTAATCAATGAATGTAACTTGGGTAACATTGACCTCATTTGTTTGACTCATAGGCTTGTCTCACATGATCCTCCATATTTTTAGCATTTGGGTTGAATAATTTGAGAATTTAGGTTTAAAAATTAGATTTAAACCCTAACTAATCAGGTTAGGTTGGTTTGAATTAACAAAAACTCAACCAAAAATTGAAACTAAAACATAAATTGTAACATGTACTAAAAAGATCATGCATGAGAGAGGTAGCTTTAATTTATATTTTCTAATCTTTTTATTATGTCATTCATGGTAATCATTTTGAAAAGAGAAAAGAATTTATTTGTACTATATTATAAATAAGTATTTAATGCATAAATAGTTTGAAATTAATAATATAATCTTTATATTTTTAAATTTGAAGGTAAAGTAATTATACTAACTTGAATGTCAACCTAAAATTTTTCTTAAATTCTCACTTGATCAACTATCTAAACTCTTTTCATAAAAAAATACTTGAACTCATCTTGAACCCGAATTATCGAAGCAGGATTAAGGTTGAAACTTTAGAAATATGTATAGGTTAGGCTTGAGGTTCATATATCATATCTTGGTTTTGGCTGCCTTTAAAGCAAACTTGAATAAGTTCGGTTACATTCCTAGTTATTTTCATACTACAAGGTTTTCTTTCGAAATAATAGTAATTTTACTTATAACATTTGTTTGAAATTGCATATTACAAGCCTTAAAAATGATAAAAATATCCCAATCAATAAAAAAAATATAGAATTCAAGAAAATACTTCTAAAATATAAAATAATTTATTTTTAACTTCTCAAATTAAATATATCTTTTTAATGTAAAATTTTTTTTAAAAATAAATTATTTTGCATTCTAAAGATATATTTTTGTTTTTTTATAAGTTTAATTATTAACAAGGTTGTTTTTGTAATAAAGGTTTAGACTTTATAGGTATGCCGATAACTTCAAGCAAATCTTATAAATATGAATGCAAATTTCATAAAAGTCGTAATACGGCTGCAATTTTAAACAAACCCGGTATGTTTGGATAAAAACTTTAACCAATTGAAACACATATGGTCGTCTTTTCACTATTTTTTTCTATGACCACGTGAATATTGTTATACCCCCATCCTCTTTATCTATATATATGGGATTAATTATTCCTACAACTGGTTGATTCTAGGGTTCCACATATGCCACAAACGTTTTCTCCATAGCAGTTGTATGATCTGAGTCTCGAGAGGGATTAGTGATTTCTCATTCAAAATTAAAAGGTGAAAACATGTGAATTTGGTATAGCCCAACTGATTTCATATGTGTGTGTAATTCAAGATTCGCAATTTCAAACCCTTAAAAGAAGGTAATCTTTATTGATATGACAAAAAAGGGTAAAATTATTAACTCGTGACTATGTAATTTTCGGCCCCATTAAAATTTTTATTAAGGTAATAAACTCATAATAATATTGGAAGCCAACAGATGTTGTTCAACATGATACAAGGATATCGTATATGGGGTTGAGTGGAATCTGTTTTGCCCATGAAAGTATTCATGGGGTCATGGCTATTTTGGCCCACTTTGAAAATGAAATCAAAATTCAACCATCGTGCCAATCGAGCACAGCTCAGTTGGTAAGGGTAATGGCGTTGTGTGTTGGTCATGGTTTCAAACCTCATTATAGCAAGATTTATATCCGCTTGTGTTGGAGCTAGGGTCTCCCATATAAGGAGCTTTGGGCTCCCCTTAACGATGGCTCCTCCTTAACGATGTTAGGAAATTCATAGGGATTTGGAAGGATTCATAAGCTTAGAAAAAATAAGATATTGTAATTTGTAAGCTTGATTGTTAGGAAATTCATAGGGAAATTCATAGGGATTTGTGAGCTTGATTTGTAAGGATTCATAAGCTTAGAAAAAATAAGATATTGTAAAATACGATTCATTATTTAACATTATTCATTTTTATTATGGTACCAAAAATTATTTCAATCAGATTTTTGAATGGCACATGCTTGCTTAAAAAATAAATCATCATTGCGTAGACGAAGAAGAATTCTTAAAGTCCTTTACAAATGCATTAGAACGTTACAATGATTTTTAAAATTATTTATTTATCAGAAAGAATATTTTTAACAATCTAATACTAAATTAAAATCTTTGAAATTAATACTTAAATTAAATTATTTTATGGCATTGATTTTATGTGAAAATCAAATATATAAATTATGTAAAATATTCATCCAATTTAGGAGATATGGCCCTATACAACACTAATTAATATGAATTCCTAGTATAAGTTATATATAACGGATGAACTGGGGGTGTGCCGTAAGCCAAACTAGAGTGTCATAAGAAAGTAAATGGGTAGAACAAGTCGTCAAAAAGTTATTCCCCAACCTGCACATGTTAGATTCGCGTGAAACTTGTTTTCTACCTAAGAAAATGACTTTTAGATGCAAAACGGACTCCAAGTCATCTTCAAGGTGGGCCAAAATAGGTTTCACTAATATTATTCATGGAAATTGAATCCCTTTCATGCATTGTATTTAATCATATCATTTACTAGATACAAAACTTGCTGTCGGTTCGTCCAAATACAAGACGTCTGCTTGTGAATTGATGAAGAGGTGGAGCCAGCACTTTTATGATGGACGACGACATCACGTACGTACGCACCTAATTATCAGATCGCAACAGCGCGGGAAGACGGGACCCGGACCCCTGCACGCGAATATGGAGCGGATATGGTTACGTGTCATTACACTCATCGCAAAGGGGAGGCCATCCGATAGTGCTGCTGCTGCCGTTTTAGCAGCACAGATGTCGGCAGAACAGTGCTGGCGCAAAATTTCGAAAAATATAGGAAGATGGAAGTAATAAAATAAAAGATCATGACCAGGATGGTTGAAGAAATTATTGGAAAGTATGATACAGACTATAAAAATAATTGAAAAATAAAATTGTTATATAAAAAATGAATCGAAAAGTTGTGTGAAAATTTTCTTTCTTTTAGTTTGCCATGTAACGTGTTTTTACTTTTAAAATATTTAAGGAGGCCGGTCTCGTTGAAGATCTCAGTGGAAACGGTCAGTTCTTTTAGACCAGACATTCAAATAATTTTTAGTTGATATCTTCTTCTCAAATAATTTATTATTATTTTTAATTAATGTTCAAGGAATTGGATAGTCTGCAGGAAGACTTGCAAAGCATGGATAATTAAGGTGCTTGAGTGAGACGTCTACGGTCATGGCGCAGTTGAAATACGACTCAGCCTCTATGTCGGGTGGCCAAGGTTCGACCCTGGGGAGCACTTTGTCTGCAGTTGCGACAGGAGTGGTTTCCTGCTGATTCGTGTGAGGTGTAATCAGGTGAGGGAAATAGTCAGGATAGGTGGACTTAATTTGTAATATAACAAGTGGAACAATAAAAATAAAAAAAAGTGTTGGAGTGAGGACGGGAGTTAGCGGGAGTTTTGGTGCATGAGTATGAACAGGAGCAATCAGAGGATGGGAGACGTGTTTTCTCGATCAGGAGGAGGATCGAGGAGTAGTTTAGGTGGTGTTGGTGATGAAGAAGAAGCTCTCAGATGGGCTGCACTGGAGAAACTGCCCACGTATGATCGACTGAGAACCAGCATCTTGAAGTCGTCCATGGAGAGCGAGAATGAGAAGCAGCAGAGCCGGTTTGTCCACAAGGAAGTGGACGTCCGGAATCTCGGCGTGGAAGATCGCCAAACTTTCATCGAGCAGACCTTCAGGGTTGCCCACGAGGACAATGAAAAGTTCTTGAGGAAACTCCGAAGTAGAATTGAAAGGTATTTAGTATTTCATTGCCACTATCATTTCCTGCGTGCGCCTTCTCTCTACAAGATTTCTGATGTATTAGATGATCTCACCATTTAATCTGAAGTCTTTAGTGCTTTTACATCATGAGATAACAGCAATCATCACATTAGTAAATCCGTTTTTAGGTTGAAATAAGAATGACATCATCTCAATAAGCACGCCCCACTTTTTATTTAGGGTGTGTTTGTGAATGAATAAAACTTTTGGTGAAAAGTTTTGAAGAATAAAAGTTGTCAAATGATGTGATATGATAGAGGTAATGATGAAGAATAAATAGGATAAAGTTAAAATCAATAGGTTAATTGTATAGGAAATTGTGTAGAAATGATTGAAAAGTAGGGTTGTTTATGTTGGAAGATGTAAAAAAATAATTAAAAAATTAAAAGAGTTGTAGATAATGAAAAGTTTTAGATTAAAAAGTTTTAGACGAAAATTTTTTTTCATTGCCAAACACCCCCTTAATCAAATCCTTGACTCGCACTGAGTTATTCGAGTTGGCTTAGCCAGGATCAGTTTTCAAACTAGTGTATATGTTAATCTCATGTCAAGCTCCTCTTGATCAATTGGTTGCAGGGTTGGAATCCAGCTTCCAACAGTGGAAGTGAGGTTCGACAATCTAAGCATAGAAGCTAAATGTTATGTCGGAACTAGAGCTCTTCCCACTCTCGTAAACACTGCAAGAAACATTGCAGAGTCAGCTCTGGATATGTTGGGGATTAGGCTGACAACGAGGACTACTCTAACTATACTCAAGGATGCCTCTGGTGTTATAAAACCTTCAAGGTATGCTGTTCATGAATCTTTGCTTGATATGACTCATGTTGGACCAATGTCATAGCATACACAAAACATTTTGGCTTGCGGGCATTACTATATATTACCTCCAACTATAAATTGGGAATTGTAATTCAATTCAACTGTTTGCACAGGCATATATATATCAGAAGTGGAATAATCGTCTAAAATTCCACTAACCATTCTATGCAATTATGGGTGTTGCTTTGACAGGATGACGCTTTTGTTAGGTCCTCCATCCTCAGGGAAGACAACCCTGTTGCTGGCACTCGCAGGAAGGCTAGACTCCAGCTTGAAGGTATGTGTATTATTTTCGCAATATTTAATCTGGTTGACCTATGATGATTATCAAGTCCACTCGGGGACCGACTCATTTGCAAGGACTCAGCGAGTGATTGGCTGGCTTGGTTGTAAGTTTTCATTTTAAGATATGAGTCCTGTAACTTGTTTGGGCTTGTTGAATCACACCTATTCTACGGAAATCTGGAATAAAACTGAAAGAAAATGCCTATGTCGCTCCAAATCGCGTAATGCCTGGACACTAATTGGTCCAAGTCCCATGCCTGATTACCTTGTTCTAATTTTATAAAAACGTAAAAATCTTCACTTGGCAGGTGCAAGGAGAAGTCACATACAATGGCTACAGACTGAGTGAATTTGTACCACAAAAGACTTCAGCATATGTTAGCCAGAACGACGTTCACATGAGACAAATGACAGTAAAGGAGACTCTGGATTTCTCCGCAAGATGCCAAGGAGTTGGTTCCAGATATGGTAATATTCTTCCTCATTTTTATCATAGCAGTTGGAAGAAGATATCTATCTTGGAATCACATGACCCACCGGCATTCTTACTGCACATGTTCATGATCTGGTGGGGAATCCAAGTATTTTGAGCATTCCCATATTTTGAATGAATTCTACCACTACCTAGTCTATGTTCCTGATCGCTATAGACAAGTGCTGTCTGTAAGACAACGGAATTGGACGGCCACATGGCTAAAGAAAAATCCTGCTGCAACTTTTCCCAGTCTGAGTGAATTCTTGTTGATTGCAGAGCTCCTAACCGAATTGGCAAGGAGAGAAAAAGGCGCGGGGATACACCCAGAAGCGGACGTTGATCTTTTCGTTAAGGTGAGCTCGTCACAGCGAAGTAAAGCGGTCACAGCAATGGGATCTTTTTTAGAGAATAGCTTCGGTGGGCATCTACACGCGAACTCTTTCAAAATTTTAATTTTTTGATTTTATTTTAAAAATCTAAACGCATATATTATTTAAAATATGATTTTGACAGTTCATAATGAAAATAATATAGTTATAATGATAATACATAAAAAATATGATATAAGGATATTAATGATGTATATATTTTTAGATTATAAATATTATATAAAAAAAAAAGATTTGTATGATCTGAAACGTTGCATACATTTATTTGGTTTAGATTAGTCTAAAAAATCTTCTTTATTATGAAAAATTATTATATACTAATTTCTATTTGCTAAATATATAAATTTTACTATTTTTACTTGCTTAAAGTCACACTAATATCTGATTTTTTTAATTTTCATTATGAACGGTCAAAATTACATTTTAAATAATACATGTGGTTAGATTTTTAAAAAAGATTAAAAAATTAATTTTTTGAAGAAGTTTCCGTTGATACGGTAGAACTCGGTTCCCACCGAAGCTGTTCCCCTTTTATTATTGGTTGAAGCTGATGGGTGATGTTGCATGCATTTGCAGGCCACAGCAATGGAAGGAATTGAAAGCGGTCTGCAAACAGACTACATTCTGAGAGTAAGGACGATTCCGTCCCTACAGAACAAAATGATTTGTTCCAGAAACCCAAGTGCATGCTCTTCCGAGTAAAAGGCTTTTGAACAGCCTCAGTCATAACTTCTCGAAAATAGCTATGATTTCTTAAATTAGCCTCAGTGGTTGAGCATTCAAGCTGTCCATTTGGTGGGCCACCTTCGTCATAATTCGTTCTTGTGAGAATTGTACTGGAAATGTATGCTGCTTGCTGTGATTGAATTAATTGGCTTATGATATGAGGTGTGTGGATGTGATTTTGTCAAACAGATACTGGGACTAGACATTTGCAAGGACACGAAAGTTGGTGATGAGATGCACAGAGGCGTATCAGGGGGCCAAAGGAAGCGTGTCACCACAGGTTAGCCCCTCTCTTCAAATCACTGAGAAGGGAAGACATGCATTATCCATGCATCAAAGAAGAAATATATCATCCGATCCATTAAAATTCAGATGGATGGCTCAGGCGAATGCATGGCTCGTTTTGCGAAATATGCACATTCTTAACTTGTGTTAATTATGCCCAACTCTTGTTGTTTTTTATTAGTGCTAATTAATTTCTATTAACTTTTGTTAGACCCTATCAGCTTCTATCTGTTAAACTTAGATGTCAGTGTTGTCAAACTCAGTAAAAACGGTTGAGTCTATCGAATTTTTTTAAATTTTTTAAAAATATAGGTGTTTGCAAAAGTATTCATAAAATTCGAGTACATCGTATAAAACTAAATCTACAACATAGACCGTGAGATCTTAAAAATATAACTCATGAGAAATACTTTAGAGTAGTGGTTCAAAACATATTTATATCTTACCATTTATCATACTAAATACATCTTGTTTTATCATTTTACCAAAACATAATTTCCATTGAAAACTTATATCTTGTAAAAAAAAAATAATACGAAAAATATATAGTTATACACAACATATGTATATATGTAAGTTTAAGATACGTGCAATTTGCTTTTTCGGGATGGTGGGATAAGATAAGAATAGAATGAAATAATGAGATAAAAATGTGTTATTGTGTATTAGAATTTTAAACATGTATTAGGAACAAAAATCATTTTGTTTTAAAATGGAAATTTAATTCTATCCACGTCCCCATTCCTATATGCATCTCATCCCAACTCTTAGAGAGTGCACGCATGGATTAACATGATAAATGATTTAGTTTTTGAAAATATTTTAAATTTAAAAAATCAAGACTAAACATGTAGCTTACTAAATATTGTATCATTATATTATTCGTACTTCAATTGCATGGATACCGTTGAAGATTTCAGTATTTGGGTCCACTTTTGATAGTTATATAAAAAATTTAATTCTACATTTAAAATTATATGTGTAACCATCCTGTTAAATATTTTTGGGCTGATTTGATAAAAATGATAAACATGTGAAATCAACATAATAAAATTATTTGCTTTATATATTTATTTCAAAATTACTAATTCAACATCTATATATTTAAAATATTTTTCCTACATAAATAAAAAATTTTATAAAGAGGTGTGATCTCTTACAAATGGCCGCAGTTTGGCACTAATTGCGTTTGGCCGTTTAACTTTTTTTTATTTTTTATTTTTTAATAGACATATTAATCTAGGTATATTTAATCTATAATCTAAGTCTTTTCCATTTTGAATATATTTATATATTTTTTATTTTTAAACATGATTAATATTGTGCGCGCACAAGTATAGTCCTACTTCATCCTTAAAATAAAAAAATAAAAAAAAAAGGAAAGAAAAAGCATAGTTCGACTTCGAATTCGCAGGAAACAACACTGTAGATGTAATTAAAAATAATAATATTTCCGGTAAATACGATCTTATCTTATTTTTCCTCTATCACAGACAGGACATTTTGGACTGAAAGCAACGACCCAAACTCCTGTAGTGTAAGCGCTGGGCCTGGACGCTAATGCTCCGCACAGAAGCAGCTCACGCTACCATGACTGAAGTTTGCCTGGTGGTGTCCCATTGCAGGAGAGATGATTGTCGGCCCCACGAAGACGTTGTTCATGGACGAGATTTCAACAGGCCTGGACAGCTCCACAACATTCCAAATCCTGAAATGCTTGCAGCAGATTGCTCACCTGACTGAGGCAACCATCTTCATTTCACTCCTTCAACCAGCTCCCGAAACATATGATCTCTTTGATGACGTTGTACTCCTCTCAGAAGGCCACATCGTCTACCACGGCCCCAAAGAACATGTCCTTGAATTCTTCGAGAGCTGCGGATTCCAGTGCCCCGAAAGAAAGGGCGCTGCTGACTTTCTGCAAGAGGTGATTAATCATATTTCTCCACTACCCGAGTTTGTCACCCAAAACAGAAATTAGGAGAAATTACGTGTTGGTTCTTCTTCTGTGCAGGTTACTTCAAAGAAGGATCAAGAACAGTACTGGGCCGACAAGAGCAAGCCATATCACTACATTCCAGCGTCCGAGTTCAGTGAACGATTCAAGAGATTCCATGTAGGCCTGAACTTGTCAGAGGAACTATCAGTAGCATATGATAAGAGCAAGAGCCATAAAGCAGCACTAGTATTCAGCAAGTACTCGGTGCCAAAGAAGGAACTCCTTAAAGCTAGCTTCTCCAAGGAGTGGCTTCTTATCAGGCGGAATTCATTCTTCTATGTCTTTAAGACAGTTCAGGTGATAACCCTGCTGGCTTGGATCGCCTAGCCGTTGATTCCAATCTTACATGCTTCTTGAAACAATCATTTGATTCTATTTATGAATTCCACACCAGTGATTGGAGTGGTGCATCCAATTGTAGCCTAAACTCTTATTTAGTATTGTTCTCATCTCTCTTTCAGATTATCATTATGGCAATAATTACTTCGACGGTTTTCTGCGAACAAAGATGGATAGTAAGAATGAAGATGATGGGGGTGCATATGTTGGAGCACTTATCTTTGCTATGATAGTGAACACGTTCAATGGATTTACTGAGATCTCTCTTACCATTTCACGGCTCCCTGTGTTCTACAAACAACGTGACCTAATGTTCCACCCTCCTTGGGTGTTTACTCTACCCAATTTTCTTCTTCAAATCCCAATTTCCATGTTGGAGGCTCTCGTGTGGTTGTTGACTACGTATTACACCATTGGATTTGCACCAGACCTCAGCAGGTGAGAAACTCAAAACTCTTTTTTTATTCTGTTATAGCATGAGTAGATGATAAAATCTACTTCGCTAGTTTTTCAAGGCTAAAAAATGTTGAAGATGGTTGTATTCTCAACGCAATGAATGGTAGTTTGACCTTCAGGGCTTTGTTGGTAACTCCAACTGATTTATGACAGGTTTTTTAAGCAACTGCTTGTAGTCTTCTTGACCCAGCAAACGGCAGCTGGACTTTTTCGGCTCATTGCTGGGGTATGTAGAAGTATGATCATTTCAGACACTGGAGGATCTATCGTGCTCCTTATGGTGTTCATGCTTGGTGGATTCATCCTTCCAAAAGGTTCTTAACTTCCAAGCAAGTTTAGCACTCTGTATGGCTTTTTGCATTTTGATCCTTTTAACTATGCGTATTTGCTTTTTAGTTCGTGAGTTTCATATATTTGCTTTTTAGGCTTTGGAAGTTTGCCCTCTTTGCATTTTAATCTCTAACGTTAATGCATGTCAAAAGCTCTGTTGTTAAGTGTATATATGAGTTAACTCATGAGCCTATATATGAGTTGACTTATGCTCATGAGTCGACTCATAACTTTGTCTTTAACTGCATATATGAATCAACTTATATATGTAGTTAACGACATATCATTAACTGCAAAGGTTAAAATGGAAATAGGGTAAACTTACAGGGTCTAAAAAGTAAACATGTGAACTCATGAGCTAAAAAGCAAATGTACATAGTTGGAGGAACTAAAATGCAAAAAATTTACACTTAGTATATAGTTTTTTTTAACTTTTATATAATATATATATATATATATTTACAATCAGTATGCCAAAATAGAAATGTTATGCTACAATTTGCCATCATTTAATGTTTTCTAGACTGACCATCATTTTTCTAATATATCATAGGTGAAATTCCCAAGTGGTGGATATGGGGTTATTGGTTTTCTCCGCTCACATATGCCTTTAATTCAGTGGCTATTAATGAGATGTTTGCTTCCCGGTGGATGGATAAGTTGGCATGTCTTTTTTTCTCAAGTCTTCCCTTGTTCTACAATTAATATTTTCTTCTGTTGCTTCTTAGCACTTGTAGGGGTTGCTTAAATCCTATGAAGAGTGCAATCGACTACTTAGATTGCATTTGTACCCTTACATTCTCTATCATTTGTTGTCATTTTTATACCAATATGAGTATGTGTTTTCTTTATATCATTTCCATTGACAAGTTATGCAACTATCATAGGCAGCCGATGGGGTCACAAAGTTAGGCATTGCAATACTAAAGAACTATGATGCCTTCACAAAACAATATTGGTTCTGGATTGGAACAGCAGTCCTCCTTGGATATAGTCTCCTTTTCAATGTCCTCTTCACCATGGCACTCATGTATCTAAATCGTAAGTACTTAGTTTAAGCAAAATTTAGACGAATGTGGATTTACAATTTCTATATGAGTAAGGTAATGCAAATGTAACAAAAATTTTCAAAATTTTCTCTTTAACACTTGTAATAACTAAATTTCAAATTTTTCTTTAAATTGTTAGTTATTTTTCTTTTTGGTAGCTTTAGGTAAGCCACAAGCTTTTATTTCTGAAGGAGCTGCAAACAAAATGGAAGACAGAATAGAAGAATCAAATGAAGAACGACAGGCTAAAAGAAGAGTGTTAAGAGGTGTCTCTAAGACCACATCCTTATCAGCTTCACATGGAAATAATGATAGTGAGAACTCCCCTAACCCACCAACTCTAAAAATTTGCTGATCTGTTAGCGGTATTTTATCCAACAAATACTGCTTCAGAAAAAATATTATCTAAAATTTCAAATCCATTTTATTTAAATGAACATGAACCTGAAAAATTATTTGTGCCATTTTACAGGAGAAATGGCAATTCAATGCATGGGCAATCGAGCAAATAGGGGGCTTAGTAAAAAAAGCGAATCTTCTATTGAGTTTGCTACAAGCATAGCACCAAAGAGGGGAATGATTCTTCCATTCACTCCTTTAACCATGTCATTTGATGAAGTAAACTATTTTGTTGACATGCCTACAGTAAGTACTATTCTTTTCTCTTTTGCATTAAGAACAGTCGAAAGCCACTAATCTAGAATTTTGTAATTTTCTTTATCAATTTTACTCAAAAGATGGCTCCACCTATATAAATTTTCAATTGAACAAAATAACATGTCTTCCATCAAGCATCAACTGATTAGTAATTTAAAGTACTATGTACGTTTTCTTCTCTTCTTCATCAATCAATTATGAAGAGATTGTTCTATCAAAAAAAAGTATGAAGAGATTGTAACCCCTCTCTATAGGAAATGAAGAAGCAAGGAATGGTTGAAGAAAGGCTTCAACTGCTAAGGGGAGTTACTGGGGCATTTATGCCTGGTGTTCTAACCGCACTTATGGGAGTTAGTGGTGCTGGGAAGACAACTCTCATGGATGTGCTTGCAGGAAGAAAGACTGGAGGATATATTGAAGGAGATATCAGGATCTCAGGATTTCCAAAGAAACAGGAAACCTTTGCAAGGATTTCTGGCTATTGTGAACAAAACGATATCCACTCTCCCCAAGTAACTGTTGAAGAATCCTTGATCTATTCTGCATTTCTTCGTTTGCCCAAGGAGATCAATGATGCAGAGAAAATGGTGAGATTATTATTACCATCTTCTTCTTTTCATCAATGGTCATGTCATAATGTTCAAAAATACATCGGCGGAAATCTGATTAAATCCATTTTTCCTCCACTTTTTCTTTTTTTTTTGTGTGTGGATCCAAGAAGATGGTTGTAACAGTCCAAACCCAAAATTAAAGTCTCTTGCCTTAATCTTGAGCTCTAGTGCTAACCTCCTCAGGATCATTCCATATTGGCAAAATCATCTCAATCACTAAAATAAACTTGCATTATAATGACATAATTATAATGTTCAACTAAAAAGAAAATTGCAACTCTTCATGGAACATATTAACATTACAAGCCAAAATTCAAATAAATACAATATCTCCACTTAGTGCTTCGCATCACAAACAACTTTAGCCACCTTTCCTCTCATTCTTTGAAAAATGAAAATAAGGGGGTAAGTTCAAATGAACTTAGAATAGTGCAATTAAGATTACTAACTCCGGCGAACCGGCCTTAGGGCAGGCGGGCGCGCATGCCCACCTGTCAGGATTTGATTCCTGCTATTAGCACAATTGCCATTGAATAACTAGGCTATGGCAAAAATCAAAAAGAAAAGATTATTAAATCTTCTCTCAGCACTCATTCACAGTCTCATTTCCATTTCATAGCTCATTTCATAGCCCTAAACGTTTAAACTCTATCTACGTTTGTCCCTTCAAACCTAGGGCTTATTTGGTAATGTAAAAGTTGTGGAAAATGTAGGATGCGATGGGAAGTAAGAAATGAAATATTTTGAAAATTGTGTGATTGATATAAAATAATAGAAGTAAAGATAGAATAAATAGGATAGTTGAAGTGTAGTAGGAAAGAGAAATGATTGAAAATGATTGAAATGTAGGAGTAAAAGGATAAAAATATGGTTATTAATTAAGTTTGGGAATCTATAATCTCATGGATTCCCATCTCACATTTTCCATATACATTAACAAACATGCCCTTAGGTTTATAAGCTATTTAGGTCAATCTGACCTTTCAATTGAACTTAGAACATCCAAAAAAAAAATGTAGAAATTAGCTTCTGGATCGCCTTAACTGAACATTGGGAACTTAATATCTCATCAAACTCAAACGCACGAAAAGGTGCTAGTGTCCTGTCGAACACTCGCGCCAGCCAGTTTGGGCCGCCCGCTAGGCCTCCTTGGGTCCTGCATCTCTGGACTCTTCCTCAAGTCCAAGCATGTATGTCTAAGCTCAACACAGCTCACTCTAGTCTCTAGGGCACTCTAAGGGCTTGCAGCTCTAGGCCTATGCCTAATTTCCGTAGCCCCTACTAGGCCCCACTTGGGCACCAATACGTGCTACTTTTCAATTTCCTCTATAACGTGTTGTTCTGCTTAAAAAAACTCTCAAAGGTCTGAATTGCAATATTTCTAAAAATATGAAACGGGCAGGTAGCATCTAAGCATGCGATGCGTCTGTGGCAGACAACTTTTTAATACATACATATGCATTTAATTAACGCGGAAAATCCACAATTAAAGCACCATGGGTTGTTGTGTTGAGTTAAACATCACAAATAAATTATTTAACTCAAATCCACTAAGCCTAAGTATTTATTGGGTTTGACCCAGCAAGTCTTACAGACCATGTCAATAGACATATCAGCTGTTGACCAACCAATACACTTTTTATTCCTGATTATACAATGGTGAACTAGAAATGTTAGAGTAGCTGAATACTTTAAATTCAATGCAGTTACCTTGTTATATTTTGTTGACATTTGTGCCAACTTGATAGAATAAGATGTTGCACTGAATTGAATGTAGATTCCTTTCTCCACTTTGTAGTTTGTGACCTTCTGTGATGGTTTCCACTTCATTTGATTGCCTAATCCTTCATTATAAATAATCCCTTATCACAACAAGCTTCATAGTAATGAGACCTTAGAATAAAAAATAATAATTTACAGCAATCAAATTCTTCTCTTACCTTAACAATAAAAATCCAACCAAGATCTCAGTATTTCAAGCTTCGTGTGTGCTATCAACCTGATGCACACATTAAAATCATTCACTTTCAGGTCTTCGTTGATGAAGTGGTGGAACTGGTGGAGCTTGATAATATCAAGGATGCAATAGTGGGCCTGCCAGGTATTACAGGACTTTCAACAGAACAAAGAAAGAGGCTGACAATTGCTGTGGAGCTTGTCGCCAACCCTTCTATCATCTTCATGGATGAGCCCACTACTGGTCTCGATGCAAGGGCAGCAGCTATTGCCATGAGAACTGTAAGGAACACAGTTGATACTGGAAGAACAGTCGTTTGCACAATCCACCAGCCAAGCATTGACATCTTTGAAGCTTTTGATGAGGTGCACAAAGTCCCTCAGCCCGTGTGTGTCTTTTCTCACTGCCATGCTTATTTTCTTGAAGATTTTGATTTCTAGTGTTTACGAATCCTGTTAAATGTGACAGTTGCTACTGATGAAAAGAGGTGGTCAAGTGATATACTCTGGACCTCTGGGCCCCAATTCTCAAAAGATAATTGAATACTTTGAAGTATGAAGCTTTACCCTTTTCAATTTGGAATCTTTTTGTTATTTGCACAAAAACTTGGCACCATGCAATACTGAACTACAGACATGACATAAGTATTCAATACCAAAACTCAACTTCCATGGGCATGTATGTTGCAGGAGGTTCCTGGAGTTCCAAAAATCAAAGAGAAGTACAACCCAGCAACATGGATGCTAGAGGCAAGCTCAGTTGCTACCGAAGTTCAATTGGGAATTGATTTTTCTGAGTATTACAAATCCTCGCCATTGTATCAGTAAGCATATATATTCTCCTTTTCATCACCCTTGTATGAGTAGTCAAACAAACAAGGGCCAAATGGTGCATGCATCATTTCTCAACTGCTACGTGCAAATTATCTATATTCTCCTAACAGGTTTTCCCACTTTTCATTTTCATGCAAGTCCCGTATCTCGCAGAGAGATGAAACAACAGCAAAACCAATCTTTGTGCATTCTGCTAATGTGAACCTTCATACTATCTCCAGGAGAAACAAAGCACTCATTAAAGAGCTGAGCGTTCCTTCTCCAGGAGCCAAAGATCTGTACTTTCCTACACAATATTCTCAGCCTACTTTTGGACAGTTCAAATCATGTCTATGGAAACAGTGGTTGACATATTGGCGCAGCCCTGACTATAACCTTGTCCGATACTTCTTCACCTTAGTTGCTTCCTTCTTGCTTGGCACAATCTTATGGAAGGTTGGAACAAAAAGGTGACTGTTATATGAAACTCTTACTTCTAGCAATCTTGCTAAGACCATAGTTATTCAATTCATCATGCAGGCAAAATTCATACTTCTAGCAATCATACAACTACCACAATCACAATCTCTATGATGCAGGGAAAATTCAGGTGATCTTATGATCGCCGTTGGAGCCATGTTTTCATCTGTCCTCTTCATTGGTATCACCAACTGCACGACTGTGCAGCCAATTGTAGCCATTGAGAGGACAGTTTTTTACCGAGAAAGAGCAGCAGGGATGTACTCCGGCTTACCATATGGCGTTGCTCAGGTAAGATGAGCGTCTATTGAAGTGCAATACTGAACTCTATACATGCATCATTGATTATATACACGCAATGATTTGAAGATAGATGCCAATTTAATGAACGTGGCATGTTCGCAGTAACTGAACAATTATTTCAAGCTGGCATAACATGGGCTTTGGTGCAGGTGGTGGTGGAAATTCCGTATGTATTTATACAGACCACATATCATACGCTTGTTGTCTATTCCATGGTGAGCTTCCAGTGGGCAGCTGCAAAGTTCTTCTGGTTCTTCTTCATCACCTTCTTCACATTTCTCTACTTCACTTATTATGGCATGATGGCCGTATCCATCACACCAAATCATGAAGTTGCTGCCATCTTTGCTGGAGCTTTCTATGGTGTCTTCAATCTTTTCTCTGGATTCTTCATCCCTAGACCAGTAAGTATCCGCTAGTAGTCTTCAATATTTTGCTCGCATTAACTATTTCATGGTCAAAATCATGATTAGAAAGCTTTTGAGAAATATGATTGCAATTTAGATCTCAAAAGAAATTTATGTTAAAAGTTTAAATTTTTTACAATGAATGGTAACTGAAACAGGAATGCTTCTCCATCTGTGAGACTAATTCCTTTCCTTATTAAGCAAACTGCAGAAAATTCCGAAGTGGTGGATTTGGTATTACTGGATATGCCCAGTTGCATGGACAGTGTATGGGTTGATCGTGACACAATATGGAGATGTTGAAGATATAATCCAGGTACCTGGTGCTTCTGACCAGACAATCAAAGTTTACATTGAAAATTACTTCGGTTACAAAAGGGATTTCATTGGACCTGTTGCCGCAGTCTTGGTTGGATTTTGTGTTTTCTTTGCATTCATTTTTGCTTATTGCATCAAGGTCTTGAATTTCCAGAACAGGTAGATTGGAAGAAATTAAGACAATCCTCTTCCTAACGTTTACAGCTTTCTTCTTATTTCTTTTTTCTTTAAAAAAAGAAAAATGGTAGTTGAAAATGTATCAAGAAGTCAAAAGAGGAGAAGTGCAAGTGGTGGGTTAGGCATTATTTGCAGCATTAGGTTGATGGGAAGAAATAATATTGGTTTGCCTCAAAGAAAAAGAAATATTGGTGTTGCAGCTATTATTTGTAAGAAGCACGAAAAGATGGTAGAATTCGGTAAGAGAAATTTGCTTGGCATATTTTCTCAAGTTGTCATGTTCAAGGTTCATGTATTGAAATAAACAGAAGCAAAATAAATCTTGCATCGAAATGGGAAATATATCCCTGCGCAACCCATGTCAGGTCTGATAGAGTTTGGAAGTTTAAATTGTTTCCCAAAAGAGGATTATTCTATTTGTTCAGCCTGTCTTTATTTATCTATTAAAAGCTTAAGTCTTCAATGTTTTTTTGAGGTCGTCTTGATTAAACTATTTAGGCGAACCTTAAGTATTAAATTTGTTAAGCATGAGATAAACTACTAAACACAAACTAATCCTTCATTGGTTAATTTCGGCTAAATCTTGTTCCTTATTTAGATTTGAGACTGTAGAGGTTCCCTCTGGCCATGCCCCACCTAATTTTTTTAAAAATTTTATTTATTTATTTATTCGTACGAATACCCCACCTAATTCTAGAAATGTGTTAAAGTGGCCGTGTGTAATGGCCAAGCAAAACCATCAGACTGAGTTAATACTTTTGTAGTGGGTATTTCATGAGCATATCCTTCATGAATACTAAAGCTTTGCTCAAATTCTACCTCACTTATGTTTTTTATTTTCTGGAATTGAAAACGGAAAATAAGAATGCAAAAGCCAATAGCCGGCTACCCTATTTTTCAATTTTTACCCAATATTTTAATTATTTTCTTATTTCTTTTCGATTATTTTATTAGATTTTTCCAAATATACCTACTGTGTTGAATTATAATCTCAAATATACTCATTACGTGATTCTAAAAAAACACATATATTCATTACATTTTTAAATCCCAATTATACTTATTATATTTATAGTTAATCCTAAAAAGACCGATCAATGAATTAAAATCATTAGTTAATATGTAAAATTACTAATATGCCCATCAAATTTTGTACGTAATTGAAAATTGAAATGTCATAATTCATTAGTGCACTAATTACACATGAGCTCTAAAGTTGAAGAACTCTAATTTTATTTTCTTTCTATTTTATTTCATCTTTTATTATTTTATGATGAGATATTTTAAGTATTTACAAAAATTTTACTAACTATTTTTAAAGGAACGAGCATTTTTTAGATTAATCGCAAATATAGTTGGCATATCTGAAATTTTGAAAACGTAATAAATATATTTGAAATTAGAATTAATCGCAGTTTATATATCTAGAAAAAACACTTATTTTATTATATCTTTCCATAAACTATTTTCTTTTTTTCTTACTTTACTTCTATCATATCCATTCTATTTACATTTTTCTTTAAACAAACACACTCTTAATATAATAGGTCTATTAAAAGAGAGTTCCACTTCTACGAAACCTTATTTTGTATAAATTCATTCATTTTTAATATTTCGATGATTGATGGAAAATTTACTTCATTTATCTTATTTAACAACATTTATATTATAATAAAAACATTATCATTTGTCTAATAGCATTGTCCCTGTTCCTCATCTCTAAATGTGTGTAAAATTAATATAATAAAATGATATGATGCAAAATACAATGTTACAAGAAATCTCTGATTACATAGACAATACGTCACTTGATATTAATAGAAGGTTGGTACGATCGGCATGATAAAGTCTACTTACGTGATTTTCTTCTAAAACTAAAGGATAGGCAAAGGATAGAATGGTAATATTTTCTTACTATGAATTAATATTACAAAATATTACTTTATTAAGGCCTGTTTTGTCAGCTTATGCGCATTAAAGATTTCACTACCGCAGCCTCTTAGGAGGAAGTTCTCACTTCTCACGGGTGCCTTCCTACAGAAGTCCGTTTTCGGGGTAGATAACATGATTTCAGAAGGAAAGCATTTCGCGTAATGCTTATTATAGACCTTGTGCTTACGGAAGCACGGGAAGAGTCAAAAACCTATTGAAATGCTGTTTCAAAAATTAGCAAACTCAAAATAGTTAAGGGGTAAATGTAAAAATAACCTGGAATATATTGCAGTACTTCTTCCTTATATTAAAATTACTGCTATTCCGTGCAACCTGTTGATTATTGATGGGATCATAATCCTAGTTTATATTGCAGCTAGTAGAAAAAATATATAATAAATAAAAGGCAAATCCCATATATATCCTCAAATTTTGACCTTAATTCTTCTTATATCTACAAAATTTTACCTTAATTTTTCTTAATATTGATAGTTTTATAAAAAAAAATTAAGAATTTTAAAAATAAATTTTACACCTAATTGTAATAAAATTCAATGCACCAAAGTACATCGAATCCCCTTCCTATAACTAAAGGCAATTCCATAGAGGGCTCAGATTAGTGAACCTAGGTGCATTGAGCTTTCCACCCATGTGTAAAACTCTTTGTTTGAATTTTTATAAACTTATTAATGTTAGTGTATTTAATCTACCTAATAAATTTTACTATTTTTGATATTTTATATATTTTTAAAATTTCTAAAATATGAGTATTATAGTCACTTTCAAAGGTTAAAAAGCCTAAATTTTTAAATTCTAAAAAATATATGAAACATCCCAAAATTGGTAAAACTTATGTGGATGAAGGCTTCTAATTGGCCCCACTTTGAAAATTCAGCATTACAGTTGTACTTTAATCAAAAAGTGCTTGAAGTATAATATTGGCTACATTATACTCAAGTGCTTTTCTAATTAGATATATTAAAGTGCTTTTAGTATTATACATCCATTAGGTTATAATATGTTGAAATTACTTTTAATTATGTACATTATCCAAAAGGACAAAAAATTATTCCTTAAATTTAGTTATATTCTCGAACCTTAGCAAATAAATTTAAAAAATAAAGTTGATTTCAAAGTTCTTGGATAAAATCATTAACACCACTTCCATTAAATTTTATTATTTTTTATGAATAATATTTTCATAAATAATATTCATTCACTATATCAATGAAAAATGTCCTATAGTTAAATTAAATAACAATATAAATATAAGAAATAATTTGCATAAGACTACATAATTGTACTAGATAACAAATAAATTGGGAAGAAAAATTATTATAATAACTCGTAAGGAAATTATTTATCAAATCTTTTTGAAAACATCAAAAAAATTTAAACACATGAAATTAAGACTTATATGGGATGTAATTACTAATCATGAATATTAAACGCCTCAAAAAAATTCATTAAAATATATAAATATTAATATAATAATAGAAGATAAAACTTAAACTTAGAACCAAATTAATATAATAATGCTATCCAAAGATTATAATAATATATTATTTAATTTGATATTATTTTATAAATAGTAATATTTTATTTCAATTAATTAGAAGATTCATTTGGCAAGATATTCGATATTCTGAAATAAATTTTCTTCCATTTTATATAAATCATACATCATTAATCGACTACTTATTCAATGCTCTGAATCACGGGAGCAATTTTTTATTCTTTTAATTTTTTTGGCATTCATACGTAGGCTCAAGTATGAATTTTATATAAATGCAAATTTCTGTCTTTTTACAATTTTTATGAATTTTGATTTGAAAAAAACATGAAAAGGAATTTTCATTTTCAAAATTAAGAAAAAATTAAAATAACGAAAAAATAAAAAAATTGCACATTTATAAAGGTCATACTTTGGACCCATATATAAATGGTAAAATAAAAATAAAATAAAATAATTGCTCTTAAGAACCAAGATTATTATCTTCAAAAATATCAACTGAAGATGGATTTCATAAAACATAAAACAACAAATAAATATAGTATGTATCCTTTGATTGATTAAAGTTTATTGAAATTAACTGGGTAATTTAGTTTGCAAGCTATTAGATAATTTTTATTTAAATCATGTTTAACATTAATTATTCTCAATGTATTAGTTTAGATAGAACTCAAAATATAAATAAAAACTTAAAACAAATGTCGATATAATAATAAATATAAATATATAAATTAATTTGATAATATTTATTTAAATCAACTAATTGATTCATCAGCAAGACGTTAAACATTATGAAATAAAATTTATTTTAATTTTTTGTCCAAACTATATGTAAGATTAATTATCCTCAAAATATCGTTAGTTAAGATGGATTTCTTAAAATATAAACTTAGAACAAATTCATACTATAATAAATATATAAATATTATTTAATTTAATAATACTTTATTTAAATCAATTATCTAATTCATCTGGCAAATTGTCTCAAAATATCAGTTGATATGAATTTCATAAAATATGAACCTAGGACAAAATTAACCTGAAAATATATCATTTAATTTAGAAATATTTGTCTAAATTAATTAGCTAATTCATTTTGCGATTTGTTGGATTTTTAACATGAAAAGAAAAAATATGCAAAGTAGAAAAAATTTGCTCAAAGTAAGAAGAACTTGAAACTCCTCCGGACAATATCCTACAAAATAAGGGGGTATCTTATCATGAGCTTGGCTTACATAGAATTCCTTTTCTAGGGTGTTAATAGTCATGGTTAACTAGTCAACTTGTTTGTCTAACCAGTTTATAAACGAATTTATATTGAAATTTTTGAATAAATGAGTTATGATTTGCAAACATATTTAACTATTTAATTAAATAGATAGATCAGGATTGAGATTTTATAACCCGTTAACCGGTTTAGTAACTGTTTAATCCATATAACATGTTTGACTCGTTTAACTTGTTCAACCTATTTAACTTGTTTAACTCATTAAAGTTATATATATACATATATATATATTCCTTTGTTATTTTTCCTTTCTAAGTTTTTCTCCCATCACCTAATTTTAATTTTTCTGTTTCAGCCCAAATTCTATTTTCATATTACTGCCTTATTTTTATTTTCTTTTCGTCAAAAAAAACTTCTTGTCTCCCTGTAAGACCATTGTCCACTAAAGTTCAGGCCTTCATATGATCTGCTATACAACCCGTTAATATCTTACCAGCCCGTTTATTAAATGGGTTGTACATAAGTTGAGGTTGATTTTTTTAAATGGGTTAATAAACGGATTAGAGTTGAGATATTTTAAATAAGTTATGATTAGAATTAAACTCTAACCCATCCAACCCGGTCTATTAAAACCCTACCCTTTTCTATGTAATCTCTTTCATACATCATTTATATAGTACGAATCTTTTTATATGTTTAGTATTGTTGTATATAAGCTCTATCTATAAATGTATAAAATCAATATACTAAAATGATTTGATATTAATTTTAAATATTATTTTCAACATTTAAACCATCTAAAATATCATTACTATGTGAATAAATAATTCATAAATTATTATTATATTCTAATATATATTTAAGAATACTAATTTACACATGAACATATCCATTTTCAAGCAAATATTAATTTGGATCAAACTTAGTATTCTAACTAAATAAATAATGTTAAATATGATAAATAAATTTAGTTTTACTTCAATCATCAAAATGTTACTTCAATCATCAAAATGTTAAAAATGAGGGAAATTACAGGAACAGAACCCTCTTATCATCATCAACAGTTAATGCCAGAAGCTACTGGAAGCCGCTGAGAAGCAGACGATTTTTGCTTCTCCCCACGCCCTTAAATTTTGTCGTTGGCCGGCACAAGTACAACTTTCAAAATATCGCTTCTAATTAACAAAATAAATACTAACGGATAAAAAAAAAATCCATTTGGCTTTCGTGAGCGTCTTTTCTAAACTATATAAGATTTTGAAATTAAATCTGTATCACCTTTCACAAGAATAAAATAGCTGTTTCAATTATCAACATAATTTTACTCATTCCTAATACTAATTTATTCATTCTCAAAACTCAATACACATCATTACGTTTTCATCCATATACATATTGGATTCAAAACCTTTATATCTTTTGAAACACCCCCTAAACGTGCGGCGAAACAGAGTTTAAATATATTTAAATTACCAGTTTTATAAATTAAAAAAAAATTAGAATATAAAAAAATAGAGTTTACGCTCGAGTCCGACCTGACCGCGTCCGGCTTGTGACGATCCAAGGGATGAGATGATGTGGGTTTCTCTTGCTTTCCTACCGTGCACGAAATGGACGGTTACGTCAACTTCAGCTTTTTAAAATATTTTCGCCTATTTCTGACTGTGTCCTGATATGGTATTTGTACCGTCTAATTCTTATAGCCAGCCAGTGCAAGCAAACCTTCATTTGACATTCAAATTAAATTAAAAGGGTGCTCTGGGGACCCAGAGCAGCTGCCGAAGAATCGGTGCTGCCTGTGGGTTGTGGGTTCGAATCCCATTTCGGTCAGAAATGTGTGTGGGAGCTGTGGTCTCCCGTCTGTATAGTTGTGGGAGCAGTGGGTCTCCCGTTTGGTTGTTGGAAGCTGTGTCTTCCTGATTATTTGGTGGAGCAGTGTCTCCAGATTTGTAAGAATGTTTCCGATCAAAAAAAAAAGGGTGCTCTGGGGAAGACGTAGAAGTAAGAGACTAAGAGAAAAGACTAGAAAAATAGGAATGGGAAAACTCTTTGAAAATTGAGAAAATAATATCATATATTGGGATTATAATTAGAAGTAAAGAAAATCGAGTCAAATAACTAGGACAATTGTACGGAAGGACGGCAAAATTGATTGAAAAAACTACAAATCGGTTGTATAAATGATTTGGTCGGTTGTGCCCTTTTTCTTAAAAATTCAAAAAACTACAAATCTTCAAAAATGATAAATCTCGATACATATGTTAAATACGCTTAGATGTTATAATAAATTGTCAAAAAATATTAAAAATTAAATTTTTATACCTAGAGGCACCAAAGCCAAGTATGAGCACAATATCATAAACATTAGGGTCGAAGTTTTTAAATAGATTAAAATAAATTAGGGTTAAAATTTATGGTGTGTTTGGTAATGAATAAAATTTTTGATGAAAAATTTTAAAGAGTAAAAGTTAACAAATTATGTGATATGATAGGGGTAATGATAAGTAGTAAAGAGAATAAAGTTAAAATAGATAAATTAGTTGTATGGATAGTTATGTAGAAATGATTAAAAAGCACAGTAGTTATATAGGAAAATGTAACAAAATAATTAAAAATATATGATAATTGTGGAGAGTGAAAAGTTTTAAATTGAAAAGTTTTAACTTGACATTTTTTGTCAATTGTCATACACACCCTTAATATAGAAATAAAGATTAGATTTGAACCAATACAACCCCATAAGATTGCACCTCTACATGCAAGCTCGTTGCATCATTGGGAACAGGCTTTGCAATTCACTAATACCCTATTCAAGCAACTCTTTTTTCCGTTTTCACTAAATTTTATGTTCTTACCCTGTTCAAGGAACTCTTTAACTAAAATTAAAATTTAATTAGTTGAGATTATTGCCATTTTTTTTTATGAGAGGTTATTCCCATCTTTAAGTTGAGGGTCAAAATGGGCGGTGCCACTGATTGAAAGACCGTTTTGGTTCCAAAAAGACGAATAAGACGGCAGATAACGATAACTAAGGGTGTGTTTGTTTATGATAAAAAAGTGTTAACTAAAACTTTTCAATCTAAAACTTTTCACTCTCTATAATTACTCTATTTTTTAATTATTTTTTCACATTTTTCTA
>JAXCLR010000081.1:11934571-11962568 GCA_035584095.1 Annona squamosa
CTTTCTGTTGATTTGACAACTTCTACTCCAAAAACTTTTCATCAAAAGTTTTACCTCCAACCAAACACACCCTAAATAAATGACAGATGATCAAAACAAAAAGTAGACACCACAGGGATAGTGCATTTGTGGTCACGCTGCATGACAAACAAAATGTCAGCGCGGGTTCGATATTCGAAGTGTAAATGTATTATTATTGCATCAGTTCCAGGTGATATGGTATTTACAGTGGCCCCTCCAAGTATGAGGATATTAAGAATGTATTTCTACGTAATACGAGGGCTGTAAATATGTTGACATCAGATGTTACAGTATATATATATGATTTAGGCAGGCAAATACTGTGTATACTCACAAATTTTACTTTTAATTCCACTTTTACCTATGAATTTTCAAAAAATTTACACATATTTACATATTTTGCCCAAATTTTCACTTATACTTACCCACCCATCAAAAATCCATTAAGGAGCAATTAGCAATCCTGTAAAATGACAAACATGCCCAAACTCTAATATAATTTGATATCAATTTTCTCAAAACTAAAAATTTACATTCAAATAATATATAATTTTATAGTTGTAAAAATGTTAAAATTTCATTTGAATATAAATTTTTAGCAATAAAATTATAATTTGGGATGTGCATTTTCATCACTAAAATTATAATTAGGGATAAGCATTCTCATCATTTTACAGGATTGCTAACAATTCCTTTAACGGATCCTTAATGGGGTAGGTATTAATGAAATTTTAGGTAAAATATGTGGGTATACATGAAATTATTAAAAATTCATGAGTATAAATAAAACTAAGTGTAAAATTCTTGAGTATATAGGATTTGCCCTTATTGCATGTGCCCCAACAATATGGGTATTTACAGTCGCCCCTTCTAAGGATGGGGATATTAACCATTTGTTTCTACATTATGAGGGTTGTAAATAAGTCTAATTGCAATATCAAATATTACACTATATATATATATATATATAATTTGGGCAAGTATCATGTATATTCACAAATTTTACTTTTAATTTCACTTGTACTCATGAATTTTCAAAAATTCCGCATATACCTACATACTTTGCCTAAATTTTCACATATACTTGTCCATCAAAAATCCATTAAGGAGTCATTAGCAGTCCTGTAAAATGACAAATATGCTCAAGCCCTAATATAATTTGATATTAGTTTTCTTAAAACTAAAAATTTACATTCAAATAATATGATTGTATAGTCATAAAAAAATTAAAATTTCATTTGAATATAAATTTTTAGCAATAAAATTATAATTTGGGATGAGCATTTTCATTGCTAAAATTATAATTATGTATGAGCATTCTCGTCATTTTACAGGGTTGTTAATGATTCTTTAATGGATCCTTAATAGTATAGATATTAGTGAAATTTTAGGTAAAATATATAAGTATATGTAAAATTATTAAAAATTCATAGCTATAAGTGGAATTAAGGATAAAATTTGTGAGTATATAAGATTTGCACTTATTGCATGCGCCTAACAATATGGGTACGTACGGTTGCTTCTCTTAAGTATGGGGATATGAACAATGTCTCGATATTGTAACGATTCTAGACCGGCATAATTTGTAATATCAAATGTTTTACAGGATATATAATTCCAATAAAAAAACACAAAAATAGACAAATTAAACAAAAATTTCCTTTTCTTCCTTTTTTCAACTAATAGATGTCAATTTCCATGGATAGCCCTTTTGGTGAACTATGGGTGGAGAAAGTCTTGAGTGAAACCAGCTCTCCCGTGCGGTAATCTTTTGTTGGAAAACTCACGATTCCCAAGAAAAGGTTAAAAAAAGGGGTGGAGGCGCAAACGATTCGTTTTGTTGCGGGGCGGAACAGAATAGAACGGAGCAAATGGTCGTATGTTTCTGCTATAGAGAACGACAGACGGCGGGCAAAAGGGTGAAGAAGAATCTAAAGATACAGAGCGAGAGAAAGGGAAGAAGGCAAGAATCTAAAGATACAGAGCGAGAGGAAGGGAAGAAGGCAGCCAGGCAGGCCGGCTGAGATGGTTTTCAACAGCCTTTTAGTGGTGTCGGTGGCCAATCTCTCTGCAGATCTCTGCCAATACATAGCCTGCAATCCTCAGCGTCTGAGCAGCCGCCACGTCCTCCATCTCATCTGCTGCCTGCCTCTTCAGCAGCTTGGCCGCCTTGCCCTATGCCTCTGTTCCTTCTTCTGCTTTCCTCCCCCCGATTCCTACTACTACTCTTCCTCCGATTCCTCCTCCGATGACTCCGACGATTATGACTCTGACGATTCTCATTCGGACTGAGTTTCACTCCTTGTATAGTATCCCTCCCACCTTATTCTCTGTTGCCTTTTTGTAATTAGCCTTTTTTCCCCCTTCGATCCTTCCCTTTTTACATCTTTGTGGATTTCTGAATTGGTCAAATGGGGGATGGTTTGGTGGAACGATGGCCGTTTAGAGTAGATTTCTCAATATGGGTTTGTTTTCTTCCTCTTCCTCCTTTTTCTCCCTTTCAATTGGAGACTGAGTTGATTCCAGAATGGGTTAATTGGAAGTAATATTTGATTTTTGTCTCATATGGATCCGAATGGAAAGTTTGATTTCATTCATGGGAATTTAGAGAAAAATGTTTTGACCAACTCGGATCGAATAGACTATGTTACTTGAGTTATGTTTTTCAGAGCATTGGATGTGATGATGGGATTTGGGTAATGTAATTGATTGTTTGGATAGGATTGAAATAATTTCTGCTGGGTGGATCCTTTGCTTTTCTCCAATTCACGTTGCATTTTGGTCAACCCCATTATTTTTCTCGGATCAGTTTGAATCAACTATCAGTTATCTGAGCCTGAACTTGTGTTAACTGGTAAAACCGGGATGGAGATATGAAGCCATTCTGCTTGAGTGCAGTATTAACTGGATCCGGAAAATATAAATGATCTATTTAACGTTTAACCTTGAGCACGCTGATTAGATTTGCTTTGGTGAAATTCTTCTATAAGTGTTTTGCCTCAGAGAAATCACAAATGGAAGAAAATATTAGACAACTTGGATCTACAAGCAGGGCATATTTTCAACTTCTTTTATGAAAACAGTCAATGCAAGCACCTAGCCTGCATTTGGATGAGTTTCTTTGCCTGAAAACCCGGCTGTTGAAGATACTTGTTCTTCATGTCTGAATTTCGGCTAGATAGCTCAAGTAGCATGAACTCGTTACTTCTGATTGGGTTTATCATTTATGTTGCCACTAAATTGATCAATTTTACTAATGTATTTATTTTCTAATCGGTTGCATCTGATGGTGCAAGATGTAACTTGAATTGTGTCAAGTTTGTTGGAGTTAACCTTAACCATAACCTTCTTTCTAAAACTTCAAACCGAACCCCTAATCTTACTTCTAAATTTGGGTTGGATTCAAGCCAAAAATCTACTACGGCCATGTTCATGAATTTTACCCCAAAACCTGATCATGTCCCAAAAAGATATGCAAGGCAAGTTAAACTTTTAAGATCAGAAACATAGGAAAGTAAGGCTTTTATGATAGTGAAGCAAAAGTGTATTACATGCACATAGCATGACCTTGATGTGAGAGAATGACAGAGAGAAAGTAAACCTGCGGAGCAATGGGGGAAATCAGTGTTCAACTGAAACTCTGCTATTTGAGACTGGAAGATGCTGTGACTGGAAGATAGGAAGGGTAAGGTGGTCTGATTAAAGTTGAAAAGGATTTAGGGTCAGACAGGGAGAAGAGAAGAGAAAGACGAGCCAGCTACAGGCAAAAGGGGGTTTCAATGTGTCACAACCAACAGGAGATTTCATTTTCAGGGGAGGCTGCAGCATGCATGAAGACGCAGGTTTTGGTTTGAGAGGGGGAGATCAGAGCTTGCAGGGTTACTGGCACATCAATGCATTGTTGTTTGGGTGGAGGATTGGATTTGATTTTTATTTGAAGGCGTTTGGTTAGCCACATTGCACCCTCATCAATCCAGACAGACATAAGCTGATTTGCAAATTGGATTGGCAAAACTTTTATTCCAATTTTTCATTTTCCTCTCTCCAACCTAATCAAAGCAAGGTTGGATTCCTTGTGTGAACCCCACCCAACTTGCAACTCTTGTTGTATCTGCAGTCTTTGACAAATTATGAAAATCTTGGGTTGGAGCATGGGATCCTTTCAGAGAGAATGGTCTCCAGAAATTATAGAAGACAATTGCTGTTGGCAAGCAATAGCAATTGTTGTTATCAGAAAGAACACCAGGTCACGCGTGCCAATGCTTAAACTGATTCTCCAGCACAGGAGTGTGAAGCTGGAGCAAATGATAAGGGCTACCCATCGTCTAAATACGATCAGATGCTTAAGAATGCAGCTCTGCTTGTAGAAAATGCTGTTGTGCTTGGTTTATGCCAAAGTACATAGCTTTGTCTCCAGAATTGCATGGATGGTAAGAGGAATGAATGATTGATTCTGCAATTAACTAGCTAACCAATATTGGAGAAAGGAATAAAGAAGAGGAAGGAAGATGGAAAAAAACAGTTGAAAAGCAGTGATACCTGTGATCCCAGTTTACTCTTACATGAACACATGGTTGTTCCTTCCAAAGATCTGCAGAAGTCTGTTTGTTGGGGTGGTTGAGATGATTTGCTGGCAGAATAAACAGCTACTGGGATGAGCAAATTATTGGGAGAGAAGGTGAAGAATAGTGGGGAAGGGAGAAGTACAAATGAGTGTGGGGGAAGGGAACAGGAAAGGGGAACCACTTGCCATGCACACATTCTGAAGAGGCGGGGTGGGGGGAGAGGGAACAGGAAAGGAAACCGCTTGCCATGCACAAATTCTGAAGTCATTATTATGAGTTAATTCTACGCATGAACAAAGAAAGCAATAATTATAATTAGAAAGTGTACATTTGTCCTTGCATCTTGGTATATTTTTATCTCCAAAATGGTGAACCTGCCTTTTAAAGCCTCACGTTTATTTCTGGTTGTGTTTTTATTACAGTGGTTAGGTGGTGAAACTTTGGGGTCAATGTTGTTGGGTTCTTTTAGTGGTTTGCTGGGGTGGGTCTTACCTAAATGTTCAGTTGAGTGTTTATCGTCAGCGGTAATCATAATTATGCCTCTCCTTTGATTATTAAAAGTCTAATAGAATTTCCACTTTGATCATTACTCGTTACATCAGATGACATACCGTGCATTATTTCTTAATACTTGCATGCTTAGTACACATCACCCACCGTAAAAAACAGAGAGCTCCAAATTGTAGACTAATCCAATATCCTTTCTACTGTTGCTGCAGATAATTTGAGTGTATGTTCAGATCAAAATATAAAAAGTTTGTCAGTGTGTAGATGCTTATATAGGATGGTAAGAAATGCTTAAAGAAATTTGTGTATGATACAGCCAAAATTTGTAGAATTAAAACGGCATGGTCAATGTGAATAATGCTCTGCCATTATAGTTGTCAGTGCTGGGGCTGGCAAAATCCATGCAGTTGTATCAATTGTAGCTAGGATCATGGATGCCAAGGGATTGTTCAAGAAATTGTTCACTTTCCATCGTTTCATATTCATGATTTTCTGGTTGCATGACTGTCAAACAAGTGGCAGGGGAGGCATATGTTTGTTTTTCATTGGATTGAAGCGGACAGGATTTTCCATTAAAAAAAAAAAAAAAAAAAAAAGCGGACAGGATTGCATAGCGTCGCCCACCAATGACAAACATCTTAAAATTTGTCATCGGTTGGGAGAAACTTTAAATGGAAGAGATTCATGAGAATCACCAAATCGGCATCATTTTCTTGCCACGGGCAACACATGGTTATAGCAATCAGAGCGTCACCGACGTTGATTCATGTGCCTATCAAGGTTGTCTATTTAAATGGTAGCAAAATTTTGGAGAGCTTCTCTTATGAAACCGGGTGTTAACTTGAGCCTGTTTGTGTTTCCCATTTTTATCTTATTTTTTTAGATAAGTTCATACGTTGTATTTAAAATTGTATATTTAGCCTAATTTAAAAAATTCGATTTGTTTTTTATTTGACTTTTCAATAAAATAAAAACTCAAATTGATTGAAAACTATTATAATTTATGGTATTAAAAATATAATTATAAAGAACTTTCTTCATTTGCATTTTCTGTGGATCAGATGTAAATCTGACAAACGTGGTTTTTCATACCACACAAATATCCATGGCGATGGATTGCTCGTATTTAAAAAATAAAATAAGGTGAAACCCAAGAGGGCCCAGAGTGCACCCAGTTTCATAGGAAAAAAGCCCAACTAAATCAACAGAACAGGTAAATTTTGAAAAAGAATCATAAAAGTAGAGACCCATAATTGAAAATGATTGCTACGGACCATACATGTTACATGGAAAAAAAGGTGAAAGTTTGTGCACCAGCCCCTAATATCTAATGTATGGTAACAAATGGCAAAATTTTGTTGGTTCGATGTCATAGCTCTGATTGATATTTTCTTGACCGTACACATTGAGAGATATTCAAATACTGATTTGGGAAAATGCAGGCTATGCAGCATATGCTTGGGAAAAAAGAAAAAGAGAATCTCATTTTCACGTGGAATGTGGACAACCATCATTCCGTTTTGAAACATAACTTCGTTAATAATTAATTGGATGACCCTCGTTAGTTGATACCTTTGATTTTTGAAATGGATCTGCACCCCACCCTTGGAACTAGCATCTGGTGGTGATGTTAGCTGCGCGTTACTGGGAAAGACAGGATGCCGGTTTCTTAAGGAACTATTATAGATTAACATTTCTAATGGTAGGGCAGAAAGATAGAGATGCCCTCTTTGGATTCTTAATCGGGTCTTAACCTCTCTTTTACTTGTTTGTTTAAAATAGAATTGGTGGGGCAATCTAGTTCATAATGGGCATTTCCTTTTTAGGGATCTTAAGTCCTTGGAGTATATGTCATTAGCATGTAGTTAACAAAGTAGATGAGTACATGTTGGATACTGTGCTTGCACCTTTCTAGGGAATATTTCAGAGAATTGGATGTCACAATCATAGCTTCTAAAAGGGAAAAGGATGGCACTCAGACAACATGTGTATACGCTCCCTCAAAAGCATGATCAAAAGGTACATTCCTCTTCCCCCCTACGAAAGGATCTTCAAGATGCAAGCAATTCCATTCCCTTCGATTTTGGGTTGTTTTGGGTTGCATTCAGGACCATGCTTCGGATTCTGCAGAAACCACATCTGTGCTGTAGGCCTGTATCTATCTAGTTATGGCTACAATGGAAGCTTGTGTGCTTGCAAGTCTTGAATTGTCCATCCTTTTCTTCCTTTTGTTTGATGTGGATTGTGGCCTTGTGGGGCGACTTGTGTTCATTATTTGTGGTTTTGAAATGAACAAATAAAAGTGTATGTATTTGGTCCCAACATGGAATTGAGAAGAATACCCCCAAAAAATGCCATAAAGAAAACCTCTTCCACATGGGCACTGACCCCTTTAAATAAAAAAATAAAAATAAAAAAAATCTATGCATGTGTCCATGCGGAATGCTGCAAACCATGTGAGGATCTAAAGAAAAGGTATCGTGACCTTGCATGCTCAGTGGGAATTTCTATTAAAATGAGTGAAAATAATGTCAGTAAATATAATTAATAATAAAAAGAGTAAGATTAGTAAAGGGAGCAAAGGTGAATTTTCATAGAAAGTTTTCATTTCGATCTCAACGAACAAGAATCTTTTGCATAGAACATAAACCAAGAGGCTGCGGCTTTCTTTCTGATTTTTAAATAATGTATATGATGGATGTGGTCTTCCACAGTCTCTCTCAGTACTAAAAATACTAATAGCGATTGGCCCACCTCCTTTTGGCATTTTCCATATACCAAGTCGCCCAAATTTCTTTTGCTCGCTTCTATGCTTTCTCGAATACTAATTGGCACCAACTTCCATGATGCTGTTAATAAGAGACCTTGGATGGTTTGAAGACCCCTGCAGGCCGTTGCTTTTTGCAAATGAAAAGACAAGTTATCGGGATAAACCGAGCCGCTCCACTCAATTAGCAACGGGCTTATAATTATAAGGATTTGTTACATTTTTGGGACATGTTAGGCCACGTCAAAAATTTATCAAACCAAAATTTTTCAATTTAAAATTTTTATTTTTTTAGTAATTTCTTCACATCTTTCTATATAACACTTCTCATTTTCAATTACTTTTACTCAATTATTAATATAACTAATTTATCTATTTTAACTTTATTATCTTTATTTTTTATCACTACTTTTATCATGTCACATCATTTTTCCTATTTCAGAACTTGTATATTAAAAATTTTTCATTCAAAAATTCTATTACTTTCAAAACACATTTAGAATAAATATAATGTATCAACTACTAAATGCAAGCTTTAGGATGGCATTGAAGCAGTATGCCCGTTGATTCCATGTGATTAATTGTTTATTACAAAGCTACATTTGAGAAATGATCCATAATGAACCATCGTAACATATTGTTTTTAATTTAAGACATCTACAATAATAATACTGGTATTCTGCCTAACTATTATCCCTTATATTTTTGGTTTTCTTAGTAAATTCCAATTGCATGAGTATGTTTGACTTCTCCACTCATTTGCATATTCTGCATCCCTCTTAATAATTATGTTTTTTCAAAAAAAAAAATTCCTTTCATATCATCTCTTTCCTTACATTTTTCTTGTTCGGGACTATTTAGGATGAAGATAATGAAAAATGAGAAATGTGACATGAAAAAGTTAAAACCAAACTACCCAACTTTTTTCCCTTTTACATATATATTTCAATCATTTCCTTGTATCTTTTCATACAATTATCCTTTTTTTTTTTAATCCTTACTTTACCCTTATTATATTAGGACTTTTTTAATGCACCCGGTTGCACTTAGTTTTGGTGCACTCGAATGTATTTAACTCTTTTTTAATATTTTTTGAAAATTTTTCAATACACATGTTAAATATTCCTAGATTAATAGTTATATAAAAAAAATTTTTAATTTAAAAATAGATTTTTGAACCCGTTGCATTCCTATCATATTTATTCCATTTACATTTCTCCATTCCCAATCTCAAATAGAACTTTAGTGTTGTTTGTGGTTTTTAAAAAGTGGGGATTGGATTCGAAACTGAATCTAATATACATGGGGTTCATAAGGATGGATTAGATTTTAGGGGATGAAAAGACGGAATGGGGACATCATGATGATCTAGGGGTGGGCTCCAACTGTGGAAAGGTCCATTTCAATAAAGGTAGGGATTGCGGAGGATTGAGTGGGTAGCTTTCAGAAAGGGGGAATGTTAAAGTGGAATTTTAGGTGGGTTAGGCTCTTTTAGAAAGAACGCATATGTGTGTCAGTCAGTCTCCCATGCTTGCACTTTCTTCTCCACCCAAAAGAAGAAGAAGAGGAGAGAAGCACGACCAAGACCAACCAACCGTGTGGGGCTGGCTGGGCCGAGATTGGCCGAAAATCACTCTCCACTTTCCTCATCTGCTTCCTTCAACGCTTGGAGGCAGCATCGCAAACCAAAAGCAATTCACCAGAGTTGTAAAAGCCTTGCCACACAGCCATGCATCTTCCAATTGCTATTTTGTATATGGAATCGATCCAAACCATTGATTGAGTTCGTATAGTAATAAAAGATAATCACAATCAATAAATTCTTTCAATGTAAAGAAAATTAACGGGCACTGTTACAAATACAGATGACGATGCTAAGAGAAATATAATCAGGTGGATTCGACAAGGCAAAAGGGGAACAAATTTTCACTAATTTCTTTATCTTATTAATTATTTTACTCATATTTCAATCATCCTCAGCTTGTTTCTATTCACATTTTAAATTTTAGTCTCTTGGATCGGGTTCCACATGAATAAGGTGATGCTTGTAAGTGGATCTACATGAAAAGTTGGAAATGCCAGCGTTTTTCTCGTGACATGTTTGAGGCTGCAGTCTACTACTTTGAGGTTTTCAGCGACAGAGGATGATGACAGCAGCATTTTGGTGCATAGACACGCCAGGAAGGTGTGATTTGCATTCCGGTCCAAACGCCAACACATTGGCCAGCTATGGATAATTCCATGCGAA
This sequence comes from Annona squamosa, assembly GCA_035584095.1. NCBI lineage: Eukaryota > Viridiplantae > Streptophyta > Magnoliopsida > Magnoliales > Annonaceae > Annona > Annona squamosa. The sequence continues at coordinate 11,944,680 of JAXCLR010000081.1, forward strand.
TCCATACGAAATAAACTAGTCAAAACCCAAAGAAATGGATATTAAGCAAACAAATTCAATAACCAACACCGGCGTTTCTAATTGATGTAAATGTGGCACAATTTTTCATTTTTTAAAATTAATTGATCAAGTGTTGCCTCGAATTTAAAACGGGATTGCTGAAGTTTTATGGATAATCATGCAAAGATACTATTTTATCTTCCTTGCGATCACTTTTTTTTCCTTCTTTAAAACAACAAAAAATCATTTTATATTTAATTTTTTTTAGAAAAGTCATTTTCTAGTGAAAGAAATCAAAACTGGCTTATTTCGGTAATTTGCATATACACCTATATAATTAGACATGAATTACAAATATACTCACATAGTTTCACGAAATGCATATTATTCCACATAGTTTCACTAAAATTGCGTATTACCCCCACGTTGTTACCTACTGTTAATATCTGACGTTATATTTTGAAAAATGACAAAAATACCCTCATTCGTAGTTTCATGAGTTACATATCACTCCCACATAGTTTCACTAAAATTTCATATTACATCATAAAACTATGCATAACAATGACGGCATTTTTGTCATTTTTTAAAATAAAGCATAAGATATTAACGGTAGGTAACAGTGTGAGAATAATATACAATTTTAGTGAAACTATGTGGGGTTAATATGCATTTTATGAAACTACGCAGGATATCTGCAATTAACGTCAAATTATGTGGGTATATATGTAAATTACTCGACTTATTTTTACGAGATAAGATTTTATAACACTTAATATATCACCCTTTATGGAATACAACATTTACACACATATAATACTCAATTAGCTAGTTGAAAAATAAAATAAAAAGGCATTGTTAAGTAAAAAGTATCCGCGAAGTTAGGTAGTATTAGGTGATAAGTAAATTTTTCTCGTAAAAGTTTTTCTGCCCATTTTTATGCATGTTTTACCACTATTTTATTTTAAAACATTTCTTCACATTTTTCTTTTTATTTTAATTTTATTTTTTTATTTTTCATCATTATTGTTATCATATCGCATCAATTTTCTTATTTTTAAAAAAGAAGTTTTTGGTAGTTTTTCTTTTTCTAATATTTCAAATTCTACCAATGCAATTTGGGCAATAATCAAGTGGTAACAACGCAAGTTGGGTCGTGGAAGATGTGGATTCAACTCAGTCCTTACAATGGGAGTATCTAATCCCCTCTTGATTATAGAGAGTGTATGGTCTCCCATAGAAATAGGAAGGAACTTGTTGTCTTTTGTGTAAATTGTATAAGTTTACTATTGTCTCCTAGATATGATTATTTAACTTAATTGTAGTATCATATGAGTTATAATTTGTACACACTAATTTTTTTTAAAAAAATTCTCTATCAATGAAATGGGTGTTTCAAAGGATATAAGATGGTTAAATAAAAGACGATAATATAATAACAGATAATAAAAAAATGTATTAAAATAAAAAATATTTTTTGATAATTGAAAATGCTATTGTGGGAATAGTGATACATGTTATATTCAAGTATCTTATCTCCTAAACAAAATAAGAGTGGTGATGATAGATTAGTAGAAGAATAGTCAATTACTCGGCAGGCAGAAATTCCTTGTAAGGTGGGCTGTCATGAATGCAACGAGATTCGCTGCAGTTCTCCAGCACCGTGCATTTGGGTACGTGCGACTGCTCAGTCAAGAGCAGCAGGAACACCCGTATTATTTTATGGGTTCCGATCTTATTTATTTGTCTGTTTGTTTTTCGTTCTTCAATCAACAAAATAATCAACGGCCACGTCCATGCAATTGATTGCCCCCACTCGTTGATGATCTCGCTCATGATGGTGGGCCACTCCTGGTGGGGCCCGTTGAATCAGTGCAAAAATGCCCACCCTTTGACTCACCATGTCTAGACTCTTGGGCGCCAGTTGTGTGCCACCTAACATAATAAGTGGATTATTTGCTCACTTTACTGCAATGTTATCTCCCAGTGGGACCCATATTCGATGTGTTGGATTTTCCACACGTGAGAGTTTGGCGCCTGTGCGAATGATTCCTGCCTAACGCCTGGAGGCATGATCTAGAGTGCAATAGCATGCACCCCACAAGACCAGAGGCTCGTGTATGAACATCCGATCCGTCCATCATGTACCTCCCTTTATTTCATGTACCGTTCAGAAAAATAATTCCTATTCGTGACTAAAGAATCAGATGAAATGGACTGGAGGAGTAATTTTCACTCGCTATTACAAAATTAGTGATCTAATCAAATCCTTATTTTCTATTTATTGTTAAAAAGCGTGTTATGATATTATTTACGGTCTTGATTTCATGTGCGCGTATCAACCTGGGCCCCACAACGCTGACATGTTTGCCAGTCGTCGTTCTTGCAGCTTGCGAGGAGCTCCCATTGCTTCTGATGGTGACGCCGCTGCAATGCTGTGCGGCGCCTTGGATGCTTCCGCTTCCGTATCCGTTATGACACCGCTTCTAAGTAACGGCGTACCGTTGGGATTTTCCGCCTTGGTATTGGCGACTCAGCGGACCCGAAACACGTGCATGCCTTTCATCGGAGGACGAAATTGCCCTTTTATACATTGACGGAGCTTATTTTGGAGAATAGCTACTGTACGGAACTTACGTACAATTGCAGTTTTAGCATTTTACAGCATGGACCTTTATATAGTATCCGGTAAAAGATGTGCCATGGTAAAGGGATGAAATGGGGATGGGATAGTATTTTAATTTCGTTTTTAAGAATCATTTTCAAAGAACTTTTCCATTTTAAATACATAAGAACCTTATTTCTTAAATTTCCAATATTAGTTTTTATTCTCAAAATAATTTTTTACGTCCAAATACATAATAAATTTTTTCATCTAGTCTCCTTTATCTCATACTCATCTCCATTTGTGAACAGCCTCTAAAATGAACCTTCGAGTTTAATTATGTTAACTAGCATGAAATGCTAAAAGTGCTTTTAAAATAGTGTATTTCTTGCTTATGTGACTGTGGTTTATGTGCAGTCGTAGGCCTTTTCTGTAAATTTTTCATTTTAAAATTTTTAAGTATAAATAAAATATCGATTTATCACAAAATGTTACACGATTCGTTTTCCTTCCTATTTTCATATGACATTTATGTTTATAATTGAGAAATAAATTAATGGAAGATTTCATAGTATCACCCTCATTTTGAGTCCTATTAATGATAAAAATCAAATTTCAACTAGTCATAGAGTTTACATCATTTGTTTCACCATTGTAAAAAAATAACTTCAATCAGGTACATGCTTTTTATGGTTGGTACAAGCTTTTTTTGATAATGTAAATTAGGAAAAAACTTGGAACTATTTATTATTTCGCCATTACCAAAAATCAGCTACATGCTTAAAAACATGTATAATTGTGTGTAAATTAGGAAAACTTGGATCTACCAATTGGGTTTATCCCCGTTAGTCAAAAGTGATCTCATTAGTGCAATCAATTTTGGGTTCAAAACCCACAGCCTTCTATCATCGTGGAATTTTGTATCTTTTTCCACATTTACTCCTGATATGCCCGTCCCTTAGTACAAAGGTACTTTCAATATGTCCCTCCGTGGTAAGGGTGTAAATGAGCATGATTGGTAATATCCACACGTCACAGTGTGTATAATACTAATCAATAAAAAAAGCAAAACCTTGGGTATAATACATTACTGAATAATAATACATTTATGATACTTGTCCACAAAGTTGATATTTTATAAGATGAATTAGATGTTTAATATATGTGGGTTTGAAATTAATATATATGTTTTATGCATAATTGTAGATGGATAAGTACGTTATGTTTTGATTCATTACCGAGATAGACTCGACACGAGTTGCACGTTCAAATCTTCAGTGATACGAATTTCCTTTATAGTTTCTCTAAATATATAAAACATGATTTACAATAGCTTGTGGTTTTTAATCATAACTTTATTCTGAACTGTAATCCAAAAACCTTCCCAGTTTTCTCCTTTTGATTTTATTATTATTGTTAATATTGAAAGAAATTCACCTCGTCCATGATATTAAACATTACTTATTTAGCTAAAATACATGAGAGTATATTCATTAAAAACTGTATAACTTTTAAATAAGTTGCTGATGACATATCTATTTATCATAATATAATTTTATTATGCAGTTCACCCAAAACTCTAATCAAAATAATTTTTTAAGTTTACAATTTAATATTTTAATGTAAGTATAACGAGTGGTTTAAATCATATAAAGATATTAAAATAACGTTAAAATCAAAAGACTATTGGTTAATAATTCAAAATAATCAGTTGTTTTAAATCATAACCCAATACGTAAATATATTATTAAAACTAATTTATTTCCTTTAAAAAATATTTAATTTATCCGATGGGAAGAGTAGTAGTAGTAGCTTGCAGAGGATGCAATCGTCGTCCTTATATTTTTTTTGCTTTTTGAAAGAGCAGTCGTCGTCCATATTGCAGGAATAGTTTGGTAGACCACAGTTTCGCTAAACGTAGCATGGATTATTACGAACCATTTTATCAGAGTAATTCGACTTATTTGGTTCAAGGAAAAAAAAGATAGGATGAATTGTGTAGGGTTGAAAGAAGAAATTGATGTTCATCGGTCGCGTGAGAAGATGAGGTAGAAGACCAGGAAAATCCGAAAAGAAAAGCCGAATCTGGAAGGATTGACAACAACGTGAAAACTGTCGATTACTAATAATGAGTTATAAGCAGCGCTTATAGAAGCAAGAAGATGGATGGATGCATCCTTACAACATAATTCTCATAATAAAAAGCCTACCTGAATTATTTCTTTCCTTGTGCCTAATATTAGAAGTGTTAACGGATTAAATTTGATGAGTTTGAGCCTAATCCTAATCCTAATTTATTTAAAATATCCTAACCATAATTCGTTTATTAATTAATTTAAAAATTTTCAACCCTAATCCATTTACAACTCATTTAATAAACAAATTTGTGGGTTATTATCGGATTGTAGAGTAAACGACTTGAAAGCTTAGCTTTAATAGATAATGATTTCATAAGGAAAGGTGAGAGTGTGTTTTTTTGTATAAAAAAATGAAAATAATGTAGCAACAGAAAAATAAAATCAAGAGTGTGTTTCACAATTGATAGAAAATGTCAAGTGAAAATTTTTCCATCTAAAATTTTTCACTCTCCACAACTATTATATTTTTTAATCATTTTTTCTCATTTTCCTGTACAACTACCCTATTTTCAATCATTTCTACGCAACTATCCACATAACTAACCTATCTATTTTAACTTTATCTTCTTTACTACTCATCGTTTGACAACTTTTACTCTCATCATTACTCCGATCATATCACATCATTTGACAATTTTTAATCTCCAAAAATTTTCATCAAAAGTTTTATTCATGGTCAAACACACCCTAAACAATAGCAAAAAAAAGTGAAAATTAGGTAGTGAGAAGAAAACTTAGTAAAAAAAAATACTCAAATGGTTTACATTTATCAATATTAAACTTTACTCGGTTAAATGGATTGACGTGTTATAAAATTTCAATTCTAGTCTGTTTATTTAATTAAATGGTTGAATGGGTTGGCAGACCATAACTCATTTTTCAAATATTTCAATACAAATTCATTTATAAACAAGTTGAATGAATGAGTTAAGAAGTTGACTATAATTATTGACACCCATAATGTTTATCAATCATCTTAGCTACATGATTTAGCTTAGGGTGGGAATGGCAACAAGAAAAAAAAAATAAAAATAAAAGAAATCTAAAATGGGCGCAATGTATAGCTTATTTTTCAGTTTTTAAAAAATTAATAGAGATGTTAGCTTTGCATTTGGTAAGAGGGTACTACATTTTGCATTTTAACTATCTAATTTCTATAATTTTTTTGTTATTATCTCTACATTAAAATTATTTTTCGCACATTCTAATATAACTACAATATCTATTTTTTATTCTCCTTACACATAACTATTATCCCCATTATTATACATCATACTTTCACTCTTTCAACAATTTTTCACAAAAATTTATCCTCTTTTTTATCTTTAATCAAACACACTCTAACTTTAGTTATCCTTAAATACAAAAATTTATATTTTTTAAAACATATAATTTTAATTTCTTGGCCAGTACTTTTATTGTTTCTTCACAATTCTTCTATCCTGTGTTAGTTGTATTTGAATTTTCAATGGATATGTGGAGAAAAGTGTTTTCAGAATGTTATGTGATGCTTTGAGAAGCATGGAATGTACGTGGCCAATTATAGAGGACAAATCAATCTCACATAAAGAACTTTTTTAAATCATATGGTTGTACGAGCAATAAAAGAGGATAATATCATACCGGAGAATCCATTATCAAAATTAGTATCACATGAGGTTCCTTCGAGTAGAAATTGATACGATTGTGATGCCATAAGAAACGTAGATGGTGGAGAGCCAAATATAGAGGATGAACAGATTACCCATTACCTGAGTCAGTGATACTCCTTCAAACCATTTTTAAAATCATGATTTATATTTGATTGAATATGATCTTTTATTCGGTTAACACCAATGTAGTAGTATACATTCCAAATGCACCTTTCCAAATTCTAAGATAACCCTCCCAAATCCCATCTCCTGTAGTTAAAAGTTATTCCAAACATATTCCAACAGAATTATAACTCGGTTACGTCCCTTCGTCAGAATTGGCTATTAAACTGTCATGCACAAGATAAACCAGTCTCTCTCGTGACACAACACCAATGGCATGTGAACTGACGGTCAGGATCTCACGACTGTGAAATTCTGTTGTGGGTGGCCCAGATGAACGGCTCTCTGAAGTCTCAACTCCCAACAGCATCCGAAACGTTGGTGCTCCGCATTCGTAAAATGGCTAGTGTGGCTCGTATGCGCCCGTGGTCGACCTACTTCGCCATTCACGGGTGCTGAAGTTGATCACGTGTTCTCGAACCAGCAACACGTGGCGAGATCCTAGTCGTTCAATCGGCGGCTCCTTGCCTCCGGGCGATTACGTAGTGGCCCCACAGGGAGAGCGGCCGTCGTATGCGAGCACGTGTTGCTACAGTACACGGAAAAAAAATAATAAAACTTCGATAATCCTCATACAAGTCAACAATTTTTTTCTGGGAAAAAAAAATATTCCACAACAGACACTCTTTGACCAGCCAAAACATGCTTTCAATTTTGTAGATAGATCTTAAACAATAAAATAGAGAATCACCTAAGCATTTTTATTGTGTTATTTCTCTGTTCATTCCCAACAGTGCACTTAGGTGAATCAATCCTTTTTTATTTTTAAAAATTCGTACGAAGCCCCAGCCTCACGTTTCTATATTTTCGAATATCTTAAATATTTTTTGAAAATTATAACAACACAACCATTTTCGTGTGCTGGCCAAGTGAAAATGGGACTTTTTATTTTTTAAAATTTTGAAAATATTAAAAATAGTTGAAAAATGTATAAATCATATATATAAAGCTTCAAATTGTGCCCATATATGAATTGTAAACAATTATAAAGATGTTTAAAAAGTGACTATGTGCCTGGGCGCAACTGGTCACGATTCCTTTTTGTTTTGCCATTACCTGTAAAAGAAAATTCTACTTCGATGTTCATAGATTGTATGAAATGAGCATAAAATAAAGATTGAATGAGAATTTAAGATGGAAATGCATTTGGAATGAGAAAATGTGCAATACAATTGACTAAAGTTGCATTGGAAACAAAAAAGTAAGCTATTATTTTGCTCGGAAAAGAAAAAACGATTTTGAGAGATGGAATATTGCATACGAGGATTACCCCATCCTAGCTGTGAAAAATCAACTAATCTAATTGGTTCATGCATGCGCACTTTAATGCTGATGTTATATTTACTTCATTAATGGCCTTTAAAATCATTCATTCACAAATGTATTTAGGAATTACCAACACTTTTGGATAAAAAAATTTTCATGTACAAGTTTTTAAATGAACGAAAATGATATAATATAATAGAATAATGATAAGTAATAACATAGTAAAATTAAGATAAACAAATTTGTTATATGGGTAGTTATATAAAAATAAGTGAAGAGTAAAATAATTGTATAAAAATATGTAAATAAATAATTTAAAAATCAAGTAAATGTAAAAGGTGAAAATTTTTAATTTGAAAATTTTTAAGTATAGTCAAATAGACCCTTAGCAAGGAAATGCAAAGTGTCAGTTATTTATTAGAATATATATGTACACACCTTCACCTTCGGGAAACCTTTGAGAATGTTACCAAGTCTATCATCATTATGGTAAGTGTTCTCACACCCTTCTTGAGTAAAATTCATATTTTAAGTTTGTGTTTGAGCGATAGTCTTCATTCATGTTAAAAAAAATCTGCCATAATTATGAGATATATTAAAGCGCTGCCTATGCCTCATTTATTATTAAAATCAAAATCTAACTCATATATTGTATTTAAAACTATTTATTTAAATAACACACCAAATTTCTTCTAAATTTGATATGTGCATGAGTTACCAGAAAAATGTGCGAAGTACCAAGTTTCATGCAAATATAAAATGTAGACGAATTCATCTAAAAATATGCAAATTTCAGTATAATAACAAATATTTTATTTAAATATGACTTTTTAAAGTTGTATTTTTACATATAAGCAATCTAAAGTGTTGTTTCTATTGTGAACAAAAAAAATCATCAATAACCTTGACTGCATGAACATCAAATTAAAAAATTTAATTGATGGAGCATCTCTTCTTATCTACATTATAAAACATTCATGAAATAAAAATTTTATATTTTATTCAATGATTCCAAGGCTTAAAGCCAATAAGGCTTAAATCATCTAATAGAGTATGAGTCTTTTATATATAGAAATTTTATTTTCTAATTTTTAATTTTTATTTTATGATAGACTAAATTAGAAATAAAAATAGATGTTTATATAAATACTTATGGTCCTAATTATGTACAAATTTTATTTTTTAATATCTCAACATTGGAAAAGAGTTTTCGCTTCTCTCTTCATAAAACATGGGAATATTAAAAATACATAATCTAAGAACAATATATGTTCTTATGAATTCAAGTATATTCCATTTATAACTCATTTTTCTTGATAATTTAGCATGAAGTATTCTATAATGATTATGATTTTAATTAATTTTTCTTGATAATTTAGCATGAAGTATTCTATAATGATTATGATTTTAATTAATCAGGTTTTCTTAACGAGTAGTATCATAGTAGACTTCCTTCCGATAAATGTTGTTTGAATAATTGGATAGTTAAGTCAGTAGAAGTCAAAGTTGTAGGTAGAAGTCTGGAGTTAAGTTATAGTTCATGGACAAAGTAGATAGAAGTTGACGAGTTTATAACTAGAAGCGTAACTTAGGTTAGTTCGATTCGAGTAGTGGTCAGCTCTAACCATGCCTTATTTGTAAAAATCCTATTATACTTTACCCATTTGTCAGTTTGGTTTCTAATATACCCTACCCTATCCATTATTTATAATGTTAGTTCTAGTTTTAATTCAAAATTAATTTTTTTTAATACTCAAACATAATATTTTTTAAAATTTTTATGTTATTCCAAATAATGCAAAATAATACTCATTTACGTTTTAGAATCACAAGTAAATATATTATTGTCTACATTATTAAATACAAATATAAAGTATAGACAATCATAATCCAATCATTAAAACTATTAATATATTATAATCACAAGTCACAAACTTATTTATAAAAGTATTTTAGAAGTTAATGACATATATATAAATAAATGAACTAGTTTCTTATTTTACAATCCACAACTTTACAAGGTACAAAATTTATTAAATTTGAATTGATTAAAATATGTGTGCATATTAGATTTTAAAGACAAAACATAATACATACTGTGTAATACATATTATACATATATATAATTATGTACCTAATTAATTACCTATATAAGTACCTATGCGCGCTGGTTCTAGGTACCGAACATATTTACCCGAAGTGTGCCTTATTTGAAGTAACAGGTAAAAATTTGTACCCTACCCATACTAATGATTAATATTTTCTACTTTATCCTAACTAAATTAGAGTCGGATGGGTAGATACCGATGGATACCCGACATAAGTTGAGCTCCTATTTATAATGGTCCATGATTGAATTTCATATAAGAAAAGGAAGAGAGTTTTTAGGAGTTTGTAAATAAATCTTAAATTAAACATAACAAGACATGTTTTAATACCGCGCCGCTAAATTGTTAGGCTAGAGCAGATAATATCATACAAAAAAAAAAACTATTAAGAATTTTATTTTCTGTTTTTCGGAGCCATTGCTCTATGGTTACTTTGTTAACAATATTGTTAAATTTACAACGTAGACAAAATAAAAAAATTAGTTACTCTTCTTAGTTCTTAATGGACTTTACTCTAATGCTGTTAGGAGCCTCAAAGCCCTCGGGTGTACACTTATTTGTTTTTATTTTTTTAAAATATTTTACACAAACGCTAATCTAAGTGTATTTAATATGTTTATTAATTTTTAATATTTTTGTAAATTTTTAAATTTTTTTCGATTTTTAAAAATCAGTTATATTATAGTAATACTGCCAGTAGCATAAACCAAGCCCTTTTCCACAAGCATGGTTCCGAGGTCCCGAGCATCCGCTGTGACGCTTGGCCGTAGTACACAGAAACCCGGAAGGAAAGGATGGGAATAGAGATCACGTGACGGAGCAAAAGAGGCGCGGGCAGTTATGTAATTCAGCAACGGGCCAACAGCACTACTAGCGGAGCAGCAGCGCACCATTGCTCCCAAAACGACAAAACGCCGGAGATCGACGGGACGCATTTCCCAGTACCACTTTTCTCTTCCCAATTTGCCCTTGCTTGAGAGACAGGAAAGGCGACAGAGCAAGGGCAGGCGGTGGGAAAAGCACTGGCACTCTCGAAATGACATGAAAGGGCAGTTGGGTTAGACTTTTCTCCCCACCATACCCCTCCTCCTCCTCCTCCTCCACTTCCTCCGAAAGGTTGGCGTAGGATAGCGCCATTGGTGCTGTAGTGCGCGTTGTGGTGAAGTACGCACCATTCTAGCCGGCGAGACAGAGAGAGGCGTTTGAGTGTTGTGGTTGCTGCTACTGCTGTCGTCGGCCATGGGGGCGGAGGATGGCGGATTAAGGATGGCGAGAATGCTGTTGCTGGCTCTGGTCATGCTATCATGCGCGGCGGGGATGCCTCTCACAAGGCAGAGGTTGGAGGTCCGGAAGCAGCTGAAACGGCTGAATAAACCTGCTGTGAAGAGTATTCAGGTTGTGATTTTTTGCTTTTTACCCTTTTTTCTTTTTGATGCTTTCTTTTCAAAAACTTGGGCTGGTACCTGGGTTTTCCTCACTGTTGTGTGTTTTGAAATTTTACAAAGGGTCGAATTTCCTGCAGAAAAAAAGGTTGGGTCCTTTTCTATCGATTTTTCTTTGCTGGGATTTTCCTTCCTTCGTTTTCCTTGTGTTTCTCTCCATTTCCCTGCAGAGCTTTCTGCTGTCCTTCATTTTCCTTTTCGGGTTGTGCTTTCTCTGCTCTTTTAGCATTGTAAGATTTTTTTCTCTTATTTTATTTCGTTTTTCTCAATGTCATGGCTAATCGTTTAAGTTCTTGTCACATAAAAACATGGGAAAAAAATAAAAAAACAGAGCTCAGACGGGGATATAATCGACTGCGTTCACATCTCTCAACAACCCGCCTTTGATCACCCATTTCTAAAAGACCACAAAATCCAGGTCTGGTTTTCCTGAGCTCTGCTGTCTCTGTTTTCATTTCCCTCTCTTTTGAATATTCATGCCTTGTTGTTGTCGTTTTTTTTTTTTTTTGGGCGCAGATGAGGCCGAGTTTCCATCCAGAAGGCCTATTTGATGAAGCCAAAGTGGCTTCTTCAAATGCCGAAAATGTCAATGGAGGGGAGAAACCGAAGCCCATTTCTCAGCTCTGGCATTTGAATGGAAGGTGCCCAGAAGACACCATTCCCGTCAGAAGAACGAAGCGTGATGATATTCTCAGAGCAAGCTCAGTGAAAAGATACGGGAGGAAGAAGCACAGAAGCATTCCTCGGCCCAGGTCAGCTGATCCCGACCTGGCCAACGAAAACGGCCATCAGGTAATTATTTTTGATTTTACAACCCCTGGCTTTTTGTTCTAGCTCCACAGTACGTGCAGATATACTTCGATTTATGTTTGTTTGTTATTATTGCCTTGCTCCTTGTTATTAAAATAGAAAGCTGAGTTATTTGATTAAAATTTTGATCATTACCAAGAATTTGAAGGCAGGCTTATTTTTTCTCTTCTTTTTCTCAACATATACATGTACTCGTGTTCATTTTTACCCATGATTTCGATACCTGCACCTCATGCTTGCACTTTCCACTGGAAAGCTGCAATGATTGCCTATCATTCTTGTGGAAGAGAAAGGGGATTATTGTATCAGATACGCGCATACTCAGAGGTATAATTGCTTTATTGATCATCCAGGAAAATTAACATCAAATACCTTTAACTACTTTGTTTTTGTCTCTTTACTTCCGTTCGACCTCAGATGCCTATTGCTTTTAATCAAAGACGAAGTGGGGTTTGCTATTGAAGGTTGAAATGTCAATTTTATCTGCTAATATTGAAACCCGAATATCTCGTCCTGCTGGTTTGCATGTATTGTTTTTTCTTGTTGTTTATGCACATATCCCCTCATGCTTTGATGGAGAATAACTAAGAGGATGAAAAGGTCGCAATACGAAATACTTGAAGCAAGAGAAATGGATTCAATGACTCGAAAATTGAAAAACAGAACAACAATGCTTTTCTCCTTTTTCAGTTTGGAGGATTTCATCTTGATTTCTTTTTTCTTTTGAACTTTTGGAGTAGCACGCAATTGCGTATGTTGAAGGGGATAAATACTATGGAGCGAAGGCAACTATCAACGTCTGGCAGCCAAGTATTCAGCAGACCAATGAGTTCAGCTTGTCTCAGCTGTGGATTCTGGGAGGTTCATTTGGGGAAGATCTGAATAGCATTGAGGCTGGTTGGCAGGTAATGTCACAATAGAACGCATAAGTATACGGAGTTAATTTTCTATGTTATTTTCCTTCCATTATGGCTTCTCTTTAATACTGCATTAAAAAAATTACAGGTCAGCCCAGATCTATATGGAGATAACAACACGAGGCTCTTCACGTACTGGACTGTAAGTTATTGCCTATGTCTTGGCAAAAACATGCTTTATAGCGTCATAGTCTTTTCGAGCTTTTTTAGTCTGGATCATTGATAATTTGCACATTAGGTTTGAAATTGCCCCACAATTTTCTTGGGTCAAGTTGATAACCCAAAATCATTGGTTTACAAATTCCATGCATGAGGTAAAAACACAACGATGCATCCAATAAGGGCAAAAACATCCAAGAAGCTGTGTTTTTAATGTTCCGTCATGATATCATCCCGATTGGAAGCGACTGGAATTTTCAATTCACTGTTGGTTGTCTGTCTTTAATGCATTGGCTCACTGAATTCTTGCCTTTTAATCTTTTAGTTTTGTCTCATTCATTTCCACCACCATTTTAAAAACATTAGGATACTCATGTGATGTATTTTTTAAGGATTTTGTCGGCCTTGCTACCATCCTTTTTTCTCTCCATGTTTATGTTTCTTATACCATAACTGATCTGAAATGTTTTGTTTTCCCCTTCTCGGTGTTATTTTCTCTTGGAATTGGAAAATAAAAGAGTGATGCTTATCAAGCTACGGGCTGCTACAACCTCCTGTGTTCGGGTTTCATACAAGTAAACAATGAGATCGCAATGGGTGCCAGCATCTTCCCTGTCTCTGCTTTCCACGGCTCCCAATATGATATCAGTATTCTTGTCTGGAAGGTAAAAACAAGAGCACCATGCGGAGAGCGCATATTGAAAAAAAATAAAATAAAAAAAATGAAAGGAATCTCTGACACGTGACAGTCTCTCAATTCCATTTATTTTCGTACTGGAAAATTGCTATTTCCACTATCCAAAATTTGCCTGATCGAGCACCCGAATTTCACTGTTCCTCGTGCATTTCTCCTCTATGATTTTAAAAAATATGCATCTTCCCTGATACTATTTTATCTAAAATGGTATTTGATGCCCATCTATGGCACGTCTTAGATGCAAACACTCTTTTGCTACTCTTTTGGGTACTATGAAAATAATAATGAATTGCTAACAAGAATGTTGCATCAGAGTAGAGGGTGTGGAAATAGCATCTTCCTTCTTATTGTCTATCCAAATTTATTTGTTTCTATATGTATATATTTTTGATAGGATCCAAAGGAGGGGAATTGGTGGATGCAATTTGGCAGTGACCTTGTGTTGGGCTACTGGCCTTCTTTCCTCTTCTCATACCTTGCAGACAGTGCCAGCATGATTGAGTGGGGAGGAGAGGTAGTGAACTCACAATCAGATGGACAGCACACATCTACTCAGATGGGTAGCGGGCATTTTCCTGAGGAAGGTTTTGGCAAGGCTAGCTACTTCAGGAATATTCAGGTAGTTGATGGTTCCAATAATCTAAGGGCACCCAAAGGGATTGGGACCTTCACAGAGCAATCCAATTGCTACGATGTGGAAAATGGTGATAGTGGTGAATGGGGTAACTACTTTTACTACGGCGGACCAGGCAAAAATCCCAAGTGTCCATAGAACCTTACTTCACCCTCTCTGTTACTCCCGCTGTAACATTCGATGTAGTCTGAGATTAATCTCCCCCTTTATACAGTCTTTTCACCTTTTGAGTCCTTTAGGAAGTAGTGACATGGGCATGCTATGCTGTCTTCTTGCTTTCCCTCCCCCAAAGGTTTTGATTCATGTTTTTCCCTACTTACTACTCTCCATATAAGATGTTGGAGAGGGGGTCATGCTTCTAATTAAGCTAAGCGAAAGTGGCCTAATGCTTGTGTATGATGATGTATTTGTTTGCCTTTGCTCCCTTCTTGGAGTGATTTCTTCTGTTATTAATGGAAAGATAGACGAGGTTGTGTTGGGTCATCTGAATGAGCAGAATCCTTTGTCGTTTAGAATGAAGAATCTAAATGGAAATAGCTTCGGAGCAGATGTGGTAAAATGGTTTTCAGCCAGTCAAATCTCAGCCTTCTGAATCTGGACCACCCGGCCATTTTTAACGTTTGTGGGTGGTGAAATTCTGTGCCCTTATTTGATATGAACAGTAAAAAAATCCATTATTCTAGTATAGGACAAATGTTCCATTTGGGCTGTGGGGAATACACGGGGCAACAGTACTATTGAGGGATAAAAGAAGTTTGTCGAAAAGGGCACGTGAACAAAGGAAATTGCTTTTGAATCAGCCATCAGCCAATGAGCCAATCTCTTTTATTTTTTTGTGTTGGGCTTTCAACCGCGTTCTGATTCCTTACTAGATGCTATTCAATGGATCGTGCCAGATGTTGGCTGGATTCATCTGTGGTAGCTTTTTACATTTCTTTTTCTTTTTCTTTTTCTTTTCTTTCTTTCTTTCTTTTTTTTTTGGGTCAATGATATCTCCGATTGTTTCATCCTCAGCCTCTATATAAAGGCTGTCCTTCCTATGTACCTGAGCTACTAACAGCTTTAATGACATGTTGTTTGTATCCTAGTACAATGGCATTGGCAGTTTCTACTTTCTACCCTTGTCAGATTTGTTGCATCCCAATTAATGCGATTTATTATTTTAATTCTTTTTTAAATTACCATGTGGGTTTTTTTTTAAATTCTTTTATACACATCGACGATTAATATTACGATCAAATACCTTCACAGCTCTCATATTATGGACGGATTTTTCTATAAATATTTCTACACTCCGAGAGAAGACTAATAAACACTTATCTATTCTGGGAAGGAAAAATAACGAAAACTATCAAAATATAGCCTTGAACCCGCACCGCTTGTAAGTAAGTCACTAGCTCATACCACTTGGGCAATGCCCCTAGTGGTCATGTGCGTTTTTTTTAGTACAATTACTGTGTCGTTTTAATTATTATGTATTTACGTTTGACAAAAGCGAAAATTTTTTCAATATCCACAACTATCCTATTTTAATTATTTTTTTATATTTTTATATGCAATTATCATACATTTTAATAATTTTTACTCAATTACTTGTACAATTAGCTTATTTATTTTATCTTTATTTTTTTATTCCTTATCATTAACTCTGTCATATCACATTATTTTTTTATCAATTCAAAAGCTTTTACATTAAAAATTGTTTGTACAAAAATTTTATTACTTTTCAAACACACCCTTGTAAAAATCTATATTATTTATTTCTTCATATTACCTTTTTATATTTTTCACGGTATTAACATTTATACTAAAGAAAAAATTCAATTATTTATCTCTGGGCCAATGATTTAAACAAATTTTCGTAGATGTTAACATATTTTAAAATTGATTTCATTTTATTCCAATTCTAACGTTAGATTTTGAAGTGGGGAATTTGTGCCATAAACTTTCAAATTTTATGTATTAGTACTTTGGATTTTGAAATTTGCGTATTAGTATATTAGACCTTGCGAAGTTTCAATCTTTGTATTTTAAACTCTCATCCCTAACGACATTAAAAAATTTGTTAATCCATGTGTAATGTTGAAAATATTTTTATATCTATACAAAAAGCAAGACGGCCATGACGAAAAATTAACATCATTTGCGCATGGAGCTTCATGATTTTGAGGGGGTGATAACATTTGAAAAGATGATGTTAGTTTTTGGCCATGACTATCTTATTTTTTATACAAATGTAAGGATATTTTTGACATTACACATAAGTTTTTTAATGCCGTTAAGGGTGAGAGTTTAAAATGCAAATATCAAAACTTCGCAGGGTTTAATATGCTAATATACAAAGTTAAAAGGTTTATGACATAAATTTTCTATTTTGAAGTTAAATAAATTGTGAAAAAGTTATGAATGGATAAAAACACCTCATATTATTAACACTAACCATTCTTATGTCTGTCCATTAATAGCAATATATCATCCGGTATAAAATTAATTTAGAGAAGTGTTGGCGTGAATGAGAGCCTTCTAAAATCATTGTTACAGACAAAAATAATTTATCCTTTTTTTAGCGTGAATGTTAATACCCTTTTTCTGATTTCATTCTTTATGGGCTTGTTTTGTTTTCTGGAGAAAAAGAAATCTTCATTTTTCTTATGTGACACAATATTTTAAAGTAATTAATGTGAATCACTGTGAACTTTTTATTGGAATTCAGTCTCCCTTCTTCTTCTTTTTGTTGTAATTAATTGATGGACCACTTGTTGGAATCAATATGAGGGTTTTTTTTTTTTTGGTCCTTCTCATTTTAAAAAAAAATAGTTTTCTGCTGGCTGGTAAATTAAAAGGAAAACAGAAGCGTAAAAGGGCAATATCAAAACTATTTTTATTATGGCAGCTAAAATTTAATCCGCATTTAGAAATAGTTGTCATTGTTCTTTGCAGCAGCTGCAGCCGAATGCGATTCCACTTCCTTCTTCAACAGCGATAGCAACCCTTGTTCATCCAAAGCCCCAAATCGCCCTCCTTGATCGGTCTGGTGGTAGTAGGGGTGCAACCTGGTACCGGGTCGGTCCGAACCCGCCCGACCCGACCCGACCCGGTATCAAAACCAAAAATGGGTTTTATTTTAAATATTTTGTCCAAAATAGACCCGGTTTCAACCTGACCGTAGAAACCCGAAACCAAAACTGGGTTCGCACCAACCCGGTACCAAAACCCGACCCAGTCCGAACCCGGTGTAATTTATATAATTTTTTCATCAATTATACATGTTTTTTATAATATTAATATATATATATACA
>JAXCLR010000081.1:11963292-11993537 GCA_035584095.1 Annona squamosa
TAATAATTTTAATTTGATGTACTTGAATGTATTGTTGATGACAAGTGTAATTTTTTTATTACATAAAATTTATATATGTAATTTAATTTTAAAATAATTAAAATAAATTAAATATAATTATTACATTATAATTATATTATGCTGATGTGATGGTTAAAAATGGTTTGAACCATGGTTCAACCGGTTGGACCTGAACCGTACATAAAAACAATTCAGTTGTCGGTTCGGTTTTTAAATCATTGACGGCCATACATACCCATGCCCAGGGCAACAGCCTAGGAAAAATACCTACCACGTGGACCTTTCGCGCCCTTAATTTTGACAAAGAAGGCTAGCCGCGTGGAAGAGCAGAACGAGAAAGAGGAGAGGGAGAGTCGCGAGTGAGTCGGCTGGCGAGTCGTCATCGGCATGAAGAGCGTGGCTGTGGCTGCAGGCGGCGTAGCCATGCCGTCAATGCGCTTACCAACTCCTTTCCCCCTTTCCAAAAATGGATTTTTTATTCCAAATCCCAATCCAACTCTCTTTCAGATTCTGCCCTCCCCACTCCGCAAAAACTATTCCTCCTCCTCCTCCGCCTCCCCTGCCAATCGCCTTCCGCCATCCACCCACCTTCCTTTTCTCGTCACGTCTTCTGCTCCTTCTTCTTCTTTTTTCCCTTTCCAGGTATGGCATCCGTCGCTATCAATTTCTAGGAATTTACTTTCCAATCCCTAAAATCTACAGAATGTCCGGTCGCTGGTCTCCTCCTTGCACACTTGTTCCGAACTATCTTTTAGCTGTTTGTATTGTAGTAGCTGCTAATTTCACATAAACAGTAATGATTTGTTCCTTAGCAGTCCTGAGGATGTGATTTTTACCGCTAAATGGATGTGTTGAAGTTTGGGTTAATTGAGCTATGGAGGTTGACTCCTGAAAATTCTTCATCCTGTAGTTTGTCCTTCTGCAAGTGAGTAATTATGATCGTAGCAGAACTTTAAACATGTGGGCCCGAGTCAGAAGCAAAATTAATGGTATTTGGTCCTACTAAGCAATCCGTTGATAGTGAAAAAGTATGGATTTTTCACTGATCGTATCTGGTCATTGGGTCGGACCCGCAATCAAAATTCAGTTGCGCAACTTTCTGTAAGGAGGCATATTGCTTGGACATCGACCATGCCTATGCATTCGCAAACTGAAATTCAAATGCGATACGTTTTTGGCAGAATAGGAGATTCTGTAGTTGTTCTGTGGATCTTCCACTGGCATTCTTATACTTTTTGTTTCAGTTGGACTTTGAGGAAGTTATTTTTCTTAATGAAAAAATTTTGTTGTCATTTAGACAGTGGCACCTGGAGACATGGATAGTGGGTCTGATTTCTACCAAGTGATCCATGCTCATAAGGTACTAAATACTAATGTGGTTGGATATGTAACAAAGGTTGGTTTAAAAGAATGTAATTGATCTACCTGTATTAGGCAGCTGCAGCTCGGCTGCCCCCAATTGAAGAAGTTCGAACAGTTCTTGATGGGAGTGTTAGGGGCATGCTCTCCACTTTTTCTCAGGTTTTTTTTTTTTTTTTTTTTGTTAGCATGCTTCTACGTTTTCCGAGTGATTAATTTGTTGTTGATAATAGAACATACAAGCATGTTAGACTTATTGCAATCTTCATTGTGCCAATATAATTGAGCATGTTTGCACGTTGTATGGCCTTGACATATGTATGATTCTTAGCCAAGCTGAAATCCAACAATATGCAGTTTAACACACTTGTAGATAAATGTATTCTTCTTCAGCTACTAGCTGCTTGAGAAGCATGATGAGCCTAAATTGAATTTTTCTAAAGGTGTACATGCAGTGTTGTGCATGGTTTTGATAGTGGTTTTGTTCTAAGATGAAAGACATAGATGATATTGTTGTGCATGTCAATGTAAAATGCTTTTTAAGAAATGTTTTGATTGAGAACAAACTTTTTGCATCATATATTGCTTCTGGATGGCCTGGCGTTCGATCCTACCTTTTGTTACTTATTCATGTGAGAAGATGAATGATCATCCTGCAGCCACATTGTTTTTACTTTGCTAATTCATTTTTCGTTATTCATCAACAGAAGCATGAAGGTTATCCATCTGGATCAATGGTTGATTTTGCATGTGATCATGATGGCTCCCCCATATTGGCAGTTAGTAACTTAGCAGTCCATACAAAGGTTTGTTTCATGAAACTTTCTGTTTTCCCTCTCAGCTTTTGGATTATATTGGTGTCTTATGTTGAGGGGTTATAATATTTTTAATCATTTTACTTTGATAATTACAGATATTTAGGTTGTGTTTGTTAAGGTGAGGGGTAAAAGAGGGGAAAGAGGAAAGGGGGAAAATTATGAAAATTGTGAGAGTGGTGTGCTATAATAGAGATAAAGCGGGAATAAATAATGTAGTTTTGTGATAAAATAATCAAAATATAAAGGTAAAAATGGAAAAATCGAGTAGTTAAAATCAATTTTGTTAAAACTGAACTGGTTAAGGGATTGATTTTAGTCCAATCGGTTCAACCATTTCTAAAAACCAAATTGAACCGGTATGTTAACAATTTATATATGGTATATAACATGTTAAGAAGATAAAATTTTTGAAGTTTATATCTAAGAACAATCCAATAATTAGATGGAATCATAATTTTACATGAACAGAACTTATGCATAAGTAAGATACTC
Organism: Annona squamosa; assembly: GCA_035584095.1. NCBI lineage: Eukaryota > Viridiplantae > Streptophyta > Magnoliopsida > Magnoliales > Annonaceae > Annona > Annona squamosa. The sequence goes on from JAXCLR010000081.1 coordinate 11,965,983, forward strand.
AAATAATGGCTAGTCATAGAAAACCAAACTAATACCTATATCCACATCTTTCTACTTAATATGTGGTGTGGAACACCATTGATGCTTGCAAATACTACAGACAAGTGAAGGTTGTCACTTGCTTAGGGCAATTTCATAATTAGATAGTTTGATATGGGCAGTTGATATCAAGCTGTTAGCTATGCTATATCACATCATGGGCAGCTATTACCCATGCAACATCATCGTTTGGGCTCTACCCATATGGTTGATCACTTGGATTGCTAAAGCTAGTTTTGGTGCTGGTGCCTTCTTCGCTCGCTCATGGAACGTCGTTGCAGTCTTGGCAAGAAGGTAATTTTGGATTGCAGGATTGACCAATTTCTACCGACTTAATGGACCCGACTGGCAACTGCGGAGAACTGGACTGGTCAGTTGACCGGTTCCCACCAACTTAATGGACCCAGCTGGTGACTATGGATAATTGGACCGGCCCGGTGATTGGCCGGTCTGGTTCTGTTCTAACAACATTGGTTTAAATGATTGGAGTAGATGCGAAAAGTGTTCTCTTTCCCTTCTTTTTTTTCCGCTCACGATAGCAAATGCTCCCTCAATTTTATTTTTCAGTCGTCCAAAGTTTCTGTTATTACAAGGACAATTTTTGGGCATATGCAGGACCTTTCAGCAAATCCAAAATGCTCACTGCTTGTTGCAAGGGATTTCAAAGATAGGACTGATCTTGTTATTGTTGTGCATGGGGACGTTGTTTCTGTATGTTCAGCTCTTCTTTTGATTGTTTTATTGTAGCGTACAAAACATGCTGTTTCTGTATATTTGTTCCATGCTATATGCACTGATGTGTTCAATTGCCAAAGTTTCTCTCTTCTAGATGGCATGAAGAATTTTAACTCAAATTGTAAAAATTTCTTCCCCCCTTTTGTTTCCTTTCATTACTGATATTGTAGGTTTCTGAGAATGATAGAGAAGCTACACGTACTGCATATCTGAAAAGGCATCCTGATGCCCTCTGGGTAACTCCTTTTTTTAATCTCCAAATATTGTTGTTTATGGTATTATTTAATCTATTATCACTCATCGACGTAATTTCTGAAAGTAAATTGTCAATCCGAAGGTTGATTTTGGTGACTTCCAATTCATGCGCATTGAGCCAAAAGTTGTTCGCTATGTATCTGGTGTTGCTACTGCTTTATTGGGTTCAGGAGGTAAGACTATATGAGAGCTAGTGACGATATTATTTTAGATATCATTTCAGGATTTAGCAAAGTTCTTATTTGGTTTCAGTTCCAGAAGTCTCTTTCTTGGGTGTTTAATTGGCTTAGAGATGTTGGCCAAACTAATCATCTCCTGACATCCACCGCTGGGCACTATTTCACTTTTTGTTTGCTTCTAGATTTTCAGGCTACCTTTTGTGTTTCTGTTTTAATGTCTTTCGTTTGTTAATAATGATGGTCTGACATTAAAAGTTTCAACCATGTGATGCTTCAGAAGCTAATATGCTTTTATCAATTTCTGACCACACACGGTTACTTCTTTCTTCAGAATTTGAGTGGGAGGAATTTAAAGCTGCAAAAGTAGATCCAATAGCTCAGTTTTCTGTCCCTGTTGCGGTATCTCACCATTACAGTTGAATTCCAATTTTTCCTTTTGTTATGATTTGCTTTATCCTCATTAACTTGACTACCATGTGTTTTGTAGTTGCACATGAACAGGGATCATGCAGATGATATGAAAGCTATTGTACAACACTCAACTTCAGTTAAGGTAGCTATATCTTTGACATTCCAAACTCGTGTTAATGTAGCACCATTAGTTCCAGAATCTGAATGTGTTATTCTACTGTCCTTGTGACTAGTTGGATAAAGTTGCATTATGACATATAATGGTATTTAGGTTTGTTGCGTATTTGGAATAAAAAAATGATGATTTTTTCATATACACAAAGCTATTGTACAAAACTCAACATCAGTTAAGGCAGCTATATCTTTGACATTCCAAACTTGTGTTAACACAGCACCATTGGTTCCAGAATCTGGATGTGTTATTCAACTGTCCTTGTGGTTCTCATATACACTAAGAAGAGTACAAGACTTTTTTTATAAAAAAAAATTCAAGGAAAAGAACTAGTTTATGAGGTTTTTGTCAAGGAACCAAAGTGCAGGTGTTTAGAGTTTGCCTATCCAGCAACTTCCTGGAGAAAGAATATTTTCTTCTTGTGAGGCTTTGCCATTAAACGGTTCAACATTTTTTTGAAGCATTCTAATCATACATGATTGCATGTTCTTAAAAAGTTGACAATATTTTCAGGTGGACTCTGCTTACATGCTGGACTTGGATAGTCTTGGTTTTAATGTTAAGGTGATTCTCGTACAAGTTTCATACATGATTTTGTTTCTTTTGATGCTCTACACCTTTTGCATCTTCTGGAATTATTCACTTCCCATACATTTAGCACGGTGTAGATAGGATTACTCACCTTAACTGAGTGGGGCTTCAAGTTTCAACTTTTAATCTTTACGAGGTTATCCTTTGGGTTTAGAACTTGGACACAAATGTAAGCTTGTACTTCAAAATTTTTTTGTCCCTGGAACAGTTGATGCTCGAGTGTGAAGATTCTCTTTTCTTGAGCTTGGAGTCAGGGTGATGTGCTGTGTGTTGCAGCTGCAGTAATTTGCATAATAGATTTTTTTATTTAAAAACAAATTGTGGACTCGTTATCAACTTTGTTTCCTCTGTGCTGTTTTCAACACATTGAAATAACTGAAGAGCAGCTTGTCTCTGCCTTGGTGAATGTGATGTTAGGCAGCTCCATCCATATAGAATCCCTGTGCATAGGCATCAAGCAAACACAAATTCTTCCCCAGAAATGTAATTCCAATCAAGTGGAATTTCTATGCATTCCAGTGAACCTACCACAAGTTGTAGGAGGTTTGTTTTAGTGAAAGTTTAAGACCCATTCTGGTTTACAATATTAAAATGAATTAAAGTGTGGAGAAAGAAATGATATCTGATGTGTGGCTTTTCTTGTTATGCATATCAGGCTAGCTACCAAGGGAGCAGTTTCAAGCTTCGGATTCCTTTCCCCAGACGTGCAGAGGATAGGAAGTAAGCCCCACATTAAAACCATTATTAAAAAAAAAAAAAAGTATTATTGAAGTCTCTTTTGCTTCTCATGATAACCAGTCTTCTGGTAGGCTATCAATTTTGCATTTTGGGATATTGATTCTGAGCACGTTGAAATGCACTACAATGTTGTGTCTGTAACTTGTTTTCATCCATTGTCACTTGTATTAATTGGATTGATTGTCCTTGTTATTCATAATTGACAGAAGTTGGTGCCAGGTTTCATCATGGCACCTGTTGACAATCTCCATCACTGTCATCACGTTTTTCTCATAAGTTACAAAGGAATTCCATTGTGTGCATGATCAAACATGTAAGAGTGCCCATTAGGATTGCCATTTGCTTTGCAGACTGTAAGAAACCACTAGCATCTTGATGAATGCATAAACTGGGCTAATATGTTTTTTAGTGGCATGCCAGGGAATTATTTGTGTCATTTGTATAACTATATTGTAGCAGAGATTGCAGCAACCAGTGAAAGTTGCGGTATTATAGAATTGGATGGTTGCCATGGTACCAGAAACGGTGATATAACATATGAGAAGGATGGATAAATAGGCATGATTAATAATGTTTACTTAAATTGATAAAAATGAGAGCCGGCTGACATTTTTCTTCCTTTTTTCACTTATTTTGCTCTACCTTTCCCCTCTACGGTAAGTGAACGTAGCAATTGCTTTCGTTTGCATGGTGTTAGTCAAAAAGTCGTATATTTCATCACCTCATGCATTTACCTTTACCCTTTCTAGGTACATGGAGGTGCTCAACATTTTATTACCTCATATGTTTACCCATTTCCTTGTTCAGGGATGTGAAGACACTCATAGTGGAAATGCTTCAAGCTGCAAAGGCCTCAAGCTCTTAAACACAGCTGAACAATGATGAGGTTTTCATTTTCATCTTTAGCAATTTCTTTGGAAATAGTCTGCTAGTGATATTTTTCTACGGACTCATGGTTACCGTTTACTATCAAAATAATAATAATAATTTTACTGCTATAGACCCCCCATTTTTACATTGGTTCAACTTATAGTCGCAGATACCGGTTATAGTATTGTTCTGTTTATGTTGAAGCGTTAACAGCTGTAGCAATTCTTTGTACTAGGTCCTGGTCTACTCCCATAATGCCATTGTTCCACGTACATCGCTTTACACTTACCGGCAGTGGCTATTGTTGCTGAAACAGTTTGCCCAATGGCATCCTTTTATTAGGCTAGAATTTCATGTTTCTATAATACCGCCCTAGTTTTAACCTTGAGATCCAGACATGCATTTCAAGTTACATACTTGCGTAACATTTAAATTTCAATCTCTCGGGTATTTAATGCAATCCATTCATTTGGTGCAGGAGTGGGTATCATCGTGTTGCGAGATTATTGCCATTCCATGTTATTGCTCTTCCCTACACTGTAAAGAATCAACAAAGAAAAGAAAGCTCCTGATACATTGGCTTTTAATTCAAATCCTATACATACACAAGTTGAAGTATAAACTTAAACCTTGTAAGAAGTTCACATCCCAATACCGCGTGGTAAGTGCATTATAAAACTCTCTCTCTCTCTCTCTCTCTCTCTCAACCAAGAGTTCTTCACTAGACACAATCTCGTGGAGCGACGAGTAGAATACAGTAGTAAAAGCAATGAGGGAGAGCCAGTAATTCCAGTGATCGAATTTTATTGAACAGTGACAAAAACTGAAGAAGCGATGGTTATTAAAATGATGTAACCAAATAGCACAAGAGAATTGCAGAATTACGGGTATTTTCTGCGTGCCTTACCACATTTGTCATTAGAGCTAGAATCCAAATATACGAGTATCGGACGATGATGGCAGAGAAAAACTCAGAAAGTGGTGTCTTCGACGGAAATTCGTATTACCCAATCGGCGATTCCTTGCAAGATAAACCAGTAGATGTCATTAACGCTACCCAGGCCCGAGTTTCCAGCACTGCAGCCATTGTGGGAGTGTGCCAGGTGTGCTAACATCCGCACCCATGGCTCAAGCGATCCATTCCCCAAAAATCTCATCATGCGAAGCTCAAAGCCTCAAACAACGACGACTAATCGAAAAATCACTGGCTTTTCTGCGGGGATTCTGGCACATGAAAAATGCAATCCAATGTCTTCTAGAAATGATAACGGAAAACAGAGAAGAAATGAGGAACCTGGGAAAAAAGACGATTTTCATTTCTTAAAAATGTCTAACAGAAGGTATGTATGAATTTACACAACAAAACACAGATAGGAATTCTCTGGCGCGAGCGCACCCTCTCACCGTCGCCTGTCTTTTCTTTATTCCGAATCGCTTTCTAGACTTCCCATAGCTTTCAAACCTCTCAGCCTCTGCATTTACCCACAAGCAAAACAGCCAAACAAAAAACAAAATCACATCGGTTTAGGCCAACCAAACCAAGAGAGAGAACCAAAATACATTAAAATATAGATATTTGGTTGTACCAAATTTCATAAAATACCAAACGTTTTTTTTTTTTTTTAAATTCAATGGAATCAGGTGCAACCAAACAAGATCCAGATAGGACGAATTACCTTCTTCGGATTCTTCTTCTCCCTCACTTCATATCTATCCAGAGAAAGCTCCGGCAGCCATGACCCCGGACTCACTGCCTACACCGCCATAAATTCCAGAAAAAAAATATAATAATAAGAACCATAAAAACAAAAAAGACACCCCCAGAAGATGCTGCGCATTTCTAAGTTTGCAATTGAAAACAAAAACCAGAAAAAGGAGAAAGGAGAAAGGAGAAATTTTGAAGGACCCCCCACCCCCGCTCACCTCCCCCTTTCACTGTTCTTTGCTCGACTGTCAATGTAAGGATTCAAGAGACTCACCTGCAAGCATTTTTGGATGAACTTGGCCCTCTTCTTAGGCCTCTGAGGCAATTTACACCCCTTCATCGCCATGAAATCTTCTTCCTTCTCTTTACATGACAGAGATAAGAAGAATTTGGGCCAGACGAATTCCATCCCTTCCCCAATCATCTTCCCCACATCTTCCAATCCCGATGCCCTCGTGGCGTAGTAGTACCGATCCTGATCTTCCTCCTTATCCGGCGATGCCGTCGGCGACTTCTGACTTTCGCTCGATCGCTGCGTTTCCGGCAAATCCGAATTCCTGGGCACACAAAAGGAAACTCACAGTGAAAAATCAAATCCCAGCGCTGCACTGCCGACATTCGTCGAAGGTTTTCTTCTTCCATACCTGTTCTGATGGCTGCGAGAAGGAGATGGGGATTCCTGCCGATCAACGCGAGAGGCGGCTCTACTCCTGATTCCGCCGCTGGCTTTCTCCGAAACTCTTTTTCTTTTCACCTTCGTGCATCGGATTCGCTTCCGACTGCCCCACTGGAAGAGAAAATCCGTTTCTAGAGCTCTTTGGTTCTTCCCTTCCTTCTCCATCTCTACCCAAAACAGAGGGAAATGTCAAGAGAAAGCAATCTCCAGGTAGATCAGAACAGCTACGAAAACCAAAAGGGAAAAATCAGCATACCTCAAGATCCACGCCCAGCCACAGAGATACCAAAGAACCGAAGAAAGCACCCAACTCAGGTTTCCCTATTAAACAAACGATTGCCTCTGAAACATCAAAAATCTGAAGAGAAAACAGCAATCTGGTAGGGGCAAAAAAGAAAAAAAACGCAGCAACTCAAAAAGAGCAGAGCACAAAGGAAACTCACAGAGAAAAACCCATCCGAGAAAACCCAGCTTTCACAGAAGAAAGCGCTACCAGATTTATCCCGGCTTCTTGGCTGCCCTTGCGGCTCTCTCTCCCTCGGTTCCAGCAGACCAAAAAATGGGAAAATATCTTGAGAAGCAAAGAGAAAAACCGCTCGACTCTCTCTCTCTCTCTCAATCAAAAAATGAGAAAATCCCTTAAAAAACTAGGAAAAGAAGACGAATTTTTATGGAATTTAGCCTTCTGCCTTGCCTTGCACCTCTCTCGCTAGCTGCTCTCTGCCCTGCTTTTCTTTCCTACTGCGCTGGGGCAATGGCTGATTTTGCCACTCTCGTTGATTTTAATAGGTGAGAGCTTGGTAAGATCTGCACCGTGGATTCCTTGATGAACGGCCAGATCTATCGCCTTCACATCTGAGTTTTGGCCCTCACGTGACATCACGTGACCAGCGGATCAAGGTCAAACCCAGCTCGGCCGCAGAGGAGCGAGCGACTGGCATACGCACCGGCTCCCGGAGACCGCGAGATACTTGGCACTCGTAGTATACAACCCACGAGCGTAACTTCAAAATCAGAAAAGATCTTTCGGGAAATTTTCTGATGCTGCGAAGCTGATCGTACGGACGGCTAAGAATTCATCATTTTGATATTTGATTATGGATCAATAATTTTAACGGATTGGAAGATGACATGACGGCAAATGTTTGGAAAATTGAATAAGTCTCATGAAAATGTAATTATAGATGAGTAAAATTGTATTGGAAATATGTAAAGTTATGTTAGAAATTAAAAAAATTATATTGGAAATTGATAAATTATTTGAAAATGATGATATTAATTAAATTTAAGAATTTTGTATAGTTCAGAACATGCCATAACTTGTCCTAATTTTCCAGTCAAGATGTGCAAACTGATGATGGAAAACGTAGTTGAATTGAAAAAATTCAGTAAAAAAGGATATGACCGGTTCGCCATCCGATTTGTCCTTTTCATTCTGATTGATACTTCATCAAAATATCAGGGAATGCATAGCAAAGAAAATATTTTTAAAAAAAACTTTCAGGGAATTTTTTTAAGAGGGAAGGCAAGTTAATGTTGTGAGAATTATTACTTATAAAACGCTAATTCTCATATTTTAATGAGTATTGAATTAATGCGTTCTTTGAATGACACCATGTCGGCCAAAAGATGTTAAATAAGATTTTTTTTATAGTGATGTTAAATAAGATTTTAATTCCTAGCTTATTCGATCAAATTGGCCGAACAGATACATTGACGCATCAACCAACATTTGAGATTTAGTTGGAAGCAATCGTGGGTCAAATATTTTCCTTTTTGGAAAAAAATGTTTAGAGCTCGTGGAATTTGTTTAGAAATTAAGAAAAAAGTTAAAAATTGAAGACAAATAACGAAATGCAGTGGAGAGGAAAGAAAAAACGATGTGAAAAAGGTAAAACTATAATTTTTGAACAAAAAAAAAAGAATAATAGTTCAAAATAGGTAATTATAAGAAAAAGAAAATTGTTTTAGTAGTTAAAATGGATAGGAAAAGTCAGAAAATAGCTCCTCTTTTTTTTCGCATTACGAACTTTTGAAATGATAGTAGTTCAAATATATCTCAATATAAGTCATTTGCATCCATGCTAACCGAAACCAAATCATTGCATTCCATGCAACTTGTTTTTTAATTCATGCCAACAATTTTTCAAACAATTGCATCCAAGTTTCTATTTTTTTCTTAATACAAAACCTTGCCAACTTTTTTAAGTCATACTTAATGATAGTTAAATATCTCATTGAGGAGTAGACTCCTAAAGGAGTATTTGAGTTCATAGTAACTCTTAAGATTCATGCTAATGATTTTTGAACAGTTTGCATTTATACCAATTTTTTAAAATTCCAGCTAACTTAAACAATCTAATGTGTTAATTACCTTAAGTATTAAATTTTTTTTTTTACCCTTGTATTCTAATGATTTTTTTATACAACTCTCTGTTTATTTACACTTTACTTATATCATATTACATAATTCTTATACTTTTCAAAAATATTTTGTCTTTACTTGTTTGTTCTCTTTCTACCGTTGTTATCAATTTGTAGTTAGGCTTTGTTTTCTTGACTCCAGTTCTGTTTTTCATCCTAACGCTCCCTTTACCATTTGTATATCAACCAAGACACATCATTTTACATGAAATCTTATTAGCAATTTTTTATTGGGTACTTTATAATCATATTAATTTTATATTACAATTAAGTTTGGAGACATTCTTATAATTTCAAAAAAACGATCACAAGTTTACAACTAGGGCTATAAATCAGATTGGGTTGACCGGAGTTAGGTTAATAAATATATGATATTTAGAAATATTTTACTTAATTAAATTTATTTTAAAGTATAAATTTATATGAAAAATAAAAATAATCATTTTATAGGGATACCTTCAAATTTACGACTTATACAGTAATATAATTATAAAATAATCTTATTTCAAAACAATGATGTCTAGCCAATTTTTATATATTATGTATTAATGCATGACTTTTTAATAGTTTATTATATTTTATACTAATATATGAAATTAGATTGAAAAGTATCCAACCCAAACCAACCCTTTTTGAAATCCGATTATTTAACTTTTTTTTTTTTCTAAAATGTCTAACCCAACCTGATTTGGTTAATCGGGTCTGCTTGATACTAACCCTATTTATGCACCTACTCCAAACTATTACTCTAGAACCCAACCTATCTTAAACACAAAGCTCCATCCCTAGACGTAGCTCCCACTCGAACTCACTTCCACAACTCGGCTGAAATCCCATTGGCGTTGGATTCGTATTTTATCAGTAGTTCCAAACAGGAGGGGCTTAAGTAACGTTTGGATAATGGCACATCTTCGCCTTGGCCGTTAGAACTCCACTGTGCAGCCCGTCCCCAGGGTTTGTGGAAGGGGGAGCCAAAAGAATATTTTCACATAGTTTTTTTCAAAAATCTTTTTATTAATTTTGTGTTTCTCCGGAAAGAACTCGACAACTGACCTCATATTTTTCCCATTTCCATTGTTTGTTTCCATCCTTTTTGAAACCTTTCAAAACGTTTTTTTGCTTTATGCTCCACATATTCAAATGCCAATAGAAATATTGTGAAAATTGGGCATGAGAGAGAATCAATTGCGCCGGATGTGATTTGGGGTGATTTTGATGAGATATGAAAAATTTTCCCACTTCTTTCTACACATTTTTTAAGAGTTCTGATCGTTTTAGTGATTTTAGACCGGTCTAAAAGTATATTTTTTTTAAATTTTGTTATAAACATGTTAATCTTGTTATATTTAACTTATAAGTTAAGTTTTACCATTTTTAGATATGTGTATATATTTAGTTTAAAATTTTTAAAATAGAAATATTTAAGTCATTTTAAATTAAATACTAGATTAATAAATTCATAAAAAATTTTAAAAAACAAAAAAATACATTTTTGAACCAGTCTAAAATCACCCAATTTGAAACCAATCTAAGAAGATCAACCACCCGATTTCAAACCGGTCTAAGAAGATCAACCAGCTTTTTTTAATACTTTGATACCTTATCTATTTATCCTACTTTTCATTGTTATCTTTACGACTTTTTATGCAAATGCTTTTCCTATTGCCTTTTCTTTTCATGCAATTACCGTGACAATTTTTACTTTTTCCCCCCACTAATCATTACTCCTATATTAAATTATTACCCATTTATTTTGCAAAAAAAAACTTCATCAAAATTTTCCTTCATTTTTCCATCTTCATCAAAATTTTCCTCCATTTTTCCAATCTTTCTAAATGGACTTGTATTTCATTATTTTTTATATTTTTCATAAACTATTATATATATTTTATCTTTATTTCTCTTATATTCCTGTATTTTGCTTAAAATTTCTCTTATACACATGCTATTAACATCCCTAGTCATCTATAGTCACATATTTCAAAATTAGCATGCAATCCAAACATAACTTCATCTTCCTCCAACTAACTTTGATGACCACCCTCTAGGGTCCACCATCTTCCCTAGTTCATCCATGGAACAAATGACCATAGAAGCATATAGTCACTAGTCTTTGTTCTAAAATCATTTTCAATCATCTAACAATAATGTTACTATCTCAAAATCTTAGTCATCCAGTGTCTCAATCCAACAACAACACTATTAGCCAATCCTCTTCACATCCCACAACTAATCATTTGATCGATGATCATCTTTAGGGGTGTAAGGTTGGTTTCAACCCAAACTCAACCAACCCAACTCGATTTAAACTAGGTTTGGGTTGGGTATTTAGGAAAAAGGGGTTGCTAAAATCATATCCAACCAATTTCATAAACCGAGTTGGTGCAGATTATGTGGTAAGTCACCCCCAACCAAATTTTATACTAATATAATTCCAAAAATATTTTATATTACAACTCTTCTTTTTTTGATTCATGTTTATACATATAAGTCATCTGTTATTACAAATCAATACACACATAATCCTCAAAACAAAGAGGAACTAAATAATACCCTCACAACTGGAGGGAAGAGAAAATCAGCTAAAATTGCGGGCACTAAGTGTTGAACTTAGGTCCTCAACCATGGAGGAAATGTGAGTTACCACTGAGGCTCTTCTTATTGAAGTAGAAGGCCAACCTTGTGAACATATATGTCTTCCCATGAAATTTAATTCACTTGCCACACTGGGCAACCCTTCTAATATCATACTTATTAACATGCATTAAATTTTGGTTGGTCTTTGGGATGGGGCGGAGGTTGGGAAAGGGAATATTTTAAAATTTATATGATTCGTATAAAATGACAGAGATACAATTGGACAAATAAGGTAGTAGAAAAAAATAATTAAAATACAGAATAAAGTTGAAAAATAGGATTATTGGGTTATTAAATCATAAATTGAAAATTGGGAATGACTATATGTTTCTATAGTTTTCCATTGTTTCCTATGTAGAGATGTTATCAAACGTCCCCAAAGCTTAAATTTTATATGGATATGTTAAGATCCTAAATTTAAGTTGAGAGAAAATCTTACTTGATTTAATGTGTTAGTAACTTTTAGCATGTAATTATACATCAATAATTGATATGAAATTTGAACAAATTATAGAAAGAAAAAGAGCAAAATTGTTATAACTTATCGTTACTGGTATCGAAGAGGTCCAGTGTATTCAAATGGTAGCAAAATTCAAATATGAATATAAGATTCTAATTAATATTGGCACAATAGATTAAAGACTTAACGAATTAACTTGATATTGACACTCAAGTTTTTGGCAATAAGAATTTCTATTAAATGGATTGTCAAATTTCTTGAAATCCAAGAAATTCCATTTTTATGAGGGGATCACTTGAGAAAACCTAAATAAATTACAATTTACATTCCTCAAATAATTATTATGTCAAATGTGCATGAAACCGTTAGGCAAATACTAAAACACTAGGCATGAAACCCTTAGGCAAATAATAAAACTGTTTTTGCTTTGGGAAAATTTTATTTGCAGTTTATTTGGGAAGTGATAAAACTTTTGAATAAAAAGTTTTAGAATAAAATTTTTTGAATAGAAAGAAAATGATGTAATATGATATGATATGAATAATAATAAAGAATAAAAAGAATAAAGTTAAAACAGATAAGTTGTTATGTGAACTAATTTTATAGAAATGAGAGTGTTTGGTGTAAACATTAAAAACTTTCAAATTAAAATTTTAATATAAAATTTTTCACTCTCCACAACTACCTTATTTTTAAATTTTTTTAAATTTTTTTCATATATAACTAGTCTACTTTTCAATCATCTCTGTATAGCTACTTATACGTTTAATCTATCTATTTTAACTTTATTATCTTTACTCTTTATCATTACTTCTATTATATCATACTATTTTCTCTTATTTTAAAAATTTTTACAAAAAAAACTTTCCGTTAAATGTTTTATCATTTCTTCGATCGAAAAGTAAAATAATTTTATAGGAAGATGCGAAAAAATAATTATAAAGAGTGAAAATTTTTAAATTTACATTTTTTGTTTATTGCCCGGCACACCCTTGCTTAATATAGTCTTTACGTATTCTAACTCAAAATTTTTCAACATGAAAATGATTACATTTCAATAATTCATACAATCTATTAACCCGATTTACAACTTGAATAAGACTGATTGTGTAGAGTTAAATTGGGGTTGGTCTAAAGTTTGAAAAAAAATAGGGAGTTAGATTGATGAAAAAATAAAATTAGATTAAAAATATCATCCCATCAGAGTCAACTCGACCCGATAATCAAATCAGCGCTGACGGATGCATTCCCTACCGGATTTCGACCCTGATTCCTTGCTCATCGCACTGGATCTGCTCGGACCAACAGAAATACTCCCTGAATCATCGCGACCGCCTCTATTCTCCTAGTCTTCCTCACTGTCGATCGTGGCTCTCTTAGCGGTAACTTCTCATGCTGACGCGTTACTCGAAACCAATAAATCTGTCGTCGCCGATACATCTGATGCCAATGCCGGAACTCGCGAATACAGCTTGTCGATTTGCTTTGCTTCATCTTCTCCAGTCGTCGATTCCTCTGACACCACCAAAATCACGACCAATAACGCCGAGATGACCTGCTGCAGTACTTCTCTCTGCAAGCTCAATTGTCTCAGAGAAATCGCCCCTTCGCCTTCTTCGTCGTTGTTGGCGGGTGAAAACCCATTTGTCGCGGCAATAACGCTGCCAGATCTAGTGCTGCCATGGCCAGATTTGGTCACATGCCTCTGTTCCGACAGAAAACTCACTGCCGTTTGCATCTCCGATCACGGGATTTGGGATTTTAGTAATTTTCTATTTACCGGTAAAATTTGGTCATCAGATTTTTAATTTTGTATGGACCCAAACGCAGTAGGCTAGCCAACCCACTACCGAAGAAGATGAACAACATGGCACTCGAGCGAGATATCCAATGGCTATTGATTTGATTGCTGGCCATGACACGCGGTCAGTAGGTATATTCTACCGATCAGATTGAACGGAAGCTATGGGCTGTTTGGTAACGCATGTGCGTGGAATTTCGCAGGATTCATGCGAAACTCAAAATCCTTATTTTCTAACTAATTATTAAATAATTTGACAATCATATTTTTTTTCAATTTTATCTTTTTAATACAATTATTTTTCATTCTTAATGCCTTATTTATTCTAATTTTTACTTCTAACCTTCCGTGTAAGGGTGTAAATCATATTAAGTTGGCTCAAGAGGTTGAGATATTTTTAACCTTAACTCTATTTATAAAATATTAACTCACACCTATATTCAACCCTATTTTTCAACTTTTACTTAACCCTAAACTAAATTCATATAAATTGGTTTGGATCGGGTTACAAATTAAGTTAATAAATAAATAATATTAAATTTTTTTACTTAATTAAGTTAATTTCAAAATATAAATTTTACATTAAAGAATAATAATTAATTCTTTTTATGGAAGCATCTTTCAATTTTTGACTTATACTGTCACGTAATTGCTAAGTAATCATATTTCAAAGTAATAATCTCTATTTAATGCTCATGCATCATATAATTCTATGTGCCAATTTGAAAGAAATAGTCAAATATGATTGATCTTAGATGACTATTCTTAAATAATCTATTATATTTTATACTAACACACAAAATTGGGTTAGGTCAAGTTGATAAACGTTCAACCTAAATGAACCTACTTTTGAAATTGGCTTATATAATTTATTTCTTTCAAACTAGCCAACCTACCCTTATCATAGATCTGAGTTGGGTAAGTCAAGTTTAAGTTGAGATTAGCATTATTTACACTTTTATTTGATTTCAATCACACAAATCACAAAATATTTCCTTTCTCATTTCCTATCATATCTAGAATCCCCATCAAAATCAACATTACCAAACATACCATGAAGGAGAGAAGGGATAGCTGCTATGGATTTGCACAATGGTTGTGCATTCTTGGATCCCGTGATGAGAAGGTGGAGGGACTAGTAGGGGCAGTCAATTGGAATAAGCTCTTTGACAAGGAGTGGGGGAAGATGTGAGCATTTTTGTCATTTAAAAATATTTAACATAATAAATTGACGGCATGAGTATAAGTGAGATTTTAAATAAAATTTGTGAATTTAAGAGAAAACTTTAAAAATTCATAAGTATTTATGAAATTAGGGGAAAATTTTGTTAGTTGGAATTTGCCCTTACCTCTATTATATTACATCACTCTTCACTTTTTAAAATTTATTTTCTTGTTTATTTTACGTCTGTGTCAAACAGACTCTTGACGATAAAAAAAGAATAGAAGTTTTGGGGTTTAAATTCTCAGAGCTGCTTCATTTATCCCTGATTTCACTGTATAACTAAAGCCCAATGAATATACGGATATGAGAATGGAGAAAATGGCCTTGGCCAGTACTTGCCTATCAAGCTTGTGGTGGCTCCAAAAAAGAGAACACTTCAATTGATTAATATTCATTAGGTTGGCTATATGTCAAAAAAAAAATAAAAAAAAATCATTAGGTTGGCGATTGCCAGGGACTGAGGCAGAGATCAGCCCCTCCTTCTCAGCCTTTTAATGGCCAATGTCGGGCTTTCCTGGCCCATTCATTATTAGCTGTTTTCTCTCGATATCTCTTTTCCTCCGTATCAAGAAATGCCCGTGCATTTATATGAAGCATGAAGTCAACTTTATTGGGAACTATCCTATTGTGAACTCAAACATCCATCGAGGTTATAAAAAGATTTTCAAAAAAATATTTTAAAAAAATAGGATTTTGCACCTTGATGCATGCATGACTCTATTTAAATGTTTAACTTAACGGAGTTAACATAAATGCAATTTTTTTTTTTTTTTTTAGAGTATCGGAATTAATACGGAAGAATAAAATGAGTTGGCATAAATGTAAATAATTTAGTTTTAGATTGGCATGTATGTAAATAATCCTTTTCCTTTTTTTTCATTTTCTTAATGAGTACTTTTTTTGATGCCTTGTCTTAAAACTTAGAAGGTTGCACTTTTCACAGGCAATTTGCATATTAGTATTTTTAGACCATATGAAATTTCGTTCTTTACATTTTAGAACCAAAACGCCCTTTGCATTTTAAATCATATGAAGTCTAGTTTAAACCCATAGCCCTCAAGGTACTTGTGATATTTAAAAATATTGTTAGAATTTTGGCTTGCATATTAGCATTTTAATCATTGTGAAATTTGGTTTTAAAATGCAAAAGGATATTTTGGACATTTTATAAGATTTTAATGATACTTTTTAACACTATTAGGGCTAAGGGTCTAAAATGCAAAGAAACAAATTTCACAGAATTTAAAATGCTAATACGCAAATTTCGGGGCTTAAAATGGAAATACACATAGTTGAAAATTTACAATGGCTGAAATACCTCTGAATTTAAAAATTCAAAATAAATATATGCACATATTTAAAAATGGTAAAACTTAGTTTATAAATTAAATATAACTAGCGTAACACGTTCGTAAAAAATTTTAAAAATAAAGAAATATTTTTGTACCAATCTGAAATCCAGGAAGACTGTTGCTTATAATGTGCTTCTGGGTTATTGCTTAAGTAATTGCCTTTAAATCCTATATCTATATTTCTAACCAAATACTCCCATTTGAGGAGGGATTCTTTTTTGCATAAATGGTACTTCGAACTTGAAATGAGCATGAAGAGATTAACGATACTTCTTTATCTTTCGAGTTTTTCTGCCAAACCAGTCACTCATGATACTCGATCTACACTCAGACCCCTTGATCAATGGATTGTTGCTTACTTGAAATTTGGTTGGTGTGATGCTGATCTAGTTAATGACCTATTAGAATTAGAAGTAGCTCTGATGAGGTCCTTATGGGCAGAAAAAGATTGCAGTCAATTTGACAAGGATTGAGCAACATTGCTTCTTTGGTCCGAACTAAGGAATCTGTTCGATATGCTCCAAAACGGAACTCGTTGTATCATTGAATCAGAGATTTCTTGATGAAAAAGGGAGTGACTTGGTGCTTGTTAAAAAAATCGAATTGCTGTTTGAAGAAGATGATGACTCGGGATTTGTAAAAAAGGTAAAGGGAAGAGAAAAAGTTCACCTCCTGTATCTGAAAAGGGGGAAGGAGATTTTAGTTCGTAGCATAATGGGTAATCTTATAATATGACACTTCGGTTTCAATCTATTTGATGTGTTCGAAAGGCTTGATGAATTGGAATTTTCCTATTGGGTCAAAACTCATTTTTGGAGAGGTGGCCGGTGAATTGGAGCCTAAGGATTATTTTGAGCTCTTCCAAGTGATGTTGGCCCATGGACAAGAAGAATATTTGGAAGAACAAGATGAAGGGGATGAAGGGGATGAGGGGGATAAGGCTGCGCTCCTTTTCTTTTGGGAGAGCATCGCACAATACTAAGTACGAACCAGATCTTCTAGAGAAAACAACTTTTTTCCATAAGCCTCTCGTTTGGAACCCTCCATTTCAAACCGTTCTAAGATGATCAGCCGGCTGTATGTAATTTGTATGATGGCGTACGGGCTTCTTCCCATGCGGATGTCCTTTCAACTTTCCAGCCCGTGTGGGATATGTCACCACATATTCATGCCTTTTATAAAATCTAATCTATTCATGGATTTTAATATTAAATATTAAAGCAGGATTATATACAATTATTTGTTGATTTCTTATGACGATAAAAAGGAAGCTTTACGTTTCTCGTGAAACAGGCTAGACTAGGCATTAAAGAAAATTATAATGAATCGTTCATGAAAGTAATTTCCAGGTGACATAATGTATTGAATGTGTTGGACTCAAAACAGTAAAATTTTTAATAGCTTTTCGTTTTTCGCCTTGTAGCATTTGATTTTTAGATCATGTTAAATTTTAAGACAAAGAAGGAAAACGGATGGCTTAGCGTGTTCTTTGAACAAATAGCAGGACAAACACAGGGTAAAAGACAATATTAATCGGTTGCTTATTGGTTAGTTCCACTTCAATGAAACCTCACTACTGTAAAAACCCATCCATATTTCTCACATCCATAAAATCCACTCGTTCACCTTATTCCATACAATTTATTGTTATGAAAACTCTTTTAATTTGTCTAATATTAATGTGCACAAGCTCCATCTAAAAATGTATAAAATTAATATAAAAGATGGTTTAAAGTTAAATATCAATTTTTAGTCATATTTTCAACATCTAAAATATCTAAAATATTATTATTATATAGATAAATAATTCAATAATTTATCGTTATATTTCAATGCATGTGTTAATAGATTTAAGTACTTTTCATAATTTAGCTATGAATATATTTTTTTAAACAAATATGGCTCAAGAACATTTTTAGTTTAGATAAAATTTATTACACATCAATGATTGAGGCAAGAGAAAGTGAGCTGGGATCGGAAAAAAAAAACGTATTTAAAATAAAAAAAAAGTATGCTGTTAATTTTTGAAAATGAAAAAAATAGAGAATAGAGAATTTCATTCCCTCTTAATCCAATTTTCATCCTATCCTAGAGGAGTCAAAACTCGAGCAGCGCGGACATAATAGACTTGGTAAATATGGCCGGCAACTGGCTCAAATTCATTTGACGAGAATGGAAGAGGCTACTGCGTTATGAACTCGAAAATAAGATCAGTCCAATGTCCTTCTTCTTATTATTTTCACGATTTTTTAGAGCGCACGTGCGCCAATTGTTTGTGTTTGCTTTCATGTCAGCCTACGACTGCAACTGCTACCCTTTCGACTTCTTTTTTCTTTCCTTCTCGCCAACTGGCCCAAGTTTCGAGGCGACGTGTTTAAATAGTCGGAAACACGCGCGAATTTTCTTTCCTTCGTCGCCAAGTCTCCACATGTTTAAATAGTCCGAAACACGCATGAATGTCTCATGAGTTCTACAACCACAAATCCTTTTCACTTCATCGTTTTCCACCGTTCAAGTCTCTTTCAAACCATATTCTTAGATTAAATCTATATCTAGCATGAGAAATAATGGTATATATTGAAAACAAGTAAACTTGTATTAGAAATTGAAAAAACTATCTTGAAAATTAAAAAATTATCTTAAAAATGATTATATAAATTCAATTTAAGAACCTTGTATGGTTTATCAGCCTTACAAAGCACATAACAATGACAAAAAGCAAATGTGCCAAAAACTTTCTGGCCATTGTTACGAGATAATGAAAAATTTAATTAATTCATTATCTTTAACATCATTTATTTAATCATAAGTCCAAGTTTAGATTTGAATCCAATATGTATATAGACTACATTTGCTTAAAAATAAGTACGTTTATGTATAAATTAGGAAAAATGATTATATTCACTCACATATGTATTGAAATGTAGTAATACTTTATAGAATTATTTATCCATATAGTAATGATATTTTAGATAATTTAAATGTTAAAAATACTACTTAAAAATTGATATTTGACATTAAATAATTTTGTTACATTGAATTTACATGTTTGTAGAACGAGCCCACACATAGTAATATTAGACAAATAAAATAATTTTCATAGTAATATAAATGATGCTAAACATAATAAATGAAGTGAATTTTTCATAAACTATTAAGATATTAAAAATTAAAGGAGTTGGATAGAAAGGAGATTGTGTATATGATGCTAATAAATTATCCATGAGAATAGTTTAAGACATTGGCCAGGAATTGAGGCTGTTAAAATGGCATTGGACTGATAGCAACAATCATCCTATCATCTTGAAAACAATAGTAAATTAGGTAAGGGTTTCGGCTTTGTCAATGTATTACAAGGGTGTCAAGATGGAGGCTATTCTTAACCTTAACTTTAACCTTAACTCATTCAAAGCATTACGATTTTAATCATTTATAACCTATTTATAAAAAATTTAACCTTATCTCCAATATGTTTAATATAAACGGATTATATTGTGAGTTATTAATGGGTCAATAGAATAGGTTGGACAGTAAAAAAATAAAAATAATAACATATCTAAACTATAATCCTAAATATAATGATCAATAAAGGCTTTTAATGCTAACAATCAATTTGAATTTAAAGCTTCAATTTTCATATATTCTTAACTAGAATGTTGGTTTGATTTCCGATGTCGTCGTAACAACCGAAGCCTCTCGTGTGCGCATCGTCATTTTGAGTACTGTAACATGCAAAGGTATTAATCTGATATTTTTATAAAATAGTTCCTCTATAATGAGGGTTTTACAATTTCCTCCCATTGTGGAGGTTTATAATTTTCCCCTGTGGTGGGAGTTTAGGAAAAATTTTCCTCTATGGTGTGAGGGTGTGAATGTGCGTTATTGTAATATCAAGATGTCATAATGTGTATTCAAATATTAAAAAAAATATTGATTTGATTTAATAATTATTTACAACTTCTAAAATAAACATTCAAAAAAATCAACTATTTTACTTTAGCATTATAAATGGATTATATGGGAAAATGAGTTGAACATAGCCAAACAAGGCCCTAATCTAGTTACACTTGTCTTTTGTATAACTTAGTACATTTTTAAACACATTTTTTAATGGTGTTATTTACCTTGGATGACTAGACAATTGACATAAAGAAACTCACTGAGAGACGTAATGAGTCAAATGCCTTTCCCAATTTCGAACCCTAGACCTCCTATCTTATACACCCTTAACCTACTCAAGTAAACCTCTCGTTCATCCAAGTGGCGACCATTTTAAAATATTTGGATGATGATTTGAAACACACTTTGCCAATTGTATTTCAGAATTATTCGTTTGTTAAGAAACAATTCATCTTTAAATTAAAGATATGCATGATTTCATTCATGACTCTCATCAAGATAATTTTTAATTATATAACAAAAATAGGAAAATTCTCAAATATACTCATTAATTTTTCTCTTAATTCTTCTTATACCTATAAAATTTTAAATATTTCTTTCATACTCCATAATTTTACCCATAATTGCCCCTATACCCACACTGTTGAGCTAAAATACAATGTTAATGACCATCGTGACCTTGTGAAAATGGCTCCATTTTTTTATAATTTTTTTTATTGAAGAAACAACTCCAATTTTAATCTCTCATAGATTTTTCTCTCGGTCAAAATCCATTACTATCACCCTACTCATTGAAAATATAATGGCCCATAATCTCCGGTTGCGCAGGCACTCTCCTATGTCCCCGTTCATCACTATAGCTTTCCTCTCCTTCAGGCGCCATCGTTTTCTACTGGCACAGCAATCCTCTTCTCCACCACCGTCTTCATTCGTTGCGATTCTAGCCTTGCATTTTCTACCTGTGCTGTGGACTCCATTGATGTAAATAAAGCTTCCTACTCATTCCCGCACATCTCGACTCTCAACCCCAGTGGAAAATTTCTAAAAAATTCGCCGGTGCTGAGTCTTGCACAGATAACCATTAAAGCAAGATGTAGACTGGAAATTGTCGTGCCAGCAAGAAAATTACGATGGTTGGTCACCATCTATCTGCTATTGCTGGAGAATATTTTCATCAATGGGCAATTTGGGTGTTTAAAGAATTTTAATAATTAAAAATAAAAATAACTGTAATGGACGGCCGTTAACAGCCTGAGTATGAGAGAAATTATGGGTAAAATCCTTCAGTGTGAAAGAAATATTTAACAATTCATGAATTAAGAAGAATTATGGACAAAATTTGCAGATATATTTGGAAATTCTCCATAAAAATATTAATATTGAACATTGTAAATTTGTAACCATGAGTTTTTTATTCGTCTTCATGATCTCCATTATAAATTAGGCAAAAACTTATAGGCACAACTCCGATTAAACTGAAGCGGGACCCATTTGTTACCTATTCACATCGAAATTTGATCCTCACAAAGAGAGAGATTTCTGTATCAATTTATACAAGTACCGTCCAACAGTTGAGGAAATAAGGTGAATTTGTCGTGTGTAAAATATACTTTAAAATTGGTCATTGAAAAAATATATATACTTGTATTTATATATGTGAGAACCCATTTAATTTAAGTAAATTATAAGTATAATGCAATCCGCTACAAAATGAATTATACATGTATTAAAATATAATAGTACTCTATACAATCATTTATCTATATAAAAACTTATTTTTGATATTTAGATATTGGAAATAGAATCTTAAAATTGATATGTAATATGTGGAAAATATTCAAGTATAGTTGTACTCTAATATGCTACAAAATAAGGTTTATTTAATTATGAAATTAGCATCTACCTCACTCATTATATTTAAAATTATTTACTTTAGTATCATACTAATTTTCATCCAAATCAAACTTATGCGGAAGTCTCATCTTAAAATGGTATAAAATTAATATAATAAAATAGTTTAACATAAATATTAATTTTAGAGTTATATTTTTAATATTTGAACCATCTAAAATATGATTTTTATATAGATAAATGATTATATAATCTATTATTATATTGTAACACATGTGTGCTCATTATGTAGTGGACTGCTCAGTAATTCCGATGCAGTTTGTATGTACGTAGAAAGTTCTCTGTGTATATACACATACACACACATGCATTCAATTTAAAGGCCTTCAATTCTATATAACAATATGACATAAAAGTGAAGTGAAGTAATTCCTTAAAATTTTAAAATTTTGATCATCAATAAAAAATCTAATTCATTCATTACATTTCACATCATTTAGTCAATTAAGAGACCGAGTTTCGGCCAAATCAAATATATTTATAGGTCACATTTGCTCAAAAATATATATTCATATATAAATTATAAAAAAGCTTAAATCCACTATACATAAATTAAAATGTAATAGTATTTTATAAAATCATTTATTCACATAGAAATAATATTTTAAATGATTTAAATGTTAAAAGTACTGTTTTAAAATTGATATATATTTTTTTTTATGAGAAGGATCCAGCCCTATCCCGGCTCACTTTGATTTTGAAAGGGAGGCTAGGACGAGTGGTCCAAGTAATACATTGCCAAAAAATTATCTGTACAAATGTTTGCCAAGATGGCTTAGGGGCTTACCCCACCAAACATATTGATCTGAAAAAGAAACTAATACAAAATCAGCTAAGGAACGAGCAGCCATATTTCCTTGCCATAGTACATGATGAGCCGATATGTGAGGAGAAGTATACAAAATGACTTTGATCTCCGTCACAACAAACCCTGCCGGTGAAGTAACAGTGGAGTGCGTCAACAAGTAGTTGAAAAAGATAAGTGAATCAGTTTCAATCTGCACTCGGTTGAATCCGAGTCGGAGGGCCCAGTTTACACCCATAAGGAACGTATTGGCTTCCATGAGCAAAGGTTCGATAGCACCTTTCCGTCGCCATCCTTTCGCCGCTATAAAGATACCTCTCAAGTCCCTAATCCTAGCATCCACATTTATCCTGAACACACCTGGTGGCGGTATAGTCCACAAAGAAATAAGAAGTCGATCAATCGTCCCATCTAGGTATAGGAGTTTAGCTCTGTTATGTTGCTCAAGAAAATCATGGCACCATTCTATGATCCCAACAAACTCTGGCTGTTTCCCTTCCTCCCTGTACCTGTTGCGCATAAACCACACTCTCTAGCAGCACAGAATGAATAAAGTTGGGTCCTTCAACCTGTTTTTTTTTTGCAAGTGAACTCAGCATGCCCTGTATAGTCCCCCCGCTGGGATGAGCCTTTAATCCCCGGGCCACAGTCCACTTGTGCATGTACACCCCATGAACAGGTAGTTAGCATTCTCAATATTAGTCATGCAAAACAAACAAACACGATCCACAACAATACCCCTCCGCTGCAGATTCAACAATGTTGGAAGAGCATTTTTGAATAATCTCCATCCAAATATAAGGAGTTTGCTAGGAAGCTTTGTCCTCCAAATAGCCTGAAAAATAGTTGCATTAGATGGGATGTCAGCTATCAAAGTGAGGAACCTATAAGTTGATCTGACAGTAAAAGATCCATTGGGTTCATGTTTTCAAAAAAGAACATCCTCCTTACCGGTGTGAGGAAGGGGAATAAGGTTGATCTGCTGCCATCCAGATTCACCCACTACAACCACAATGAGTTCCTTGTTCCATGAGTTTGTGTCCTTGTGAATAAAATGGCTCACCTTCACATCATCTAGAATTGAAAAAGGAAGAGGGTCAGCCTTGATTACCCTTGAATCTAGCCAATAGTCGTCGAAAAAGTGGACCCGCCTTCCTTTGCCAATCCACCATCTGCACCCAGGTTGAATTGCATCTCTGGCTTTCAGAATACACCTCCAAGTGAAGGAATCAGTAGCTTTCTCTTGGTATTGCCGAATGTCTGTATTTGGAAAGTAACGAGCCTTGAACAACTTGTAGCATAGCGAGTCGATGTTTGTTGTTAACCTCCAGACTTGTTTTGCAAGCAGCGCTAGGTTAAAGTAGAAGATATCTCTGAACCCCAGCCCACCAGACAGCTTTGGCTTGCACATATCACTCCAAGCGATCTAACTCATTTTACCCTTATTCCCCTGTTCACCCCACCAGAACTTGCTGAACATGTCATTGAGTTCATGGTAGAATGTCTTAGGCAGAAGAAATATACTCATCGTGTATGACGGGATGGCCTGAGAAACCGCCTTAATCAAGACCTCCTTACCACCCCATGAAAGGAGTTTATCTTTCCACCCTTGCACTCTTTTCCAGATGTGCTTTTTAAGGTTCTTGAACAGCCCCTTCTTTGCTTTACCCAACCATGCTGGGAGACCAAGGTAATGTTGGAGCTCATTACCCCTTGATCCCAGCAGTTGGGTAACATCCCACCTAGTAGTGCAGTCCATATTAGAGCTAAAGAAAACTGTTGTCTTATCCACATTTACCACTTGGCTTGATGAGTCCGAGTACACCTGTAAAATTTTCAAAAAGCTGCTAATGTCATGATCCGTAGCCCGAAAAAAATGAGGGCATCATCCGTAAATAGCAAGTGAGTGAGTGGAGGCCCACACGGGTTGAGTTTTATTCCATGTATACCACTTTGGGCAGTTGCATTCGATATAAGCGATAAGAGTCCCTCGGTACACAAAATGAACAGGTATGGGGAGATTGGATCCCCCTGCCTTAGGCCCCTAGACGGGTGAAAATAACCAGATTTGAAACCATTGACATTGACCCTATACTACACCGTTGATAAGCAACTCATAATCCAGTCGGTCCATCTTGAGTTAAAGTTCATTGCTACCATGATTTGCTTCAAAAAATTCTACTCCACTCTATCATATGCCTTTGACATGTCGAGTTTGATGGCAACCTCCTGCCTCTTCCCCCTCCTACGCCTCCTAAGAGAGTGAATGACTTCGTAGACAACTAGTATGTTATCAGTGATTAACCGTCCTAGGACAAAAGCACTCTATTGCTCGCCGATGATATCCACAAGCACCACTTTAAGTCTATTCATCAAAACCTTTGCCAGAATTTTATAAGCAACATTGCATAAGCTTATAGGGCGATAATGGGATAAGTCCTGAGCATCAGCCTTCTTTGGGATCAAGATCAGGGTGGTTGCATTCAAACCACGCAGATGACCCACAAGCATTGACGTGTCATGCTCCTTCATAAATGCTTTGCACCATTTAAACACATCCTGACCCACCGTTGACCAATGTGTACGGAAGAAACCCACTGACATCCCGTCCAGTCCCGGAGCTTTAGTCGGGCTCATTGCTTTCACGACTTTCTCAACCTCACAAAATTGAAGAGGCTTAATCATAGCCCACCTTTGCTCTTCAAAAACCTTTCTGGTTATAAGGTCGATAACTCAGTCAATGTCAGTCGGACCAGAGCAGGAGTACAGTGACGAGAAATGGGCTACCACTATGTCTAACATCTTATATTGGTCTCGGACCCAATTACCATCAGTGTCTTGCAGAGCTTCAATACAATTTTTTCTCCGACAATTTGAAGCCATCTGGTGAAAGAACCCCGTGTTTTTGTCCCCCTCATGAAGCCAATGGGTCCTAGCACGTTGACTCCATAGTTGTTCCTCGTCTTCTAAAAAAAGGTTGATGTGACATTTTAAGTCCCCCACAGCCACATCCCTGCTATCCGTGGGCCTATGATTCATGAGGGAAGCAAGTTCCATATGTTTCCGATCAATATTACACCTTAGGTTGCCTCTTTTCGTCTATTCCACCTTGAGAGATCCTTGCTACACACCAGGATCTTCCGCCAGAGCATTTCTGATATAGACATGTTCCCATGAGGTTGCGTAGACTAGGAGTGGTGAACAATGCGGTGGGCCTCTCTATCTCTTGCCCAGAACAACTCATATCTGAACTCCCTTGGGGGCTTTCTCCTTCAACCCATAGAGTCCAGTATCAATAAGAGTGGACAATGATCAGAAGCTGAGGCCGGGACATGGAACACCTTTGCAAACGAGAAACGAGTTAGCCAATCGGGTGTTGAGAGCCCCCCTATCAAATCTCGCCTCCACCCTTTAAACACCGTGGCGATTATTACTCCAAGTCATAGTTGGACTTACAAAACCTAGATCAATCAAATTGCACCTATCCATTGTACCACAAAAAAGATTCATCAGGCCCTGCGCCCGTGTCCTCTGACTTAGATATTCAGTTGGTCCCAACACTTCGTTGAAATCACCCGTTACTAGCCACAGAGTTTAACTTTGCTCACATAGCTAGATGAGAGTATTCCAACTTTGATGACGTCAATTAGCATCCGGGTGACCATAAAAGCCCCTGAAATGCCAATCCTAAAAAGCAACATTAAACTATTTTGCTACTTTGATTTTACACATTTGTAAATAAGATCCATATAAAGTTATACTAGACCAATGAGAAGGTTTTCATAATAATATAAATTATGTTAAATATAATAAATGTAATGAATTTTCCATCAACTTTTGAGATTTTAAATTTAGAGTTAAATATGAAAAAATCACATAAAAAAAGAAAGAAAGAAAGAAAGAAAGTTCACAGAAGCGAGCCCGCACTTTAAAAGAGCTTCATCCGTTGGTGAACAGGAAGCGTGGTGCGGGGGACGACAGCGCTTTCCCGTCCAACGTCCAGGTCCAGCCAGCTGTATGGCACCGAACAATGCCACCCTGTGAAACACGGGCAGCCAGCCAGGTGCCCGAAGGTTTGTTGGCCGATCATTTGGGCAGTCCCTCTCCTGTCGTTCTATAAAACACCCCTTGCTGCTCCTCTCACCATCCTCCGCCCAAAATCTCTGACCCGGAGTCCAACCCAAACCACCATCCTCCTCCTCCTCCCAATTTCAGGTCAGCGCCCAATGGAGGCTTCCAAGCTCAGAATCTTCGCATTCCTCCTCATTGCTGTCCTCTTCGCCGTCCTCGACAAGGCGGCGGCTGCCGAGGCTCCTGCTCCCACTCCCACCTCCGACGCTGCCGCCTTCGTTCCTGCCATTTTTGCTTCCTTGGCGTGGCTTATCTTCGGTTACTTGTTGTATTAGGAGGTGGAGGACAAGCACATTATATTCCAGCTGTGTACTCTAGCTACTACTCCCTTTCCGAAGGCATGTGATATAAATATCTATAGAAATTAGTATCCCTCCTCTCCCCCTTCTACTGGTGCTGCTGCTGCGGCCTCTCTTCTGTTCATGGACATCTGTACCACTGAGGATTTGGCTTTTTTTTTTTTATTTATTCCGCTGGTGTATTGTATTTGATTTTGATTTTGAATTTTTTTTTTTTTTTTTTGGGTTTCTAATTTCAT
>JAXCLR010000081.1:11999756-12022555 GCA_035584095.1 Annona squamosa
AAAAACCCAAGCAAGAGAGAGACTGTTGGAGCAAATTTTGAAAAGCTGCTAGGAAGCTACACTGAATGCAGTGGAATTTTTGCCTATGAGTCCCTGTCAGAACCAGTCGTTTCTCATAAAACAAAAACACCTCCCTCTCTCTGTCACGGATTGCTGGTCTCTCCCACTTCTGGCAAGGCAATTGCCAGAATAAGATAATCGTAGGTTTTCATTCTCGTCTTCTCCCCACCCTCCGTCCCTCCTCCTCCTCCTCCTCCTCCTCTCCTCTCTCTCCCTCTTATCGATTTAACGCGGCTGGCCGGTTGAGGCTTCTCTATCTCTACGATACTAGATTGCCAGGGGAGATTCCTCATTCGATTGAAGCATTAGGCTTAGTTACGATCAATCTCTCCATCAATCTTAATGAGACGACACCATAAGATTTTGAAAAATTAAAAAACCTAACGGTTCACAAACTGTCTGGTGAAATTCCTGCAAGTATCACCCGACTTCCATCACTGACCGACATCCGGCTATCCGAAATAGCTTGTTTAGGCGTCTGCCTCCAAGGTTTGGTTCGAATTCAAAGCTACAAGGCTTGAAGTGCTGGCCTCACTCGAAGATTGCCAGACCCTCAAAGTCATTTTGCTACAAGTAGACAAGATTCCGAAAGTAACTCAGTGTCTCAATATCTGACGATGGTTGTGGTCTTGGGTGGGTTATTCACCCTCATCGCTGTCGCTTTTGCTTGGTTTATGATATGAGATGGCAGACAAAAATGGCAGCGATAGGGCCAAAGGTAAGAGTGTGCAAAGCGGCCTCCTTTCAATGTCTAAATTTCTTTAAATCAAACATCTTTTTGAAGGAAGCCAGTCTGACGGGCAAGGGAGAGGAAGGAGGATCCGCGGGCGGAGAAAACGAGAGAGAGAAGACCTCCCAGCAAAACTTCACATTAATTGCACTTTTTTCGGCTGTTTTTGATCGAACGCCTCTAAAGAGTGGTGGAAAATAAGGGTCATTAACAACTGGTCGCAAATGATCACTACTCTTTAAGCACATGATTATTTTAATAATTTTTAACTATTGTTAATGGTTTAAATACTCGTTTAAAATCTGAAAAAACATATACTTATATCTAAAAATGATAGTACTTAATTTATATTACATACATCTAAGTTAACAAATTTATGAAAGAAAAAACAAAAAATTAACAAATAAGTTTATTAACTTAGGCTAATAAAATCATACCTTTTTTTTGGTAGGAAAAGGCATGCGTATTGTGTTTTTATTCATTTTATCTCTAATATTACTTCTATTTTGATAACATGATGTGTTTAAATTAGGAAAAGATAAGAGAATATGAAAGAGAAGTATCAAAAGGGATGTATTATCAAATTAAAAGATATGCCACCAGGGGGTTGCTAGGACGCCACATACCATGGTTCGAATCCCCCATTGAGTGCAGGTATTTTTTTTTATTTTTTTTTTTTCGCGCTGTTGTAGGGGTATTTTATAGATCCCCCGGGGAGGGCGTTTACAGAAAAATTCTCTCTATAATGCAAGGGTTGTATATGTGACTTATTATCATATCAGTCGTCATGATGTATAAACACGAAGCGAAAAAATATTAGTCACAATACAGATAAAGATGCATCCAATTAAATGGACTTTTTAATTTGAAAAGAAGAAAAAATACTAACATGGGAAAGTAAGATTAAGTAAGACTTCACACTCAAAACACAAAATCCAATTCGGGTGTGGATTATATAGCTCAAGTTTTCAGGAGGGAAATGGTCAGGCTTGCCAAGGTAAATGCTTTTGAGAAAGTTTGCTGAGCATGGGGAGAAAACCTCCAGTTTTTAAACCATCTCCAGTTCCCAATTAATGCACCTGTTTGACATGGATCGTCGTTTGTGCATGGCTTTCCTACACACAGCGCTTGCCTTGCTAATTCATTGAGTGCTACACAAAGTGCATTGGATTTGTTTCCACAGGTGCAATCCTCCATTTAGTGATATGCTCCTCCCTTAAGTGGATACTCATTATACCAAGATTTTCAGGTTGCTATCGCTTAACAAATTACTCTCCATTTAGCGCTGGACTGGCAGTCCAAATAAAATATTGGCCAGCTATTTTGTCCCTCTCTTCACACTTCATTCTCCTTTGTGGGTTCTTGTACCCTTGCCAGGTGACGCTGCTGTAGTCACCTTAAAATCTCGTTCATTTGGGCTAACCCACCAAGGATCCCATCTTCTTTCAATATATTCTCTCCTATTCTCCTCGTATGACTAAGAAAATCTAGACTTCCTGAAGGAGAGAATCACAGAATTCCGACTGAACTCGATTCATCATGTACTAAGTAAAATCTAGACTTGCAGTTGTTATCAACCAACACAGAAGACGTAGCAGTATTACCATAACATGTCTATTTACAGATGCAAAGGTCTTATACAAAACACCAAACGCATGGTAGTAGGGATAGGAATTTATAGTTGATCTTCTGGAATATACCAGAACCCCAAAATACACCTTAATCACGTTGCATCAGATATTCATGCATCTATACGCATGATCAACGACAACAGATGTGTCCTCTTGAAGAAATTCATGACTCCAATTCCGCATTCGCTCCATCATAGTAACCTCCAAATGTTATGTGAGCTCTCACAAGAGGGACTCCTCTTACAGCAGAGAGTGCCTGATTCAGTCTTGTAGCTTGGTGGACCATTTGCTTAATCCTCTGTGATATTAATCACTAATTAGAGAAGGCAAGAAAGTTAAATTCATATGAAATTCAACAAGACATCTAAACTTTTGAGATGTTGCTAGATGAATCCACAAAAAAAAAAACAGCTAAATCCAACGAGCATCTGAAATTTGAAATATTAGACACTTTACTGACATTCATGAACAGAAACGAATTGAACTCAACTGGATGTTTGACATTTTGAGATCTGGGGATCCCACCAGCATAGAATATATCAACAGAAATCATTTTAATCCAGTTCCATTTGGCTTGAAACGGGGAATTCGCTGACTTTTCAAAGGGGGGGTGTGAAATCTTGGCCCTTTACACACGTTCCCTCCTTCACGCCCCTACATGGTAGTAGTCTCAATCAGATTTGGCGATTGGGCTTCTCCAATCCAATTTTGACTGTTATTTGGAAGTTCCCTCAAATCTTTGGTTCGTTGGCTTCAACTACCCAAACAATGCACAGAATCATCCAATAGAATGATCCTTTCGGGTTATAGTCCTATGATAGGAATTGGTAGAAGCATATTGAAAAATTCCCTGCATTTGAACAGCACACCTACTTTTCATGTAATAAATAACACCCGGCCAGGATTTTCCTTCAAATGATTTGAAGTAGGCAACCATAATTTCAATTTTCGGTGATTCCTGGAAATGGGTCTGTGAGGGAGTATTGCAAACCTGGTCATCGGCATAGATCTCGAGGTGGAACCTCGGATTTCGGCCCTGTTGCTGGGGCCTTTGGTGCCCACTGAAGACAAAGATGCATATGGTGGCAGCAGCCAGTCCAAGGGAGCAAAGAGCTCCAATTCCACTCACCCTCCATTTCCAGATATTCAATCCACCACCATCTTCCTCCTCAATTGGCATCTTGGAAGGTCTATGCTCTGCATGATCGCCATCATCGCAAGCTGCCTCCTTTTCTTCAAACGGCATCGACCCCACTTCAATTTGAGGCTTGAGGGCCCTGCTGTTAGTGCTACTGGTCATTGGAGAGTCCAATTTCATGTCGACGAATTCGTTCTCCTTCATTTTCTTGAAGAAGATTTGATCGGCCGCGGCGGCCGCGGCGGCGGCGGCAGCCGGAGGTGGGTCTTTGATCTGCTTCTGGACTGTGGGAGCCAGGATGCTGACCTCCACCCTGGGAACTTCACTGATATCCTTGACCTTCTCCAATTCGAGACATGGGGCCTTCACTACTTTTGGCTCCAGTTGGATTGGCACAGGAACAACTCCATCCCTTCTATTCAGAACTCTTGGCTGATGGGGATCGGGGGGGCGTGGAGATGGGCAGATGAAGTAATTCACATCCACGCCATGGCCGCCTTTTGGGTCGAATTCAAAGGCCAATTCTCTCGTGAGGAATCCCTTGGTGAGGCTATCTTCTCGCTTGAAATCAAGAAAGCCATCATCAGAGAGGACTTCCCATTCATCCAGATCCATCTCACAAGAGATCTTCTCCATCGGGGAAGGAGTGGGAGAGTGAGTGATTTGGGGGAGCCCC
The DNA here is from genome assembly GCA_035584095.1 of Annona squamosa. Lineage (NCBI taxonomy): Eukaryota > Viridiplantae > Streptophyta > Magnoliopsida > Magnoliales > Annonaceae > Annona > Annona squamosa. The sequence continues at coordinate 12,003,992 of JAXCLR010000081.1, forward strand.
TCGAGAATCTAACTGATGAATTATTGGATGGCGGATGGGGCAGATTTCATAGGGGTGTGTGGGGAGTCTTGGATGATTTTTTCCCCACTGTAACCATGAGATGCGTCATCTTCTTCTTGGGGAGAAGAATGTCAAACTCAGCCCACTAGATTGGTCTATGGTGGGGCTCTTTTCCTTCCGAAAAACAGGACCAGCCGCGGGCCCTCACCATCAATCTTGCTTGATCTTTTCTCGCTGATTCTCTGGTCTATTTGTTACCTCTCACTCCAAAGTCCAAACGCATGAACGCAAATCTTCGTCATTTATTATTTCGTCTTCCCTGGGACTCAGTGGTAAGAGGGTACGATAAAAATAGTATTATTGCATAAAAGCTTTCTAGATTTTTTTTTAACATCAATTTTTTTTTTCATTTTTATAGTGATGTGACGCTTTAATCTTATTTTTTTATTAAATGGTTATTTTTGCCAATATTGTATTATCTTTCGATCCATAAATCTTCCGATCACTGTGAAAATAATGTCCTAATTTTCATTCCAGTTTGAATGGATTCAGAGAATGGCAGCCTTTTTTTACCAAAACAATCGCATCAATATGCCATATATTTTTAAGATCTGTCCACCATTTTTTTTCGGGAGGTTGATTATCGAAAGGAAATGGGAAAAAAAATTTATATAGTAGATGAAAGGGGACAATTGAAAACATAGACAATTATGAAACAAGTAAGACTATTATAACATACACGTATCGGTTCGAATATTTCGAAAACAAAAATAAAATTTTAGGATAGATTCGAGTCAAATCAGTATCAAGAGAGATCTTTTTTTTTTTTTTTTGGTGAAAATGGAACCTTTTTGGGGCGATTTATTTTGTGAACATTATTGTCTTTGTAATACTCTTAAGAAATTTTTGTATTTGGAATTTGCTTAATTTGGGGCGTAGCATTTGCAAGCCGGTTAAAGATCTGCTCCAGAATTCAAGACGCATGTGGTGGTGGATCTGCAACAACCATTAACTAGGAAGGCAGAAACGCACACGGCAGAGATTCGTACTTATCATGGAAGCAACCAACAAAAGGCAAGCGCTGGTTGGTATGGCTTCGTAGTTACGCGACCCTTGGCAGAAAAAGGGTGCAAGTTTTGGTACTCTGGAAATGTGCCCGGCTAATACACGATCGACGTGGGAAGGTTGCAACCCCAATGAGCGGGCGTCTAGTACAGAACAGTCCATGCGGATGATTCATGAATCAGAATCTTTGAAGTAATTTGAATTGGGAATTATGATGGGGACATGTACAGATGCAGGCAAACATTGGGTCTTTTCGTATTTGTTTGCTGATGTGAGCCATTGGTAGATAGCCCCTAATCAACATCACACCAGTCTTCCTTCCATTCCACCGTATGGGAATAATGATCCCCAACATATTTTTTTCTAATAAAAATTAATATAATAACTGTTCTTATCCAACCACATTGCTCTTCCTGTCATCAGATGAATCATACCCAACTACCCAAGTAAAACGCCTAGATTATGTTATTAAAATACCTTTGGCACCATTATTTTCAAGAACATTTTATAGATGAGAAAATTATTTTCTCATGCAATTGATCGCACCATATGCAACCCCCATTCATATATAAATATTATATGGATATCACTGATTTGGACAGAAAAGCAGATTTCTTTTGCTTATCCAAGGCAATCTTTCTTTACTTTTCTTTCCCAGCTGTCTGGTGGACCCACCGACAGTTCTATAATTCGATTAGCAAATGAAGCGAAACTCATCTTTGGGTTAAGGTGTTGCATGCAATATAAAATATGGTGCCCAGTGATCACGGTACCGACCTTGTAATAGAAAAGTGGGGCATAGAAGTGATAAAGATGATGCCGCTGGACGGAAATAAAAATAAAAAATATCAATTTCATCTTCCGTATTTACCGTCATTTATATTATTATAGAAACTCTCTTATTTATTTAGTATGACTGTGTATGGGTTTCATATATAAAGGTGTAAAATCAACATGATAAAATAGTTTAATGCTATAATATCAATTTCAAAGTTGTATTTCCAACATCTAAATTAACTAAAATATCATTTCTACGAAAATAAATAATTCTATAAAGTATTATTATATTCTAATATATTTAAAAATAGATTTAAGCATTTTTTATAATTTACACACGAATATATATAAGCAAATATAATCTATATACATACTTGATTTGAATAAAACTTAGTCTGTTAACTAAATAAATTATGTTAAATAATAAATACTATAGATGAAGTAAATTTTTAATCAATAATCAGAATCTTATAATTTATATGAGTTACATAACTTCACTTCTATATAACCCAATTGTATATTAGAGCGGAGCCCTCCCTATATATAAATGGTTATGTTAGCACGCGGCTAACCTATTATATTTTTCATAAAAATGCAAGCCCAAGTAAAACCACTTCATATGCTAAAATTTTAACATTTTTTTACTTAAGAAGCCCTTGTATTATTGAACTTAAAAGTACATGTAAAATGGTTTTCAAAAAATGTAAAATATTCAAAAAATATATATACAGTGAATTAATTTTACTGGAACGCGTTGTTATTTTTTACGAGAAAACTAGAAAAAAAATATTAAAAAAGATACAGCAGAGCGGCATACAAAGAGAGAGAACCCATATATGGAAGGAGACTTTAGCTGGAGGATAATCCCAGTGAGGCTATTGCAACTTTCGGTGAATAAAGGGCTTCATTAGTTATTGGATAGAAATTGAAGGGGCCAAAAAAGAAAAGAAAAAATCACCATGCATATGTCGGATACCATGTCTTGTCAGTAGTCTGCAAAATGATTAAGTCGCATAAGAAACCTTATCCAGCACACACGACTTACATTGTAACATTTATTAATTGTTTATTAAGTTCGGTGACGCCGATTGAAAACTTTTCGTCGTCACATGCCGAGCTGTTTTTGAGTAGATCCAGGTTACCCCACTGTTATTCAAGACGCCAAAATTTCATCCTGATCAGATATTTAGGTAGCCAGGTTGATTGAAATTTCGTCATACGCTACATGTCCAACCATGTTGTTAATTGTATCTGTAACTTAATAAATATTAATAAGCATATTGGATGTGAGAAACGTAAATAATGATGAAAAAAGTATAACAACTAAACAGAAGGTACACATAAACAAAAGGGAATTTTAACTATTAAACAACAGGTAAACATAAAGAAAAAGAAATTTTACTTTTGAATGGGGGCAACAAATGGATAATAGCATTATTACAGAAAATCCTGGCTTCAATTGTTGAAAGTAGATTCCAATTGAGCTAACTTTCAAAGCGTTGAACAAAGAAATCCGCAAAGTTGGACTCCAATTTCTTTTCAGGTTATTTGCAAAAATAACCCTATAAGTTTACCTATTTATAACTTTAACCTTGTGATTTTGAATGTAATCCTCTAGCTTTTGATTTTGTGCAAAAATAATCCTGTGAGTTCAATTAGACAGTCAAGCAGACAACGGACATGAGACTTTTTGACATACATGAAAACTGATATAATATAGACGTATTGGACAGAGAATGCATATTTATATAGGACTATTTTTGCAAAACATCAACAAAGGGTTATCCACAAATATCCAAACTACGAAGTTAGCATCATAAATAGGCAAACTTACAAAGCTATTTTTGCAAATAACCCTTTTTTAATATAATAACCTCTGATTTCCGAAGTCGAGTCAGATCAGACCAAATAAAGGAGAAGGGAGAAAGCTGGACTGGGAACCAGAACTGAAGACATTGCTAAAGGAGAACCGAGCTACAACCAATAAGCGTAACTCCAAATTAAATAGCTGCATGAGGTGGCATCTACTACCGAAAGCTAGAAAAATGTGCTGAAAATGACGACTCGAGAGACATGAAAGAAGCCACCATGGCTATGATCGCTACAAAGAGGAAGGGTGCACTCTACTGACTGCTGATATCCAAACAGAAGAAGATTCACAAATAGGCCAGGCCTTTCTCATTAAAACATTAGCAATGTTTTCATACAAGTTAGCAAACTCTGCTGCGGGCAGCGCAAAATTGCAGCTGAAAACCCTTCTTTTCAAGCTGCATCGCCCTTCTAAAAAAATTTTAAAAAAAAAATTTTAAAAAAAAGGGTGAACCAAGAAACCCAACAAAAAAGGAGGAAAAAGAAGGAAAAAAAAAAAAAAGCCCCTTTTTCTTGTTTGCTTTACAAGATTTACTTCAGTGCCTGTATTCAGTACAACAACAACCATACCCACTATTTACAAATTGGACACAGAACACCAGCCTAACCGAAAGTAAGATTCAGACGAGGCTGAGAGAGCCATACAGATTCTTGTTTACTGATATCTGCACTTCATCCATTCTGGCATAAGCATTATTTCCTCCTTGTCTGAGGACCAGATGCTCCATGTGCAGCATTTATGCCTGCGCTTGATGCTTGATATCCATTGCAGTCCATGGGCAGACGTAACTTCAGTAAACTGGCAGTAGAGGATCATTACTGCTGTCCTGTGCGGCATCTTTTGAGACCAGGAAAAACCACAACACTTCGTATCCTGTAATGAGCAATTGCATAGTCAGTAATTACACTGGCAGTCCTTAATATTGACTACAGAAAAATTGGCCAGACCAGCTAATCTATAAACTCACGCACTGACAAAACAGTATCAAAACTAAAACGCTTCTTAGTAGAAGGGTGCTCTTCATCCAAGACCGACAACCATCAAAACCCTTCATAATTATAACATCATCATGTGACTTTCAATTTCTCGAAGCGCCTAGTGAAGGTCTTCAAATGGCTACCAGTTAGATATGCAGAGCCCCAGTCAAATGTTTGATGGTGATAATAATGACACAACATTTGTGATAAATCAGAAAGGCCACTACAGTGCTAGTGTGAGCTTGAGGTCTGAGATTCAAAACTCAGCCAGGGATATAGCCTCCATTCAGACCCCAAAAAAAAAAAAAAAACAAAGAAAAGGCCACTATGAACAATTGCAAATCAACTGGCCACATTGCAGAAAGAATAGGAAAATACTGAAAAAAACTTAGGGGACGACAGCAGCAGGGGGGGGGTGTGGTGTGGACAACAACAACAAAGAAGAAGAAACAAACCAATTCACAGTATCCCGCCCACTTTTGTGGTTTTTTGAGCTGCCCAATTAGCGACATGGTCCAAGGTCAGCCCAAGCAAAATCCAGAACATCTGGAAAAGCCCTCCATCCTCAGTGCAAGAAAGCCACTAAAGGTGCAGAATAGTGGACTACAAAGCTTCAAGTGTTATTGCTGCTTTGGTAAAAACAGAGAGTATAAAAGGTGCTTCTTCTCCAGGGTGGATAGTAGTAGGCACAATTGTATATCCCTTGGGATCAGGTTCCAAGACCATTTCACATGATATCTCTCGAGAATTGACATAATCTGTCCCACCAACTGATTCATGTAAATAAATGTTATAAGCAGCACGACGCCCACGTGTCTTTAGTATCCTCATTCCAATGTAGAACATCAGAGAATCATGGCTGGACTGGTAGTTCCTCAGGCCAGCTGTCTTCCTAGAGAAACTCACGCCCTAAACAAAACGTAGAATGTGAGATATTACGAACACCTTAAAAAAAGCAGCAGAACCATGACAGTTGTGCACTGAAAATGAACCAACCGCACCTGAGTGAGTGTAATAAACACATGAATTGGAAAGGATGCCTCTGGACCAGTTGCCCTAAGTCGATATTGAGGGTTTTGGTGCCACGTGTCATAATCTTGGCAACCACCAGCACTGTAACCACGCCACTGTCCATGGACAGAATAACGCATCTCAGGTGGGTAGACTCGGCAGACATATATTGACCGGAAGTGAATCTGAAAATCTTGCCAGGACATCCAGAATATCCCATCCTTCGCCTGCTCCCAAAAATATATATATCAGTTAAGGATGTTGGAGGCTGGAAAAAGAAGAGAGCAAATAACATGGGTGGCATCTGCCACATGAATTGTGAGAAATGACAGATTCTGTTGCTCAAGTAATTCCAATAAGGTACCATATTGGAAAACCACCTGTGGCACATGTTTGAGCTTGTGCTTCATTCTATCAGTCCACTCGAGAGATGAATCAGACCAGGGGCCATTCCACTCAACCTCATTGGCCCATGGATTTCGAATCTGAACAAGCTTGTGACCATCAACCTCTCTCACCTGTATTAAAACAGTTCAATGAGAAAATTACAACAACGTCAATATACCATTTTCTCTGCAGGATAATACATAAACTCAACAAGATGTTCTATTTCTACCTGTAGCAATGAATACGCATGACCCTGAACAATTCCACTGGAAGAAATGTGTATGTCTGAACCTGATGGACTTCCGGCACCAAGAAGGAATCCCTCTTGTTTGAATCGCAGCAATTGAGACCATAATCTTCCACTTGCAAGATCAATTTGTGCTTGTGCACTCCTCATATCAATCTCCTCACCAGCCCCCCCTGTTAGGTCAACCAGTGCATCTTGGACAAGGCCACCCTCCAGTGCCTCATAAGAACCATGCAGCTTGGCATAAGCCTTCTCCAAGATAGAAACCCAGAGTTCATTCTTCTTCCTGCTGGTAGCAAATGCCGGTTTCCCAGGAGATTCGCAAGGAATCCAATCATCAACAACCACAGGAACCCACTCACCCTGAAAGAAAATCATGAAGCATAAAACACAAAACAAGCTATGTCACGAATTTCTACAAATATCTCTTGCAGGAAGCTACAGAAACCACAGTTAGCATAAATCCCTTTCAAGGAAACTGAAGACCGAAGGCCCAAATGCATCAGTGAGCAGTTATCAATAAATTCTTAAACCCCTTGAGCAATGACAATTTGCGCCAAATTGGGCAATGAAGAATAACTGTCATCATCCAAATATCATGAGACAGAAACCTCAAGCATCGTCATAGCTTATGCCATTATGCCCATATTAGACACCATCTTGATGCCAAACACATCAATTATCCAATAGTCACCTTATTAATGAAGAGGGTTGCTACTCTTAAACAATTTTTAAAATCCATGATAGCTTAAACCGAGTTCTACAACGAAAATAGTTTGTGTCAGCTACAGACCAAATGGCATCTATAAGTTTGTTGGAGAGTTCAAGGGACAGCGAAAAATTCTGAACAAAGCAACGAAGAGATAAGCGTAACATTGACGTCACTGTAAGCACAAGGAATAACAAGACAGATGCATACCTGGATACAGAAGCGCACGGTATAAATCCCTTCCTCATTGAAATCTGGTGTTATGATGACTTCTGATATTCGTGATACCTCAGTTAAAACAGCAACAGCACTCAAGAACCAGCAGTCACCTAACCGACCCTGCGGAAAGCAATTTATCTTACCTCTATTGACGTCCATTAAATATAATCATCTATGCTGCAGAAACAACTATATAGTGCTTTCCTGTTTATGGATAACCTATGATTATATCACAAGGCTTGCTCAACTGAACATGCATACCTGACAGACATCAGAAGGATTCGCAGAACCTGAGAATAAACATGGGTGGAAATCCACACCAGTTTCTTTAACTATTTCGGTTGGTCTCATCCACCGTGACACAACCTGTAGTTGGTAAGCCCAAAAGAATATATTGGTTAGCAAATTCAAGCAGCAGTTAAATGAACAGAACAACCAGAACTAAGGCCTCATTTGCCTCCATTTGGGCCTTCTAGATACTATTTCAAAAGTACCTGTAAATTCCCTGTTTGAGTATACAAGTATTGTGCACAGAATTCAATAAGCAAAATAGTCTTCAAAAGTACTATGAGGCAGAGCGAATCTGCTTACCCACAAAAGGTCTAGTCTATTGGCTGGAAGAAGACATTAACCCAAAAAAAAAGAGAGAGAAATTATCAAACAGAATAAACTAACAAAGCTACCTGCAATTTGGAAGGAGGATTATCTGGGTCCACAAACAAAGAGTTATCTGTTGGAGGAAATTCCTGATCTGTGAAATGCTTCTCTCCTCTTGCAGAGAGAGCTTCCTTAACTGCTATTTCAACTGACAGCATACGCTGATTAATTTCCTCCTGTGTTTCCATTCTAGGTTTCCTCAATTTTCTAGTAAAAGAATCAATATCAATCGCTGCTCCCTCACGTTCAGACCTCCTTTTCCTCCCACTTGAATATTGTCCATCCCAATCAACATCATCCCTATCATACAAATCAACATCTGCTGGGTCGCTGTCCCACCCATCAACCTGATGAAAATTTATGCAGTCAATTAAATGAACTAGAGTTTTTTTATTTTTTTTATTTAAAAAAAGAAAAAGAAAAAGAAAAAGAAATATAGGAGTCAAAAACGACCATTTTAGTTTGCAAGAGACTATCAGATGATGCAGTAATATAAACATACCCTGGAAGGGGAATCACCCCAATGCCAGCCATCATCCGGGAAGTCAATCATGCTGTACTGAGATGAGTACGTAGCAGTATGGACAGCCGCAATCTCATCTTCTGTCAAACACCTTCCCCATAAGAAAGCATCCATTATATGCATCTTTGAGTCAGCTCCTTCACTATCTGATCGCCCAAAGGCATCCAAATCTGTAGGTGGTCTTGTGCCAACCCAAACATCTGTTCCTGGCTCCCATATACCATTGCCTATATGCAATGGCAATCCACTCTGATATCCATCAAAACCTCCATCCAAATAAGAAGTTGCCTCACCTACTTCAGCATCAATTGTCACAGTCACAATATGCCACCTACAAAGTTGTATTGGAAACGATCAAACTGGTATGCCTTCAGCAAAGTAGAAAACACGAAATGTAACTATAAAGCACATCCTCATGTGAAAAATCAACATACAGCTAACATTGAGTTGCTAAGTATTAACAAGTACAATATATCGACGATCCCAAGTTTCCAATATCCAGAAAAATTATGCAAGAGCTGAAAATATAACTTCAAAAATGTGAACAGACCTTCCATCTGCAATACATGTTGCCCCAATACTCCACTCTTTAGCAACAGTAGTCTGCCTGTCACCTTTGGTTACTAATCTAAGCCCAACCTGTCCAGCTTCAATCCCCTGTTCTGAACCAGCCACCAGAATTTCCCAGCAAGTTGTCTTCTGAAATTCTGTGCCTACAAGGCAAACTGGCCCAGACTCCGGCTGAATCATTACTGCAATGGAGAAGCTGACCTTTCTACTTCGGCAAACACTCGGATCAATCTGGCCACAGTGTCTTCCCCCAGTTGTAGGTTCATCATCAAGAATGCATACTGCACCCGGTACGCCAGTCTGCAAGAAGTCGAAGGATGAGGAAAACACGAGAAGAAATACTATAACATGACAAGGCTTCAAGTCAAGAACAGATTCAAGATAATTTACAAGCGAATAACCAATTTCCTCCAAGCCAGATAATAGTGGATGTGCCAAAGTATATTTCACCACTGTCATAACATGGATATGTTATAGTTGATGCAGATGAACAGGTCAGTTTTCAAATAATATCCACAGACATGTTATGGTTGATGCAGGTATACTGTCGGTTTTCACATAATATCCACAGAAATGCTCTCTTCAAAAAGCTAATAGGAACTCTAATTCTCATTAACTCAATAAACCAAAAGGCAGGCCTTCACCCGTTCCCTCATTCCTTAAATGCCCTCCTTTCTTGCCTACAAAGGTGGCAGGAAAGAACTTCTGAGTCAATATCTGCAGATATCAGTCATTTGGCTAATGTGGAAAAAGCAAAATGATCTTTAAAATTATAACTATAATTTAAGATATTTACTTGTTTCATTGAGTTTTTTTCAGATTATTTTAGCAAATTAAAGAGAGATCCAAAAGTTAGTGGCATTTATAAAATAAATTATCATCAAGCTCTGCTATTTGCTCCTATTTTTGGAATCCTTCAAGTGAAAATTTGTGAATATAGATCCAAGATTATTGTAAGGAAAGAAGCAAAGAACACTTGACTCAAGCTCATGTTTCAACAGAAGTTCTAGTGCTTCATATAAGAACATTAGGAAATAAACCTGTTCAGCTCTGCGGGCCAATTGAGAAGCACGGATGCGATGAGCAATACTAGAAACTCTTTCCCGAGCAAAAGAGTCATCCAGAACAGAATCACCACCAACAGCACGCACTGCAGCTGCCATTGCAGCAGCTTCTCTGTTTCCTACATTCGGGATCGAGGAAATCAGAGAGGCCTCAATCTCCTTCCATTTACGCTCTTCTTTCTCCAACAGTGCTTTTCTTCTTTCCTTCCCCTTTCCCTCCTCTTCACGTCTCTGCATCAAGATTTCCTCTTCCATCTCTTTTTCTCTTATATAACTGTACATCATGATTGAAAACAATGTCAGAAGGAAGAACCAAGTACAATAACTCCTTTGAGGATAGCAAATCACCAAAGAAAACTCAAAAGAATCACAAATTACCTTTCCTGAACAAGTTCGAACTGTCTACGATCTTCAGGCATCCATTTCTTAATTTTCTTGGCACTTAAGTCTGAGAATCCTATACTATCTAGGAAAAGTCTCAAACGAACTTCATCCTGCAACATTTTATTTAATAAGCCTCATTTAAAAGGTGAATAGGAATCAAACAGTAATACCCCATCTAATTTTCCCTTACCTGCACTCGTTCAGCCTTGGCAGTCAGACCAAGCAAGAGAAGCAAATAACCACCAAATTTATCCCACATATACACCCATTCAGTGTCAATTGCCTCCTCCAATGCTAGGATACGTGCATGAGCACACATCTCTCTTCTATGACTTGCATCTGTAGAAGATTCATGCCGGAATGCAAGTCCACTTCCCAGTCTACATAAAAATAACCCTGCCGCAAGCTCCTCATTTCTTAGACGATCTCTCAATTTCATGACATCAGCTCTAGGAAGCACAAAATTTCCTGCCCTATCTCTTGCAATAGTAGGGTCCCCAACTAAGAGAGCAGCAGAACTAGCAGATCTTTGTGGTGCAGAGTAAGTCCCAGAGAGAGCATTTCTTGTCTGAAACAGCAAATGAAAAGAGACTTAACAAATAATTAGGAATAATCTTCAAAAAGGAGAAAAGTATAGACAGCACATTTGTAGAAGCAAAAAAAATATTAAATCTGTAGCTCCCCACCACCCAGTACAGAGGGTCAGCAAATTCCATTGTTAACCTTCTCTGAGCCAAATAAATTAACCATAGATATTACACAAAGGAAAATCCTACAAGATAAGTTCAGAGAAATTAAACATTAAATCCCAATGAGAAATACAAGGAAAACAACTGCAAACTTCATTGCACCAAACAATCGCCATATCATTGTATGAAATTGGCAACAACGGCTTCAACCTTGCCAAACAACACTAGCACCTACAGCAGATAACCAAAACCCTAATGGTCTGAGCCAAAGGCAGCTACAATCTCATGAGTCAATATGCTTCAAAAAATTAGAATTATACAGAATTATATTGTTGAGAGATGAGGAAGAACAAAAAGGAAACAGCTCCAAAGCAATTTTGGTAAAGAAGCAAACTCACTTTTGTGGCAGACCGAGCAATTGCCTGAATAACAGTTTCCTTATTGAGAAAATGTACTGCATCCTCCATCATCTGGCAATAAACGAAATCCCAACCAGGTAAAGCAAAAATAAAGGACACCAATTATTGTTAACCATATACGAGATGAGACAATCAAAGCCAGATAACCATTTACAGGCCTAGAGATACCTAAACAAAATAATGCATTAAACAAAATCATGCATAAAAAATACCTCGGCCCAAGTGTTCAAGCATGGCTGAAAACAAAATCATAGCTCGAAAATAACTTGCCTTCACCACCAGGCATTTGCCCACGTGGTAACTCATGCGGCTGCTGGGCAGCCAATCATGGGTTCAAGTCCCCCATGGTGGACAGTTCTGGCTGCGTGAGAGTTTTTTTTCTCTTGTAAATATAGGTGAGAACTTAGCCTTCTATGAGTTTTTGTGGAATCTAGTGATCTCCTGGATGAATGTGCTTGATTGTAACATTAGACATCTTACTATACAATACTAATCAAAAAATAAATAAATAACTTGCCTTCAGTGTCAAACATGGCCGAGACACAGCAAAGCCAAAGGCAACAACAAGTGTAGTTGCCGATACAGCAGCGCCAGCAAACGGTGGATATATTTTCAAACTAGCAACAACACCCCAGCCCTCAGTTGCCAAAGCAATGCCATATAGAATGAGGAAGGCAGCACTGTTCAAGGATGACTTTAGTTAGTATTTAAGCAAAAACTAATTATTTTATTCAAACAAATTTCAATAACAACCACAAAATAAAATGTGAGACATATAGTTAAGTACATAACAAAAAACATGCAGGATATACCTGACATTTTTGGCACAATCAGCATGAGCATCATAGACATATACTGGTAGAACTCTTGGAGAATAGACAACAATGGGAGGTGAAAGAAGCACCTGAGGAAGGGTCAGTTTGTTAAAAAGTTGGTTAAGAGGTTTATGTGACACTTTATTATCAGTGACACCTAAATACTTCCACCCAACCCAAAAATATAATATAGATAAAATTATGGCATCATAGCACTGAGAAAACAAAAGTAACCCAAAGTGACTCGAAAATAAAAAATGTGACTCACAGTCAATGCTCTTCCAGCTAGAAGGAAAAGGAAGGAGAAGTAACCCACAGACGCACCAACAAAAGGCTTATCTGCAAGAAATAGTTTTTCAGGTACATCAGCAGGCCATTGGTTAAAAAGTGGAAAGTTGATTCTTTTAAACTGCAAGGAATGATCAAAGAAATACAGTAGATCACCTTCCAACAACCCAACAAGAAACGCAGCCAATGCCAGGACAAATGCAAGCAAGCAAACCAAAAACATTTGGGTTCTGGTCAGATAGAAATTGTTTGAAGCCCAAAAGTGAATGACACCAATAGTGAGGACAATGAGGAGGAGAACTAGAAGAAAGGCAAAACCAATCTGTTGCAAAAGCAAAGCAAGACTCCGTGATTAGACAAATATAATTCCATATTGGTAACAAGCAATAAACAAACAAATGAAGCTCGCATTACAAGCACAACATCAAGAGTAAATCCTAAAAATCAAGTTTATCGCACCGTCCAGGGTATAATCGTTGCTATCAGGGCAGATATAGCTCCCAGCAAAAGAAGAAGACCAATGCCAACAAATACATAAACACCACGAGAAAGCTTCCAATCATCATCTTTCCTGCAAAATGTCATGTCGAACTTCAAAAACTAGCATCCTTCTTGCCATCGACTTATGCCAGATGGCAGCCACCTTACTCACCATTTATATAAACCACAACAAAGTGACAGTATGGCTGGAATGCACACTAATGGAAGCAAAGCGGCAAGAAAATCAGCCTTCATAGGAACTTGATCATCACGAGAGTTCACCACTCCCAAATAAGATGCCCCACAAAATACCACGAGCACAACTACAATTAATGGAAGCACATGAATCAAGCAATTTTATAAATGTTAAATATGTACAGATATTTATTGAGGTAACCAGCACTAGCTCTGATAGAAGCCCGAGAAGTGAAGACATCAGCATACAACTTACTTGCAAACATTCCAACACATACAGCTGAGGAGAGGGAGAATCTGTATGTGGCAAACCATGAAACAATTGGCAGCACCCCAGTTACTAATAAAGCAATTGCTGAAGTCATAGCCCAGCCAAGGTATACTGATGATGCATATGGAGAGCTAACACTTTCTTGGTCACCACTCCATCCCTTGTAACCCAAGTCATCTAGGGGTTTAGCAGAGACTATCGCACCTAATGCTAAGACAGATCCAATAAATACTGATATGCAGACTCCAAGTACAACTCCCTGAAACAGGTAAGGAAAAATAAATAAATAAGAGTATTTACTGGGCATTTACAATTCAAAGATCTAAGTTTGATGCAGAAAACCAGTATCTTCTCAAAATTGGTTCCAACTAAAAATACTCCATTGAGTATATCAAATTACTGAATCTTTTCTAATCATAATGAAACATCGAAAGGAAAAAACATTCCATTGGACACATCAGCACATGGCATTCTGAGAAAATCTTCGAGACTTTAAAGCACTAAACGTTATGGAGCATACCACCATTCAAGGTGCATACATCAGTAATGCACAACATTTCTAAACATGCTACCAAATCACCAACTCAACTGTTTTGTACACAGCACAATCTCAAGGATACATACAGTAGACATTTCCTGAATTTGAGGTAAACAAATCTCAAAGGTATTAGAGGCCACAAGGAGAAAGAATTTTCATTATCCTAGGTGAGAAAGACTTTTTTTACTTATACAATAGCAAGAATCATTAAGTTTGGAGGCAGAAATATTGGGGGAACCTCTGATGACAAGATTTTTTAACGTTGAATTGCTAAAAAAAACTACAGTGTGATAAGAACTGTCATTCACCCAATTGAGATCATAGGTGCATGGGGCCACCATGTCAGCTTCGGTTTACAACTGGGCTATCAGGAACTGCATGGTAGTGCAGATGTATTTAGGTCAAGCATATATTAACACCACTTATGCCAGAATGCATTTCTAAGCATGACTGTAAATAGGAAGCTAATAAGAACAGTAGCACAAACCTCCTTAGTTTTAGTAGCCTGGCGAGTGTTCCCTTGGTTTGCACAATCTAATTGGAGAACCCAAAACCGGTAGCCATTGCGAATCCATATTGGTATGGTAACGGAAAGGCATGCCACCATAAGGGGAACAGTCAAAGCTAAACCAAGTAAAACGGATGATTTGCTGCCAATAACAAAGAAGCATACATGTAATCAGAACAGGAAAAGGGGGGTAGGCTAGATACAGGAGGATGAATGAAAGGGGCCAAAAAATCACAGAAGCAAAAAAAGATAACACACCTCAAGAAAGATAGCAGCAATCCCACACAAGTGCTTAGTAGCCATGCAATAAAGCCATACTGAAAATTAAGAACAGACATCAGAGACATATTATCTACGGTTAAAATTAAAAGCAAATGCCAGTCTGATCTGCGGACAAAGAGTAAAGATCACTTTGTAAAAATTGATCCTGCAAATAAATTCGACGACAAAACTGAAGCAGCAAGAAATTTATTGAAATAAAGCTTTTCCATGTAACTTGAAAGCCAACTATACCTTCCGTGGTTTAGATGTCATTGACATTTCCTCAGCTTGAAGAGATCGAAGGAAGGCCATAATTGAGCAAACAACTGGAGATAAAAGAAGCACAGAGAAACCAAACTCAAACTGCAAAAAATAAATCATAAAATAATTAATTAAATTAAATTAAAAACTAAGAGCATAGCAGGATGAACAAGAAACATCATCCAATTCTAGCAATGGAGACGCTCATCCCAAACTACAAGGGCAATGAGTTCCCACCAAAGCTACCAGCCACTACGATACTTGAAAGATCACCCAACATTTTCTCCCATTCTGGTTTCACATCCTGTCTTCCACCAGACAGTCAACTAACTACTTGTGCAGGGGAGGTGAGCAGGTCCCTTTTGCAAGAAACGTTTGCTCCTGACAGTATGCAATCATGATGAATAAAATGGAAAGCCTCATAATTACCTGTTCATGCATAGCATTTATCACTTCAATCCTCTTTGGGCGAAAAATTGCCACGACAACCGTTTCAAGTACGAATATGAGTGTGAAAAGAACCCATGCTCTTTCTGGTGTGCCAGCTATTTGATGGAAAATAAATCTTGAAAATTCAAGCCACTTTTCTAAACCTTGACGTCTCAGTTCTTCTGACAGCGATATTTGGATGGGCAAGGCATTGTCCAAGCTATTAGAATCAGCAATACCAACGTCCATATTATCTCGATGGTCTCTATCAGCATCCAGACTGCTTCTCTGCAGTAATGCTAGGATTGTCGGATCCAAGCCCTTCTCCTTCAGCATCACAGCAAAATTTGGGTCTAGACCTTTGTCTTGTAGAAGAATAGCCAATTCAGGGTCACCCTGTCTGGCCTTCCTTCTCAACATGGATGTAACCCTGGGATCATTCAATCTTTCCTGGAAAACGAGGGCTAAATTCAAATCCAACATTTGTTGATTAGCCGAAGTTGTCCCCGAATTGCTTGACTCACAACCCTGGCTTTCCAAGCCGCTACTGGAACAATGTACAAAAGGGTTGTTGGAATCAAACGTCTTCTCACCAAAAGCTGTTACCCCTTCAGATTCTTGAATAACTGAACGACAGGAACTGCTGCGCAAAGCAAAGCTTGGCCTTCCACTATCCATACTTCTATCACTATTAACACCTTCAAGGGAATTGTTAGGAATACCTGAAACTGCATTATTCCAGTTATTGCCATCACCTGTACAATGCCCAGAACTTCTACACATAGCTTCAAGGCCACTACCAATGTGTCCCACATCAACACTACTACTACGTTTGGCACTTGAGCCACATCCTTCAGAAGAGCTAGATGAACTATTTTGTCCCCTTCGCCTAAAGCCCTCTCTTAGGCGAACAACTGTACTCTTTAAAGCATCCCTTCTTGCGGCTAGTGGATTTACTACAGGTAGATGACGACAAACAGCAGCACCCAAAAGCACAGATGCGACAACTGCATAGCTAATACAATGACCCAGGTACCTAAAGAAAATAAAATGATAACAAATTTATGGAAATGAGTATGGATCAGGTGAGGTAATATAAAAGCAATTCAGTGGAGAATAGCAATGCAGAAACAGTACCAGTAATGCACCCCAAAGCAGATGAGAAACACTCTAGATGTACCAGCAACAAACAACACTGCAACTCGACTCCTGAGTAGCTCAAAGCCGAACAAACATACACCCATGTTCCAATCTGTAAAAGGGTAAAAAAATAAACCACATAAAGCCCCACTGCTGGCTTATAAAATTAAAGCCAAAAGCCCATGCAGTGTAGTAGGCAGTAAAAAGTATAGAATGTACCAAGAATAAGAACAGCGGCAGATGTGACAGCCCCTAACCAATGTGCCTCCTTCGCAGTCAAACCATACAAGATCGAATATGCAAGAAGAACCACCAGTGATCCAAGGTAAAGAAGCACAAGATGTGAAACCCTGCAAAAACTGTACCAAATCAAAAAATGGCAAACAAAGAAAGGTTGTTGGGACTGCCAAAAAATAATAATAATACACTATGCTGCCAGCATCACACAGAACTGGTAGAACCATTGAAAGGAAAATTCTTCCATCACAGTTCATCTTTCATGCAAACCCAAAGAAAAGATCCCCCCGCAAAGATCTCCCATGATCCCATCATGTGGCTTAAGTCACAAATAATTCTACCATAGACTCTACTCTTTGCACCATTTTTCTTTTTTGTTATTGGTAGGTTAATAATTATCTTCATTTACAGGTTAAATCTGAACAAACAGAGAATTCAATTATCAACATAGACCAGTGGTAAGTCTGTTTAGTATGATTTAAAAGTACACAATAATAATAACAATAATTCCACTCCTTCCTACACTTCTATTAATACAATTTGACATCAAATCCATCTAATCACCTTATTTTTTCTATTATTAGCTCTACATTTCAATCATCATTTCACATCTGTCCATAAACCTACACTATCTATTTTATCTTTATTCTCTTTACTTTTAGTCATGACCCCTGTCATATTATATCACAAGCTCACTATTTCAAAAAATTTCCCATTTTTTTTTACCTTATACCAAGCAGAACCTACAGCACCTAATTTAGCCCCCACTGCAAAACCTCCAGGAGAGGAGACAAAATGAAGGAATCCTTCCTATTCCAGCCTTGCCCAGGAAAACATACAAGAATTGCAAAAGGGTTCATCTCTTGCATGAGAATCCACATCTGTACAGTATGCCAGCCATGTAAAAGATAGACAGACACATGATTCATAAAGCATGCACTGTTGACAATATATTTTTTACAAATCTTATTTATTTGTACAGCTTTAACCATTTTACCCATGCATTAGTTACATTTGGAACATACTCTCTCCTATCATTCTCATTTTTTCTGAGGAATACCAATGTAGTGGAGGTTACCATAAAAAATTTGAGAAGGATGACTTTACTGTAAAGTTCACTACAAAGTCCTTAAGAATGATGTGTGATATTCAAAATTCACTACCAATTTTCAACATCAGGGCCCCCTTTCTAAGTATGAATTCTTAAGGAAACGGACTACTACAAATAAGGAAAGAAGAAAGATTAAACCAAAGCTGATGGGCAATTTTCTTAATCATGCCAGAAGGGGGAGACTAGAGAAAAAAGCAAGCACGACTAGAAAATTGCACCAGCTCTTCGCGTTTTATGAATGTAACAGTACCAGGGCCCCATTTTTGAACCCTTCCCTGAAATTTCTCGTTAATTGCTTCTAGTTCCTAGAATCCAACTATATAGAAATCTACTCATAATTTGCTTAGCTTCAATATAAAAAATAAAAAAAAAAAAGATTCAAGCTGGATTTGTAAAGAAAAAGGTTTACAATGCCATTTCCAAAGAGGAAAAAGAATTGAGCATGTACAGAAGATACGCGGG
>JAXCLR010000081.1:12032897-12061486 GCA_035584095.1 Annona squamosa
GGGGGGGGGGGGGGGGGGGGGGGATGAATGTTGGAAAAAATTCCCAGGTACGAAGGTAATAAAATTCATAAGTACAAGAATATTTTTTGAAAAATTTTAAGTGTGCCCCTTTTTAATTAGAGGTCATGGTCGTTTTTATCTTATTTAAAATAAAATAAAAAAATCTCATCATTCGGCTCTTATCGCCGAAAAAGGCCTAAAGCAGTAGATGGCAGCACGCAAAAGTTCGTCCAGCAAGTCAGCAACTGTCCCAGCTACTGATAACCCCATGTCAGTTTTGACTGTTTCGGCAGTGTGCCCTGATCAAGTACAGGCGACCAACAAATTTTGAACTGAACCGGGCGGTCCAGCCGTGTATATCCGAAGCCAAAGTGCCAAGGATGTTCGGTTCCTACACAGCCCGGTTAGGCCGCATTCCAAATATCCAATTGAACGCCAGTGGCTATTTCTACTGCCAAAAGCAAGATGCTGATGGTCATGACCAAGAGTCGGTGAATATTTTGCTCTAGTTCATTTTTTATTCGTGGGTATAAATATTTGGGCTTTGATCAGGGTATGTTCGGCAATGGTTAAAAGTTGTCAAATTAAAACTTTTCCCTATATGTAATTATTATATTTTTTAATTATTTTTTCACATTTTTCTATACAATTACCATACTTTTCAATTATTTTTACACAACTACCCGCACAACTAACATATCTATTTTAACTTTATCATTTTTACTATTCATCATTACCTCTATCATATAATATCATTTGACAACTTTTACTCTTCAAAACTTTTCATCAAAAGTTTTACTCGTTTCCAAACACACCCTAAATCTTTTCATCCTTGTAAAGAAGCAAAATTTTATTTTTTATATTAAAAATAAATAAAATTGATATAAGTATTATGCAAAATACCAAGCAAATCTAAAACACAGAAAATTTTACATGAGCTTTTCGGTCACTCATATTGCGTGGCAGTATAAAACGAGACGTGATCTTCTATGTCCGATTTGTCAAACTCATTGTTTCCGACCAATGCTAAGAGTCGTTAGATCGTGCGGGCTTATTTTCAACCGTTGGATGAGATGCCGAAAATACTGCTAGCAAGCAAAGTATTTAATGCTGAGATTTTACTAACCAGCCCTTATTAAGGAGGAAATTTCTGCCAACACCCCTCTCTCACTACTCTCTCTCTCATCTCCTGCTCACTCACTCTCTCTCTCCCGACTTCTCTCTCCCTCCACTTCTCCTGCTCCCTCCCGCTCTCTCCCTCTCCCGACCAACGCCCTCCCTCTTCCTCCATCTCTCTCCTTTTTTCCCTCCCTCTCATGCATGTGCCTGTTATTTCTGAATTTCGACAATGCCCCAAATTGAGAAAGACGGAACAACAATGGTTTCGAGAGAGATGGAGTAGCAATGCATTTCCAATTTTCAAAATCCTCTTGCCTTTGCTGCAAGTGAATCGCTGGGTTTTGCCCTTCATCGACAACAACCGTGAAAGCAAATAATCCCTGTGCGGATATTGTTGCGAATACCCATCAAATCACTCCTCTTTGTGCTACCATTGGCATCGAGGAAGAACCTCTTGATGCACAACTCGCAAAGAAGTTGTAGACATACAAGCGGATTGTCGTTGCCACTTCGCCCATGAAAATGGAGTTGCCTTCTACCACAGATGCTCATCTCCCCTTCAAAACGGAGTCTTACACCCTTTCTGTTCCGACAATTGAAGTTTCACTTATTGTTGTGCAAGCTTCTACTATGGACGCACGAGCATGGAAGACACGCTAAAAAATGCTAATTTTGCATAAGAACAACTGACAAAGATCCCCATAGCAACACGTACTCACCCTCCAACTCGTTCATGATGATGTCATCGCTTTCCACGTCTGTCAACCCCACATCCTCTACGATGAACTTCAAGACTAGGTGGTTGGTGGGGTCGAAATTTTGAATACTTTCCCGTAGATCCTTGGGAGTAACCTAAATGGCTTTCAGGAGCCTTAGCACAGAGAAATGTCGGTCTTCATCAGTGACCTGAAGGAGGAGATAGTGGAAGGGCAGAAGAAGTGCTTGATGGCATGTTGGAAGGCGACGTGGAGGTGGGGGAACAGGAGTTTGTCGATGCTCTCACGGCCTTTGGGGAGGCCATCAATAAGGGGAAATTGAGCTAGGCGATGCAGATTTGGGAGCAGGTGGAGGTAGGGGTGCAACTTGGGTAGGATACCCATGGGTACCCACCAACCCAACCCTAATTTGAGTAGGGTATGGTAGAAAATATTATCTATAGGTATATATATGGTACAAATTATTACTCGCATTCTCAAATAGAGTACAGGTAGGATGCATATATTGGGTATCCAGAACCGACCCGCATAGGTACTCATATAAGTAATTAATTAGGTGTATAATATATATTATATAGTATGTATTATGTTTTGTCTTTTACATCTTATGTGCACACGTATTTTAACAAGTTCAAATTTAAATAACTTTTGTACATTGTGAAGTATAAAACTAGTTCGATTATTTATATACACGTCACTGATTTTCAAATGACTCTTATAAATACACTTGTAACTTATGATTATAATATATTAATAGTTTTAATGATTGGTCATAATGGTCTATACTTCATACTTTTATATAATAATATAAACAATAATATATGTACTTATGATTTTAAAACATAAATGAGTATTATTTAAAATTATTTAAAATAACATATAAATTTTTAAACAATGTTGTATTTGAGTATTAAAGGAATAGATTTGGAACCGAAATCAGAATTGACCCTATGAGTAATATTGACCCTATGAGTAATAGATAAGGTAGGATGTACTAATAACTGAACCAAAAAATGGGTATGATAGAGTATGTTTTTTACAAATAGGGTATAAGTACGGTAGACCACTATCCGAACAAAATCGACCCGAGTTGCACCCCTAGGTGGAGGTGGAGGATGAAGGGAGAGTTGGTGTTAAGGTGACGATGGTGACCCTGAGGGCGTGGTGGGAGGGAGTCTTAAAGAGGCCAAGCAAAGGGGACGGTGTGGCTTTTAAAAGAGATGGTGATGCATCCTCAAATTCTTCATCCTAGCTAATTGTCTCAAGACCTAAGGTAGAGGCGAAGGTGTCGACTGTTCTCTAGAGTTAAGGTTAATCGAGAAAAAGACCATTATTGTCCTCCTGCTTCTTCAGTGGCCATTTCAGCTGTGTGGGCATTCTCACAATCTATAAACAAAAGATGCATGCATGTTAATAGAATGTGGCGATATGGGTACCAAAGAACAATTGACGGGATCTAATGGAGGGAGGGAGAGGGACGGGCGGGAGGAGTGAGGGAAATCGGAAGAGAGAGAGAAGGCATAAGTCGAGAGGGAGCAAGAGTGGAGGGAGAGAGAAATCAGGAGAGAGAGAGAGAGAGAGAGATCGCGAGAGAGAGAGGCAAGGGAGGGGTGCTAGCAAAAATTTCCTCCATGATAGGGGTCAGTCAATAAAATTCTAGCATTAAATACTCTACTCCGCCAGTTGTATTTTCAGCATCTCATTCAATGGCCGAAAATAAGCCCACATGATCCAACGACTCTTAGCGCTGGTCAGAAATAGCGAATTCGACTGACTGGTCATAGAAGATCACGTTTCGTATAAAACTGCAAGTCCATGACCAATTAGCAAGCACATCTTTTCCATGCACTAATCCACGGATGCAAAGATTAGCACATTGGTTTTCTGGCGAACAACTCGTGAAATAAATTAGTCAGGGCTTTTTTTTAATCTTGTGGTGGAAAAATTCAAAAGCAATCAACCTACTATTTTAACATTTGGATTGTTCTGGTTAATTATTTAAAATACAAAGTGTATTTTAAAATAAGAAAAATTATTCTCATACTCACAACATTTTAATTAATATTTTTTATACTCACAATATTTTAGAAATTACTCCCATACCCACGACATTTCATCCATAATTTCCCTTGTACCTACCCTAGCCGACCCATTGTTTGCATTCCATTCACCCAAATCCTCCCATTGGAATTTGTTCGGAATCTAGAGATTTTATCATTGTTTCCTTCCTGTGAATTAATTAATCGAAAATGACGATGTTGCCGGAAAAAGTAGCATCATGCATGCGATATTTGAAAATCCTCCGAGCCATCATTACCGAGCACCACCTCCACCACCGCTGAGCCGCCCCAATTTTGGACGTGTAATTAAATGGGTTGCATTTGAAGTACGGTGGCTGCTAATTGTTGCTTTCTTTAATTTAATGATAGTGATTGTTGTTTTCGAATTGGAGACTAAAAGCAAATGAATTTCATAGTTGCTTTTCCAGCTTTAATGGTTGTCAAGTACAGAGGCTGAGCACTGATGGTTGGCTACTAAAAATTTTTACCAAGACCCAATGTCATTTTGTTACCATGGTCGACTGCAAAATTTGAAAGGGTTGTTCGAATATCTGTTGTTGCAACAGTGCTTTTGCAATGATAGGGATTAATACAGAGGACATTGGCAATTGATGGTTTCATGATACCAATCGAGACTTGGGTGGCGATGATTAACTTTAATTGTTGCTAATTTTGGGCATGGTCGAAACAAGGGTGGGTGCCATATTGTCTGATTTTGTGGCTGGTTAGTTAGGCCGAAGTTGTCATAATTTTTTGTGGCAACCGATTTTCATGGATTTTTTAGCAGCCATTGACTACGGGTGAGCTTTTTTCTAATGTAAATAGTTATTGGGAAGATGACCGAAGCTTGGCCATTGTTGTTGTTGTTTTTTTAATTCGAGTAGCTTTTTCTCGGTAGATTAAGGGAGTCGATAAGATGGTATTGTTGTTTTTTGAAAGTGATTGCCCAATTTGTTTAGTCGGGATAGCTAGTATCCGGATTAAGGTAAGAATGGGCGGTGATTGAAATCAAGGCTAGGAACCTTGGTGCTTGATGTTCAAGGGGGTTGGTTGTAGTCGGCATCATATGTCTATTGGATTTGGATTCGATTTGGGCTACCAATTTTTAATAGTTGCTGGAAATGAGTTAGAAGAGAAGGTACCACCGGCAAGTGATGACTTCTAAAGAATTGAAAAAAAGAGAACGAGCAAACATAATAAGGAGGACTAGGACAGGGTCGAATTGGAGGTCATTTTGCAATTTTGTCACTGGAAAAAAATAACCCATGCAGAAGCCAAACTCCTTCCATTAAATTGATGTTGGGTAACATCATAGGTACAAGGGGAATTATGGGTGAGATGTTGCAAGTGCGAGCAAAATTTTTAAAACATTGTTGTTATAAAAGGAATATTAGTTAAATGTTGTGGGTGTAGTGGAAATTTTCCCTTTAAAATAAGAGACAAGTTAGGGTAGGACGATTTAACGGGAAAATTATTTAAATAGATAACAATGATGCAATGAGATAGGGCAAGTTTAAAATAGGTAAAATAGTTATATAAAAAAATATAAATAAATGATTACGAAACAAGATATTCTTATAAAAAAGCTATGAAAAACTAAGAACATAAAATTTTTTCTTTTATCCTTTGCTCAAGACACCTTTATATTTTACATGGTTTAGTGATTGTTATGAATAAAATAGAATAAATTTCAAAAAAAAATAGACATATGACATGCCACTGAACAATTGAGAATAATGCGAAGGTAAATTGGGTGAGAGGTTGTATAAAAACACATTTAAAAATAATCAAAAATATAAAGGTTAAAATAAAAAATAAAGTTAACGAAGTAATTAATGCTTGCCACCACGCTTTTGGTGTGTTTGTAACTCAATTTGCCTCAAGTTGGAAAGTTGTTGAGTTTAAAACATAGCAACAACAAAAATAAAAGTAGAAAAAAGAAGTGAGAAGCAACAGTAGAAAAAGGTATGTAGTGGCAATAGTCTCTCCTAAGTGGCATGAGAGTGTCCACAATTTAGATAAATTTAGAAATATTATTATCTGTTTGTCAAGATATTGTAAGAAGTTTGTTAGAATGTCTTGCAACTTAGTTGGAAATATATGTTAGATGATTATAAACACTCATAAAAAAGTAGCTAATTCTTTTAATTTTATTTAACTTTCACAATTCCATTGCATTCTCAAGTATTCCTTAAATTTCAAAAAACTTCCTATATTTATACGTGACTTATGAATTGGATTAGAACTATTTTCAAATTGTCCCAATGGAAAATATCTGGTCTACTATCATGTGCATAGGTGGGCACAAATACGAGGTCACTGGTGGAGCATTGCAAGAAGTGACTTGGGATGAGCACAACCAATGGGCGATTTCATTCTACTTATAGTCATTTAGGGGATATTGGTCTCTTAGTATTGTGTAATAAGCAATGAAGTATTGTGTTTTTAGTCGTTTACAAAGCTCATGTATTCAATTCAAAATCATTTTCATTAAAATACCAACCGCAAGTTAATTCTTTTCCCCTAATCAAACGAAATCTCAGTTTGGTTTATATTCAATATAATCAATCTATCTATCCAATTAAAATGCTATTAATTTTTAAAAATTTAAAATAAATATCTAAAATGTCAAAAAATAGTAAAATTTGATACATATATTAAAACATTTAAATTGACACGTGTGTAGAAATTTTTTTAAAAAATAAAAAAGTGTATATACTCGAGAGCATTAAGGCTTGATGCTCCCGGGAGCACTGGATCAGAATCTGAATGTTTCCATGAAACCTCTATACTATGTAATCATTTTTATTTTAAATTTATTGACATTTAATGGAAATTCACTTAATTTATTATATTTAGTGCTCTTTGTATTATTATGAAAATCCATTCATTGTCAATATCCCTGTCAGACTAAATAAAATTATTTGATGCTAAGCGTCAATATTAAAGTTGTATTTTTGATATTTAATTCATCTAAAATATTACTATTACATAGATAAAGATTTTATAGAGTATTATTATATTTTAATATATATAGACATATCTGAATATTTTTTCTAATTTATACATGAATATATTTAGTTATAAAAAAATGTTGCCCTGGTAGATA
This sequence comes from Annona squamosa, assembly GCA_035584095.1. Classification (NCBI taxonomy): domain Eukaryota; kingdom Viridiplantae; phylum Streptophyta; class Magnoliopsida; order Magnoliales; family Annonaceae; genus Annona; species Annona squamosa. The sequence continues at coordinate 12,039,902 of JAXCLR010000081.1, forward strand.
TTTGAATTATATAAAACTTGGTCCCGACAAAATAAATAATATTAAACGTAATAAATAGATTAAATTTTGCGTCCATAATCGATGTATTAAAAATGAAAAAATATCATAAAATTGCTTCTACGGAACTAGGCTGTATAAAAGCAAATTCTTCTGATAATATAATTTTAGCGAAAAAACCCAACCAATCAGGTTTACATCGTAAATCATCAAAGTTTTTAGTGAGTTTATGGTTAAATTTAATAGAGTTGCACCCTCAGTCATGTTTGAGTGAATAGGGCGTTCTGAAACCTTAATGCACATGGGCATAAGATTCAATTTTTAAAATCTTTTTGCTCTTTATTTTATAAAACGCAAAATCTAAGGGCGTGTTGTTTGGGTAATGATAAATTTTTAAAATGAAAAAGTTTTGGTATAAATTTTGTAAAATTCGAATAAAATAATATGATATAATAAGGATAACTACGAGAAGTAAAAAAAATAAAATTATAATAGATAGTTTAGCTATATGGGTAATTGCGGAAAATGATTAAAAAGTAGGGTAATTATGTATCAAAATGTGAAAAAATAATTAAAAATATGATAATTATGAAAATTAAAAAATTTTAAATAAAAAATTTTTAGTTGGACAGTTTTTATTATTGTGAAATACACCATAAGTTTACTTAACTTATGTTTTAAGTTTTATTATTTTTCAATATGTGTAAACGTATAATTTTTATTTTCAAAAAGAGTATCAATCATTTTTAAAGAACTAAAATATCCTAATTTTGAGGATAGAAATATATATGTATTTTCAAAAATAGTTTATTTATAGATTAAATACATTTGAATTAACAAGTATAAAAAAGGCAACAAAATAAAAATGAATTTTGCATGTGGATACACTATTTTTTTATTTTTTATTTTTTAGATGCTGAGCGTGGATGCACTTATAAGCATTGAAACATGACTCAATTTATAATCCGCAGAAGAATGCATCAAGATCTCCATTTTCTTCCATCGGCAACTGCACCCTACGCGCGGAAATCTGCATCAGCATTGACGATATTATTATTTCGACAGAGAAAAAACGAGACCAGCGTGTCCGGACAGATGAAATTGTAATTTTATTTTTCATGCTGACCTACCATATTCTTGTCGTCATAATTGTCATCGCTAATGCACATGTGCTGATCTACCACCCTTTATTAGACACGGAATATGCATCAGCTTTGGTGATATAAATATTATTTCGACGGAGAAGGAACTAGAAAAGCATGTCAAGACAGATGACATTTTACATTCTAATTTTCAATGCTGATCTAGGATATTATTATCATTATTAATATCATCAGGAGTGCAACTTGGGCCGGGTTGAGCCCAACCCGCCGCACCCCATTTTTTTCTGTGTTCGAACTTGCTGTTTTACAACCCGAGCCCAAAAAACCCAATCCCGGTAACCCGATTTGTAAATGTGATATGGTTAAGGTTCAAGTGAATATGAACCCTAAGAATCCGTGCCCGATTTCTATTTTGTATGTATTATAAAATATATTTTATACATAATATCTAAACAATATTTATTTATATTTTTTGTATTTTATATTATTTATATTTATAAATACATGTTTAATATATTGTAATTATATTATAAATAAAGTATATTATTTTCATTTATATTTATCTTTTAATTATGTAATCTTCTTTATTTATCTTTTTTTTCTGTTAAATTTTTCTAAATATATTCTTTATATATGAATGATTTTATAGCTCGAGTTAAACAGATGTCCCTCTTAGCCTACTTAAAAAAACTCATTTATAATAATTTTTTTATTTTTTCGTCAAACACTTGTCTATCTAAATGTATTTAACATATAAAATAAGTTTTGCAATTTTTGAATTTATGTCTATATTTTTTAGATTTTTAAAGATAAATGTATTTTAAATACATATATACACAAATGTTTAAAAATTTCAAAAAAATATATACACATATCAAAAAATGATAAAACTTAATTTAGATGTTAAATATACTTAGATAAATAAGCGTACGAAAAGAAAAACAAAAAGTTATTGTAAATGAGTTTTTTGAGGTAGGCTAAATAAGACATTTGCTTAGCCTAGGCTAACAAGATCGCTCATCTTTTTGATATTGTTATATTTTTAAAAAATATGTGGTTTAACTATATATTATTACGTTTACTTATATAATTTGTTATTATTATACATTCATAAAAATTTTAAACCTACCACTCTTAAATCAAATATAAATTTATCAACCTAAATTATAACTCGAACTTGATTTTCAAAAATTGGATTAGGGCTTAGGTGTTACACATAGGGTTAGAGTTAAGATTAGGGTTAATGTTTTATAAATAAGATTAGTATTAGAGTTAAAGTAAACTCGAGTTTCATGAGCTCAAATTACACCCCCAATCATAGACATACTGTTATTATTAATTGATAGTCATCATTGTTAATACACCTATTTTAAACTTTGTTGATTTGATGCACAACCTTTTCGGCCATCCCACTACTCTTAATGCACGATTATCTACACTTTTACGATATTTACTTAAATTATTTATATGTTTTATGGATGAATGATCCTGCTAGTTCAAGTCAAACAAATGTTTTGCTTAATTTATATTAAAAATTTTATTTAAAATATTTTTTAAACATTTATGTTTAAAATATTAATGATATATATATAAAAAATGTTAAAAATTGATTTATATATTAAATATATTTAGATGAACAAATACATGAAAAAAATAAAAAAAATGTTTTAAATAGTTGCTAAGATAGGCTAAATAAGTCATTTGTTTAGTTCGAAATAACAAGATTACTTATCATTTACTATGATAAAACAAGTTATTTATATTTGTGTATTAGAAATTGGGTCCTTTTGATGCAAACGTCTATTTCCTTTGTTTCCATCTGGCAGCATGCGGGTCCTCGTTAAAGTAAGAAGTGGTTGAAATTGTGGGGATCCCGCAGAGAGAGAGACCGGACAAGCCAAGGAAGAAAGACTCCTTTTTTTTTTTTTTCCCCCTCTTTTTTAGGTTAAGGAAGAAAGACTGGGACGAGGAGATTTCGAACTCCTGTAGCTTTGGGGTAAAAAAGGACTTTTGGGGGTTCACTTGGCTATCCTAAAACTTACCAATCAAGGGCACGTTTCTTAATCGACATCCACGAGTTTCTTAGTTTTTCTCCCTTCTCCGTATTTTTTCCATAAATGGTCTTAACTACCAAATAATTTTAATTTTTTAAAACTTTAATCATGTATTTCAATTATTTTTCATATAACTGTCATATTTATTCAAACTTTACTCATATGTTTCATTTCATTTACATAATTTTTAAAATATTATATTTTTCACTTTTTATGCAATTTCAAAATTTTACTTAACTTACCATCACCAAACGTTAACAAAACGTTTTAAACTTTTTATAATTACTCTACTGTTAATCATTTTTTATATCTTTGTACGTAATCACTATGCTTTTTAATCATTTATGAATAACTATTTATATAACTAACATATATTTTTAATTTAATTTTTTTTACTCTTTATTATTATCCTTCTTTTCTCCCTTTTTAAACTTTGATGGAAAAGTTTTTTTTTTTTTTTTTTTGATAAAAGATGGAAAAGTTAACGAGACAGGCACTATGCGCGAGCGTGTTTTGTGTGGCGCTCTTCTGCACGTGAATGACTCTTCCCTGACTCCGTGAACGCGCGTGGAAATTCTCGTACACGAAACCACGAGAAGAACAGTCAAATGCAGCGCAATTTCCGCCCGAGCGCTCGTCCAGAAGAAATTTGATACTCTAAAGCTAGGCAATGGATGATACGCGGCAGTCAAATCGGATTTACAAATGTTGGGTTCAAATTTTGGTGATATGTAAAAGCATGGACTATTTGGTCGTCGTCTGGATTTGGTTACTTAAAGAGGAATTGAGATCGCTGCCAGAAAATGCCTAGTAGCAACAGCGAATCGAATCGGCCATAGTCAGCCACCATTTTCATGGCCCGGTAGACTGAAAAATTAATTTACAGTACCTTTTCTGCTGCTGGTGAGTTGTGGCCGATGGGTGAGCAATACTGGAGTTTCATCATCCAAAAGGAAGGTGACCAGTGCCTTTTTTGGGCAATGGGAAATTGGGAAGTCACCTGCCAGACGCTTGGATTGTTTTAACAGGTCGTGGTTGGGATTGGCTGCATGACTGAACAGTGTTTCACCGCATTTTTTGCTATGTTTAGCCAGATGAAAGATTCTCTAATTTTTCATCGCATTTTTTCCTATGTTTAGCCAAATGAAAGTATTGTTTTATTTACCAACCGCGCACCTTCTCGGGTGGCTGGGGCGCTACTGGCCAACGGCCAACGGCCAACATTGGTTCAACTCTCACGAGGGTACTTTGGGAGCGATGTATCTTTCCAAAATAGCATGTCTCTAACAAATAAATAGAAGTAATATATCTTTTCTGAAGATTTATGAGAATATTTTGAAGTGTAGATGTAATATAAATTAAGATGATTGTAAATATATACGTAAAAAAAAATTGTTTTGTTTGCTTTTTGGGCCATAGGAAATGTGGGGATGCCAAGCAGATCATAGGAGGTAAGAGTCCTCACCGTTGGAAGTTTTGAACAGTGGTGCTGACTAGCATCATTGAACTGTTTCCGTTGAAGGAATGGGGTGATTTGCATATTGGTACCTAAATTTATTGAATTTGCACTTTCGACTGACATTCCAATTTGTAGCAGACGACTTCAAAATTTAATATTTTGCACTTTGTGCCTTCCGTCTTTTAATATTTTTGCACTTTTTCTCTTTCAATTAAACAATTCCGTGTTAGATGCTTTTGCTAAAAATGAAGAAAAAAAGTAAAAAAATATGTGAGGTTGTTTCTTGATTAAGTTACCAAGTAACCACCCATGGTATAGTATCTTTTTCCAAAATATGAATAAATAAAATAAAATATAATTAATTCAAGATAATCCAAAAGTTAAGCTAATAAATGATAAAACAAAAAAAATACTGAAATGATTAGGACACGGATATGTAAAATGACACCAATCAGGATAAATGAATTAATTTGCATAAAAGATGATAATAGATTGAGAGAAACAACTAAAAAAGTATGAATCAAAGTAATTAAATAATATATGAAAACATTATAAATTTAGTTTTTTGATAATCAAGAATAGCACAACACGATCCATGTAGTTCACGTTGCTTATTGAGAAATTAATCATGATAATAATCAATAATCTTTTAAATAGATATTTTAAATAAACAATATATTTAAATAAAGATTTGTATTAGTAAGGATACTTTAAAAGGGTGCACTTTGGCCTCACACCATTGGCTATGACATCCATGGTGTATTTAGTCTTTGATAAAACTTTTAAAGTTTTTGAATTAAAACTTGTTGCATACAATTTTTTTAAATGTAAGATGTAATGTGAAATGATATATATAATAATAAGGATTAAAAATATATATATTTAAAATATGCAGAATTATTATTTGAGTAGCTATGGATAAATAACTGAAAAGCATGGTGAACATGATATGAAAATGATTAACAAATGTGGTAACTAAGGAAAATGAAAATTTTTATATCAATTGTGTTTGACATTCGCTAAAATTTATCTAGTTAAAACTTTTAACTCTCTATAACTATCTTATTTTTTAATTATTTTGTGCATGTTTATATATAATTATCATACTTTTTAATAATTTTTTCTATAACTACTTATACAAATTTAACTTTATTAGTTTTACTCATCATTGTTACTTATATCATATCACAACAATTTTCTCATTTAAAAACTTTTTATTTTTTCTTGGCAGTTACAAAAAATTGTCAATCCAAGGGCTTTCATTGGATAGAGCTATCTTATTTTTAATTATTTTTAATATATTATAATACAATTATCATATTTTTCAATAATTTATTTTGTGATTACCCCATACAACTATTCGATCTATTATAACTTTATTCTCTTTATTATTTTTCGTTATCCATATTATATCACATTATTTTATTTCAATTTAAAATCTTTTACAAATTTTTTCAAAAATTTTATTCATTCTAAAACATACCCTCCATTTAAAAATTTTTACTCATACAAAACACACACAAAAAAGTTTTAAATTGAAAATTTTATGAAAACACTAAACATATCCTCAGCTGCATTGCTTGATGCAATAATTAAAAAGTGTAAAAAAATTAGAAAACAAAAGTGTAAAAAGCACAAAATTTTCAAACTTGAAGTCGTCCACAGTAAATGCAATAATTATGAGTTGAAAAATGCAAATTTAATAAATTTAGGCACCATTTGATAAAAGAGGTGATGAGGGAAGCAGACTTCTTACTTATCACCACATATTTTCAATAAATAATTTGATATCTTAATTACTCAACAATCCTACTTTTTCTATTTTTATTCTTATATTTTAATTGTTTTACCATACAACTGTACTATTTATTCATAGTTTACCATTATTATATCGCATTACCCTCGGTATTTTATTAGAATCTAACATCTCATCTCCTCGTAACCCACGTTACTTAGCGGTCTTTTAAGTAAGAAATCTTCAAATCACTCGAATGAGCGAGCTGGGCTTGATTAACTAATTTTTTGGTTCTTCTTTCATGTGCACGATGACACTCCCATAAACAAAAAAAAAAAAAAAAAAGGAATTGTATGCCTCTCCATTTCGATGCGTCCACCAAGTACCCAGCACAGGCCTCGGAGCTAAACTAAGATTTGACCGTAGCTCTGCTCACTTTCGCAAGCAGATTAACTAAATGAACAAGCTCATGTAAAAGCCAGAAAGTGAAATAAAAAAGAGTTTAAAATTAAAGGGGTGTTTGTTTTGGGGAAAATATTTTAACTTCTCTATTCAACATAAAATATTTCAACATAAAATATTTCAACATAAAATATTTCGATTTGAAAATTTTCATACCACACAATTATTATATATTTTTTAATTATTTATTCACATCTTTCGGGACACCTATTGTACTTTTCGATTATTTTTATATAACTATTAACATATTTAACTTCTCTATTTTAACTTTATTTTTTTTTATCATCATTAACCCATTATGTCGCATTATGTTCTTTCGTTTCAAAAAAATTTATATTTCAAGTTTTTCATTAAAAATTTTATAAATTTTCAAACACATTTCACAGGAAAGTGATAAAAATTTTAAATATAAAAGTTTTTTGAATTTACAAAAAATAATTTAATAGAACAGGAGTAATAATGAGAAATTTAAAAAATAAAAGTAAAATAGATAGCTTAATTATATGTGTAGTAGAGTATAAATGATTGAAAGGGAAGGTAGTTGTATAAGAAGATGTGAAAAAATTAAAAATTTAGATAATTTTGGAGTGTAAAAAGTTTTAATTTGAAAGTTTTAAATTTAATAAACATGCCCTAAAATAATAATGATACCTTTAGCTAGGAAGCGACATCGGTCATTGAGTCAACAATTCCATTTTTTTAATAAAAAAGTCGTTACACGCACCAGTCATAAAGATAAATTCAAGGAACCGGAAAAGAGGCTGAATGAATGACAACGTTGCTATTAGCTTACGTTTGGGTTTCAAAATCTTGTTTATGCAAATTTGGGAGCTGTCTTCTCACAGATATTTAGAAGTCTGTGCTTTCCTATTGATATTTGAAAGACTGCTGTCTTGAAATTTGTAAGAATTATAGAGAGCTTGAACTATAATAACAGTTGAAATATGATGTAAAATAACCCAATAAAAAAAGTCCAGAAATTAAAAAAAGGATAAAGAGCCTATGCTCATCCAAAACCCAAATCAGAGTTAGCAACGGAAATACAAGAGCCGAGGATGTTGGTTGATGAGCCCAGACCAGTCCAGCCCACATTTCTCTCACGCCGATTTCATTTCAACCGGCTACGTTGACGGTGATACATGAGAGTAAAGATGAGCGCATCGCGAAGCCGGCGCACCATATACACAGATATATAGTCCGCTATCGTACGCTTTCGACCTCGTCCTGCTCGCTCCGCGCTCGTGCTTGCTGGTTTGGAAGAAGAGCATCTGCAGAGAAGAAGAGGTTGGATGGAGGTGGCAGATATCAAGGGGTCGAATCCTCCTCCCGTCTCAGACGCTGCTGCGGCAGCAGCTGAAAAGGAGCGGCAAGAGCGCGAGCTGAAAGCCGGTCTGCATCCTTTGAAGGTTATTCCTTCCGTCTCTCCAATCGATTCCAAGGGTTACATACAAATCCAATCTTTTCTGTCAGAGCCAATTAGTTTAATTCATCATTTGGATTCACAATTTGGAGGGAATCTTCTTACTGTGTAGAAATTAGCTGAAGGTGATACGATACTTAGAATGTGCTGTTCATGTCAGTATGCAGTGAAGGGAGGACTGCAAAGCTGGGAAAAGGGCTACCTTAATCTTGTTATCTGGAAAATTTTCTTTGGGGAAACTAGTTCGAATTCGAATAGAAAGGGTCGTTATTTCCTCTCCGTCTATAAAATGCCGCAGATTCACCAGTGCAGTTGACGATTTGTTCAAATGGGTATTGGGTATTTCAGATTTAATTATGTTAGCATGGATCAACTACAAATGCTGTTAATTTTTTGTCTTTGCCATTCTTTTGCTTTGCTTACGCTTGAGTTTGCCTCCATCGTACCTCCAAATGCGGCTTTTGTATTGGTGTCAATTTGGGCTTGCTTGATAGGGTAATATTTGTTGTGGGGCTAACTTCTGTGGCTTATTTCTCATTTTATTTTGATCTCGGCGTGAATTTCCAGCACAAGTTTGTGTTTTGGTACACTCGTCGAACACCTGGAGTGCGGACGCAATCATCATACGAGGACAATATAAAGAAAATTGTGGAATTCAGTACGGTAAGCTTCTCTTTTTAGTTGTAATGCACCATGCGGGTAGTATGATTAGAAGCAAGAAAAAGGGAGTCTTTTATTTTCTTAGTTGCCATGTGGATGTATATACGCCAGAGGTGGCAGAAAACGGATGACAAAATTTTGGTAATCAAGTTCATTTTGCATTGACTAGAATCCTTCTGAATTTTTACAGAATTCCTTGGAAGCTTGAAATGTGAACATATGCCATGATTAACATGGATTTGTCCTACTTTTTAGTAGCCTAGTTGCTTGGGGTTTTATGTATTTAGGCTTTTTAGGTGTCAAGCTCTACATTTATGAATGACTTGTCAAGTGAATACCTTTAAAATCTGATATATGCATTATGAAATGACCTGTAATTATGCTGATTTTCTTTCCACTAGGCGTTTTGCCCATTGTCCATTTTTCCTTTCTATTTTACTCCATGGCTATGAGGAACTGTCTTCTCTTCTTTGATCATCACCAGCAGTTGGCAACTGACCTTTGCCGGCTACCCTTCAGAAGTTATAACCAACACTGGGAACATTGATAAGGAATGCCCCTGAATTCGATTATTTGTAGGTTGAAAGTTTTTGGGTCTGCTACTGCCATCTGGCTCGTCCTTCTACTTTGCCAGTTCCCACAGATTTGCATCTTTTCAAGGAGGGTATCCGGCCTTTATGGGAGGTGAACATTTCTTTCTTGTTAGTGATAATGGAAGAAGTGGATTGGAATACCACTTGTGGCTTACAGGATGCTATCATTTGTCTAGGATTCTGCAAATTGCAATGGTGGGAAGTGGATAATTCGTTTCAAGAAAGCTGTTTCAGGCCGGTTTTGGGAAGACTTGGTAAGAAAAGACTCCCTAACTGTATCCTTGTTGTCTTCTTTTATTTTCTGTAGTATAACATTTCTTTCAAAGTATGACCACAATGGGAAGTAAGATAGGTTATGTGGAAACCCCCTTCCTCCAATGCTGCGATAGGTTCCTTTGAAAACTGTCTAAAAAGATGGAAAGCAATAAATGAGGGAGACTAGCCTACAAACAACAACCATTTTCTTACGCATCTAGGCTGTGCCCTGACAAGGGTATGTGATCTGTAAGGAGCTAGAGCTACTGCTGCAAATTCTGGTAGTTTTTTCTCCTCATCTAATGGAAGTGTACATGTCAGCTATTGGAAGAAGAAAAAGCACATATGGGAAGCAAATGTCTAGAGCAGGAGGATAAGATGACAAGGGTCAGTTTTGGATGTAAGAGTTTCTAAAATGACATTGCTGATATCCATTTCATGGTTTTAGATTTGCATATCTACTGCTTCGTTATGAAAAGCTGCTTTTCCCTGAAGAAGTCAGGGCCTGTACATCTACATTTACATTTCACAACTTCCATGACTCTGCCTGTGATAGCTTTAGTGATTCATTTGGTGAATCATTTTTAACAGTGCTGCTGTTGTGAAATTATTCAGTCCTGAAAGTTATCAGGAGCTCACCCATACTTTTTCTAGCTGACCCTAAAAGCAATAAGTTCTTATGCTTAAGGATTGCAAAGAAGAAATACAACTATTAAATTTCCTCCCTTTTCTTCTTCCTCCCATTGGTTGTTGACCAGGAGCAGGTGCATTCTCCAATGTCCCTTGTATTTTTGTTTCCTTTGTATGACAAAAATCCCATATCCAACCTTCTCTATTTGGATAGCATGGAAAGGAAAACTTACCATGTGAATAATTTTATCAAGGAAGAAAGTAGTTCAAGAAAATTTGAAAATAAAGACAAAATGGATAAGCTTTCCAGAGGGAAAGCCAATGGCAAAGTTAGGTTATGTTATGATAAGGTAGCAGTATCAGGTTGGTAATGTCACCATCAAACAAAAATGGTGGGACTTGGCTGATCGAAGAGTCCTGACTGGTCAGAACAAATAATTTCCAAATGAATAATAATGGAAGCATAAGCTTCAAACCTTAAATGGACTATTCAGCATAGAGCCAGCTGGCATGATGATTTGGTAACCTTGGATGTGGGTTATGTTTAGAAGTATTTGTTATAGTACCATAGCTTCTGGGAACTGATATTGGAGCAGAGTTCCTGCAAGTGCTAAACAATATTTATGATCTTGAGGGTTAGTTAACTTTTTAGATGCACTAAGTAGTGCAATCTGCCGATTCAAAGTGTTAACAGAAGCAAGTGGAGACAGCTGTCTCGAAAACTCTTTTGTCATATCTCTGCACCGAATGGTGGGGACTGGATATTCATTTATTGGTTGAAACTTCTCTAGAATTGATTTGGAGTTTTTGTGCCCCAGACACGCCCATAGCCATTTAAAATTCTTTTGGAGCTCTTCACCCAACATTGTAAACATCCATGCAACTCCATAAACTTCTATGTGATTACATTCTTTTTTTTATTCAGTAACTCTTTAAACACATTTTTACATTCAACACAATTTGGACTACTTTGCACAAATATACCTCTTGCATGGGCATTGCTGCAAGCACACAGTAATGGTTAGAAAATGGACGAGGTTGATCACTTAATGAAATCTTGTGACTTGTCCTGGCAAGTCACCCTAAGTCTTATCAGAAATGAAATTATCTTTTTGCAATTGTGGATACTGATGGTTTCGCTTCACCATCAAATGTTTAACATGGCATTTTTCATACTTCAATTCATTTTATCCTTTTCCTTGGTGACTTGTCCATGTAGGTACTGGCATTCGTGGGTGACCAACTTGATTATGGTGACAATATATGTGGAGTCGTGCTGAGCATTCGTTTCAATGAGGACATTCTGAGTGTCTGGAATAGAAATGCATCAGATCATCAGGTTCATTATAAAGGCATTGAATGTTCACAAACACAAGTTTTTTTAAGAATCTTTCTCCAGCAGTATCAACCTTGTTATGCCGCACATAACTTCCATTATTTGACCGGCAACAATTAACCCAAGATGACAATTTGACAACTGGCCAGCCCTATGCAGGACTTTCCATTGGAAGTTTCGAATTGGTCCACCATCCAGATAGACCTAACATCTTTGGGAGGGGGGGACACAGATTGTGAGTCTAGTAGTCCGCAAACTGTCACACAACAACAGGGCATGTGACAGTTAGCGGACTGTCACAATCCGCATTCTGGCAGGGGATGCCAGAGTTGGTGTCTCTCCCAAAACTGTTTTTGATACTAATAATCATGTTGTGTGTTATACTACAGGCTGTGATGGTACTACGAGATGCAATTAAGCGGCAGCTGAAACTTCCAAATAGCTACGTGATGGAATACAAGGCTCACAATGCTTCACTACGAGACAATTCATCATATAGGAATCCATCCTTGAGAGGATAGATGGTCTTACTTCCATCAATGTAAGGCTCGCAATGCTTCCCTGCGAGATAATTCATCATATAGAAATCCATCCTTGAGAGGATAGATGGTGGTCTTACTCGCATCAATTTAATGAATGCTCGTCGGTTACTGAGGTTTAGAACCTCAATGATCTCATTTTCCTTTCGGCATCTGATTCTGTTTGAATTATTCATCAAAACTTCCAAGTTTTAGTGTGTACATGCTAACTAATTATATCCAAAATGGGCTTTATATACAAAGGCTAGGTCCCAAGCATGCTCGAAACAGATTCTTTTCCCTTGAGATGGAGGCGTTTGCTTTTATAGTTAAAACCACATCAATTGCAAAAGTCGTGATTCTTTGTGGCCCTCACTCTCTATTCAGTCATCATCGAGCGGTTGTGCCTGTTTATGGTTCTGTAAGATGAATGAACAGGCAACGCAAAGCATAGTGCAAAACGGACATTATATATTGCATCACAGTCATCCCGTTTCCTGTACTTCAGGTTTTTACCCGAGGGGAAGTGTGTCAGTGATCTGTGGCGTGTGATTAGATGGTGATGATAGATAGGAAATATCTGCGAATGTAGCATGGTGATTTCAAATTGTAGGGTTTATGCTTTTGCCTTAAAGATAGCATTATTTCTCAAATTCAAGTTTTCATTCCATATAGATGGGGTATTCTGGATCCGGCAAGTTTGGTCTAGTCTCATTGGATGTAGCAACTCGAGGATTGTTTTTGGATGTGTATTCTGTGTGCCAATCTCTCAGTACATGGCTTCCCGATCACAAAAGCAAGATTTCCCAGACAGCCCATTCAGGTTGGTGTCTGGGGGTTGCGATTAGAGAAGATGTGGCCTGGTTTGGGAGAACCCAGGATATAAAATAATACCGGCCAAAAATCTCATTTGAAGTTTGGTCCCATTCAAGAAATTCAGGCACACAACATCTTTCATCCTCAGCCTCTGGAGATAAACCAAACCCTAGTCAATGCTCAATTGCTCATGGGCTGAGACATCAATCAGCTTCTCCTAATTTTCATGCAACATTTCTCTTCAATTGCTTACTCGGAGATAAAATCAAAGAAGAAGCTGTTGAAATATCACATCAAACCCCATATTTTATAGATTAATGAAGACAGATAATGTACCAGTCAATGCGAACCCGGTTGTTGAGATCTATTATTAATTCCACCCGCATACAGCGACCATGCTACGCGTGCAGACGATCCATCATTGCTTGGCATGGTTCGGTACTGCAAGGCACAGCGATAAAATAAAAATAGTGCAATTCGGGTGTAAACAATGAGCCAATAGATAAGAGGTATGGTTCAATGGTGTCGTTGCCACCTCCAGTTCTAGTTCATTTGATCGTTAAATTAAAATCTAATCCATTTATTGTAGTTAGAATTATCGTCTCACAAAAAATCAAGTCTCCTTCAAATAAAAGCAGTTCATGGTCCTCGTCAAATCAAGTATGAAATCAATATTCTAATGAATATAAAATTACCAATTAAATTTTTTTTATTCAACATCTACACTGTGCATGAATGATTTTACAGATATCAAAATATTCTAATGAATATAAGAATAGATCTAAGTATTTTTGATAATTTGCATGTAATTATATATTTTAAGCTATTATGACCCAACTAACGCTTTGATTGAAATGACATTTTGTGTAAAATAAAAATATTCTTAAATAAAATGAGCAAATTAATTTTTCTTTTAATTATCAAATAGGCTAGAAATGGGGTGACAGCATTGAAATCATCCAGGCCTCAAAAAATAATACTACTTGTTTCTTCACAATGATTATAGTTTTATCACTATCATCATCGTCATCAATAATTTCATAAACTGTCTAACCGTCCACTCCGAAATTGTCCAATTTGGTAGAGCCGGAAGTGTTTTTTTTTTTTTTTTTTAAAGGACAGAAAAAAAACACATTAGACGGGATCAATCCAGTTGAGCTTAGACGGTTGAACTGTTCCAAGTCTCGTCCACCTATTCGAAAAATATTCATATAATAATCTGCGTCACTATTTCCATTTAAATTGATACAATATCTGCGTCGCTATTATTATTATTATTTGAATAACGAGTGTTTTCTAATAATGAATAAAAAATAAATAGATACTTTCGGATTATTATGCATAGTTCTCCTGGCAATTGGCAAATACTCATCAATAAAATCCCCTTTTAAGTCAACCCCCCTTCAAGAAAGTAGTCCAGGAAGTATCAATTAAAAAATCGACCTACAACAGAATGTACTTTTATCATCGCTATTTTGCAGTATTGAGTGGGGAAAATATCTACGACTTTGCTTTGGCTCCGCGACACGTGTCATACACGGGAATCCAGAGCTTGGAAGGCAACAACAGAAGAAGCTGAGGTCTCAGTCTCATTGTAGCAATTTGTGTAATCACTGGACTCCGACGAATGAATTCCTCTCCCAGCAATTAACCTACGCATGCTGTAATAATTAACAAATGGTTGCACTGTCAAATCCTGTTTTTTTAAAATAAAAAAATTTTTTTAGTCGTCCACGTGATTTTGGGAATATTATGATCTGGAGGCTGTATCGAGATACACTAGTGCATTATGCACCCCAATTATTCAGCCTCCAACGCAACGCACGTGCATGGTACGTATAAAATTATCTTTCAAAGCTTTAAGGGCAATGAATGAATGATGTATTGATGTGTTATTAGTTTAGTTTCTACTCCGGATTGAGGGTTTTTTGCATGGTAACCCTCTAACTTTGGCCAATTGCATTTACAACCCTGAAGTTTGGCCGTTTGTATTTTAAACCCAACGAACTTTCGTCTTTTGCTTTTTGAACCCTGCGGCGTAACGACGTCGAAAAACATCATTAAGATGCATAAAATGTCTACAATATCCTTGCGTGCAGATGGAAAGCATTGCCGTCGCGCAGATGCAGAAACCCCAGTGACTGAAATGACTAGTGCAGAGAACGTGGTGGCCGGACAAAGATGCAGCGTCCATCAACCTTCCCTCTAACTGAAAAATCTCTGCTTTTATGCTTAGATGGAGGCGAAAGAATTTGAGATGTTGCTGCCATGTTTTAATGGAGCTTGGCTTCTATTTCTGCTCATGACTTGGAGAAGGAGATGAAAGCTAGTCAGTGCTACCCACTTTGACTACAGAAAAAATTGAGCAGTAGCTGGTTGGAGATTTATTTTTTGCCTGTCGAAAACAAAGAAAGGGTGATACAGACTTTTGAATCGAAATTTTGGGCAAATGGAAATCGAGTTTGATGGACTGCCGAAATTAAGCTTGGATGCTTGAGGCTTGGAGACCATCTGCTTTGCTTGGGAAGTTTGCCCAATTATCGTTAGCTGGATCGGTGAGTTGCCAGTGTTGCCATTGGTTGCTGTTGGAGGTGTGCTCTTTTCGGCTTGGTGCTTGGCAGATGGGTGTTTGGGAATAGAGGTTGCTGGCTTTAATTCGTGATTTTGGTGTTGCAATTGATAGGCCCCGTAGATGAAATCGGTGCTGAAGAGAGGCTATGACTGGTTGATTTTGGGATTTTTTATGCCCATATTAATGGGTTGACAGCAAGCTTTTTGGGTTGCTGCTATGGCTAGATGCAGGTACGGTGACGCTGGATTTGATCAAGAAAGGGAAAAATCGGTGGCTGCCTGTTGGATGCAATCTGAATACTAGATACAAATTAAATTGAAGGCTTGGTTGTTGGACAGTGAAGAGGAGAAAATGGGTTTGAAAGGGAGCAGCTCCATGGCTTGCTCGTCGATGATTTTTTGCCTGGCGTGGAGAAGATGTGTTGCTGATTTTGGTGGGTTTCGATTTTTGGATGGCTTGTTGGAGATGAAGAAGATGGGAACCATGACTGTCTTTGATTTAGGGGAAGAGTGAGCAGGATTGAAGATGGTGGAGCACCAGAAATGTTGCTCCGATGGTACATTAGTGTTCGGTATTCCAAAATAGGCGGGTATGACATGGGGACGATATGAGATAAGGTTATTTACAAGGTTATTTTCGTCAATTTTAAAAAAATGAGCATGAGATAGATTGGAATACGCGTGTCTTGAGACGTCGTTACATCGTGGGGTTTAAAAAGCAAAAGGTGAAAGTTTGTTGGGTTTAAAATACAAACGGCCAAACGATCAGGGTTGGAGATGTAATTGGCCAAAGTTAGAGGATTTGCCATGCAAAAAACTCCCGGCTTGACCAACACCCGCAAATATGCACATTAATATTTATTTAAGGGAAATATCTTATTGGTCAGAGGTACCATTGAAAATTTTAGTATGGCCCTCCCTTTTTGGGCCTATCTTTATGATAAATTAAAATCCAATCTATCCAAACTGTTTTAGAATTTTTTAATTAATAAATCAAGTTTTATTCAAATCAAAGATATGCACACACGTATAAAATTAATATAATAAAATAATTTAATTTACATCAATTTTAAACTTTACATTTAATATATAAATAATCTAAATGATCATTTTCAAGTGGATAAATGATTTAATAAATTATTATTATATTTTAATATATTTATGAATTAATGTAAGCATTTTTCATACTTTAATCATGATAATACTCTTTTTCAATTGAGGGTCGATTATATGCAGTTGGCCTAAGTGACAACCACTAATTATATTTTAAATTTTTTTTAATAAACATGTTAAGTCAAGTATATTTAGTTTATAATTCAAGTTTTACCATTTTTAACATATTTTTATGTATTTTTTGATTTTTTAAATATAGGGAGTATTGACGTTATTTCCAAACGATATCGTGATCATTTTTCACTTATGAAAATGACTGTGATACCCATACGTTTAAAAATAAAAAAGTAAATATATCAAAAATTGATAAAATTTGGATTATAAATTAAATACACATAAATTGACATTTTATAAAAGTTAAAAATATATGTTAATTAGAAAGACACCGTTGGGGCCCAAGGGCCCAATAGCGACTCATAATAGGGGGATTACTCCTTTTTTAAATTAGGTATGACACAAGTGAAAATTTCATTTCAATGATTTTCAGTGTTATGTTAAAACGAATAACGTGAAACAAAGAGAATAAATAAAATTCTGAATTAAAACAAAGTTATTGTATGAAAAGTTCAAGTGTAATTGTATATTCTTAAAGGTGTATTTAGGAAGTGATAAAATCTGTGAATTAAAATTTTTAATGTAAATTTTTTAAATTAGCAGAAAATGCTATGATATGATAAAAATAATGATGATTAAAGAGAATAAAGTTAAAATAGATAAGCTAATTGCATGTATAATTGTGTAAAAATGAATAAAAAATAAAATAACTATACAAGAAAAAATGAGAAAATAATTAAAATAGTGTATTTATAAAGAGCAAAAAATCTCAGATAAAAAAGTCTTGATTTGAAAAGTTTTTAATGTTAGGAGTGATGGACCAAATATTAATGGAAGTCCAAGCAATCTTAAAGGGTATGAAATGGGTAGTCAAGCTTTGATATCATAATATTTAAATTGAATGTGACTCGTTACTTTTAATGACCCTTGTAAATGGTAATGGAATGTCCATTCTTACCTGCGGTTGACAGTGGAGTAAATTAAAGAACTCGCTGCTGATGCACATAATATTTCTTTTGTTTACGTTTCGTATACATGAAATACCTCAGCCTATACATTGGCTTAAATGGCTATAATGGGGAATTTGGATGTGAATATTTAGTGGAAAACCCACCATACTCTATTTCACAGACATGTATTTTGATCTTAGTCTTCTAAATGAAGAGTCCTTAATGGCTTCCACTCTCACTGCTTACCTCGCGGGATCTGTAAGGAGTCAAGATGAGTGTCTTCCATTAGGAAATTTTGACATGAAAAAGTTAATTAATTAATGTTTTCGTGATCCAAGTCATTCGACGAATGCAATTAATGTTGCCGACACATCATGTGGTTTGCCCATAAATCCTATTGATGGCATCTTGACATCGCATGCATGTACACGGGGTTTTTGCATGTACATACTTCAAGATTGTCGAATTTTGAAGATTACTTTTAAGTTTCAGAAATTTGCAAGCATGGACAACCATACAGACCTTAAATACTCATTCATAGTTTAAAATCTTCTTTTCTCGTAATAAATTGAATTTAAAAAGTGGCATACTACCACTTAAAAAAACTCAAAAAAAGTGGCATACTATGCATTTAGAGTTTAGATATGAATCTTAAAAGATTTTTAATAATAGAGCATGAACTTGAGCACACGAGTGCACTTAATTTTGGTATATTTAAGTGCAAATATTCATTTTTTTTACTTAATTCAAGTATATTCAACATGTATAAAATTACAGAAATGTAACTGATTTCAAAAAATTAAAAAATATCTACAAACTTCTAAAAATAGTAAAAAATTAATACATACACTTAGAATAACAGTTGTATAAAATTTTTTCAAAAAATAAAAAAGAGTTCAATGTTACCTAGTACACCAAGCCTAAGTGTACCTAGGTACATTGAGGCACTCTCCTTTAATAATTTCATGTCATAAATCAAAAAGTACAAAATTGGCAAACTTATTGCACCCATAAGAAACTGAATTTAATCCGTATGTTTGGTTGAGTCAAGGAAGCCACAATAACAACCTAAGAGAATTTATGTACTTTATGCAGATGCATCAAACAAAAATTTTGGAGGTTGATTTTAGTTGGTTATCAGTTATAATTTGAGAATTAAAATTTTTGTACGAGGAATTTAAGAATTAATTGCCATTCACTTGTAGTGGCCAACAGTAAATAAATATGAAGGTGTGTTTAGAAATGGATAAAATTTTTTATGAATAGTTTTGGAGAGTAAAAGTTGTCAAACGATATAATATAATAGGAACAATAATGAGGAGTGAAGAAGATAAAATTAAAATAGATAAGTTAGTTATGTGGGTAGTTATGTAGAAATGATTGAAAAATAAAATAATCATATAGAAAAATATGAAAAAATAATTAAAAATATAATATTTATAAAAAGTAAAAAATTTTAAATCGAAAAAATTTAACTTCAAATCAAAATTTCTTATTATGGATGGGGCGATTGATGGGCCCCTAGTGGTAAGATGGTCCAAACCACCAAGCGGTTATCTTAAGATGAATGTTGATGCGCGGAAACGTGATGATAATCAGGCTTTGGGGTTTGCTGCTGTTATTCAGGATTCTAATGGAAGTTTAATTGCTGCAAAGGGGTGGAGACAAAGTAGTATCATGGGACCTCTATGTACGGAGACGACAACCTTCATCTTGGGTCTCAAACGGGCTATTCAACTAAGATTGAGGAATGTTCAGTTTGAGACTGACTCTCTTCTACTCGTTAATTATATCTCGAAGGACGAACAAATTCTTTCACCGACCGGGGTACTCATTGCGGGAATCTAATCCTTTCTATCTTCCTCTTAATATTTTTCTACCAATCATGTGTTAAGACATGGTAACACTGTAACTTATTTAGGTGTGTTGGGGCAATTCTTCTTATGTTATTTTGAAAAAACTTTAAAAATATAATTTTTTAACAATGAATAGGTCGGACACTCTTATCTCATCCTCCAAAGAAGAGGGATACGGCGTGCCCTTCTCGTCGAACCAAACAAAATCAAACACACCCAAAATATGCGTGGCTCGCGTAAGTGACAGTCTAGCAGATAAGACAGGACAGGACAGGACAGCTGTACCGCGCAGCGCAGCACGAGCGTGAATGTATAATATTTTATCTTGGACATACATTGCATTGGTAGGTCCACGTTTACGTCGTCGACATCACAGATTCAGAAATTGCATTTGGTGCATGTGGTAACACAAGTGAAGTTAAAATAAATGCGGAGCAGCGGTTTGCCCTTTGCATCAATCATCATGCTTTACCTGTCCCATTTCATAATTTGCCATGTAACGGCTGTGTTGATTAGGCTGTAAAAGAAATTTGAAAGCAAAACCGAAATTCTTTTTTCTGTTCTTTTAAAATTTTTTATCTAATTGAGTTTTAAATTTTAATATGCATTTTAGCATTTTAAAATAGAGCCTATCCAGCGAGCGATAAATAATAAGCGAGGAAAAATTTGTGAAATAAATTTTGAAAAAATGATAATGTAATATGATAAGGATAATAATTAAAAACAAAGACAAGAAAAATAAAATAAATTGAATAATTACCCTAAAAATGTAAAAAAGACCAAAATGTAGATATTGTTTGGTAAGTAAGAAAATTTTTCAGTATTATTGTATATACTTTTCCATATGATTATCTTACTTTATAATAACTTTTTTCATATCTTTCTATAAACTTATCTTATTTATTTCAAATTTATGCACTTTACTCTAAATCATGACCCTTATCATATCACATAATTGCCATATTTACTTTAAAGATTTTTCCCTTTGAAAATGTTATTGCATAGATAATAGTAAGAGAAAAAGTACTCATGTAATTAAAAAGTTAAATTATATTAAAAGAAATTTACATTTTACAATTATAATGAAGAGGAATATTTTTTGTAAGAAGAAATTTTAAAAAAGCGAGAAAGTGAAAGAATAATGTAATGCAATATAGGCAATGGTTAGAGTAAAAAGAATAAAACTAAAACAAGACGTTTGATGAGGTGTAAAATTGTAGGATTGTAAAAAATAAAAAAAATATTTTAAGAAATGTGTGATTAATAGGAAATGATGGAGGTATAGTTGGAATAAATATGTTTGTTGTATATAGTTGATAGAGAAAATAATTAAAATGTAGAGATAAAGTAGAAAAGATAGCGTGATTGAATGAGCAATGATTGATCTTAGTAAACCAAATCTCATTATTTTCCATGATTTCTCACACTTGCCCATTAAAAAAGTGCCCTAAGTAATACATACAAATATTAAAAATAATTGAAATATAAAAATAATAATAGAAAAAGTAAAAAGCACGAGAATTTATTTTTTTACTTTTTCATATTACAAAAAATAGCCCTTTAGTTTAGTTTCTAATTTTCAACTTAAAAGAGAAGAAAGATAAAAATCAACTCAAAATATGGAGATTTGATGTGTGCGGTAGCTAGCGGTTGAATGGACTTGTGGAGGAACGGGATGTGTTGCCTCCCGCTGACCCCACACCATGCCCTAATCATTAATGGAAGTGGGCATCACTCCCCATCGCTGGGTTTGAAATTCTGGCATTGCAATCATCGGACTAGGGGTGTAAATCGGGTCGGGTTGACTCGCATTGGCACAAATACAACCCTAATCCACCTTGTAAAATCACAACCCAACCCTACTTTCAACCCTACTTTTCATATCTTAACCCAACCCTATTTCAACCCACCTCAAATCGGTTCGATTCGGGTTAGAAATCGGG
>JAXCLR010000081.1:12074886-12102919 GCA_035584095.1 Annona squamosa
GAGGCTTAATTTCATAAACACATGCATGTATATTTTAATAATTTTCTTTTAGATTACAACTGAATTTGGAAAAAAAATAGTTTATTGGTAACCCGAATTTTAACCCAAAACCAATGCGAACCCGACCCGAACCCGGTTCGAACCCGAATTACATTCTTAGGGTTTGAGTTTGGGTTTACTCCAACCCGGTTGGTTTAGGGTTTGGGTTCACTCCAACCCGGTATAACCCGACCCGAGTTGCACCACTGCTGTCAAGTGTGAGCTAAATGCTCCGCAATCGACTGAAGTTTTTTTTTTTTTTTTTTCACTTTGACCGACCTCAAATTCAATTTCTATCTCAAACGGGATGATGCAAGAGGCGATGGACTGTGTTTTTTTTTTTTAAATAAAAAAAATTTAAGCTCTTCTTTCTTCTTTGATAAAATGCTTAGCAACTACTGATTATCTATAATAATCCTACGTTTTCATCATAATTGGCTGAAATTTCTTTAAGCAAAAAGCTATCTATTTCATTTTTATTTGTTGGCATCAAATTCTTTTTCCTCTTCGTTGTCTTCTTCTTGTTATTATTTTATTATTTTAAACCATTTTGCGTATCTCAAGTCTCAACAGGAAAATCCTTCAAGAAACCTCGCAGTTTGAACAAATTACGTTATTTTAGAACGATTCACCGTACTCATCTCAACAAATATGCTTATGATACTAAAATTTATCTCAAAGGGATACTTATTGATGCAAAACAATTTCGGACTTTAGTTGTATACTCCATGCTCCCGGACACATACACCTATTTTTTTATTTTTTTTGAAACTTTTTTCATAAAATTGTTAGCCCAAGTGTATTTAATCTTTGGGTAAATTTTTACCATTTTTGGAGTATTTTAGATATGTATTTTTTATTTTTGAAAATCAGTTGCATTTTAGGTAATTTTAAATTATGAAAACGCCACTGATTTTCAAAAATTAAAAATAAATATCTAAATATCTCCAAAAATGGTAAAAATTGATACATACTTTAAATACACTTGGGCTAACAAGTTTATGAAAAAATTTTCAAAAAATAATAAAAAAAAGGTGTATGCGCCCAGGAGAGTCCAACAATTTCAGAGTCATAAGATTACCAGTATTTATATAACTGGTTGAGTATTTAGCATAAGTTGTAGGAAAAATCACCAAGATGTATAAAAATTTTAGAGTAATGTATTTTTTAACACTAGGATAAATAACATGTATTTTTTTTAACTTTTTTTTATAAAACTATTAATTTATATATATATATATCAAAATTTACCATTTTAAAAATGTGTACATATTTGATTTTTAAAAATAGAAGGCTTTAGTCTTTTTTATTGTTATATTTACATACATCTTAATATGAATTACAAGTCTTGAGACCTTCTTTCAAATCTTGAAACATGGCCGCAACTAAGAATTAAAAAAACAAAGCTATCGGTACTGCCATTTGAAGTTGGGCTAGCATGATGCTTGGCAACTAGTTTATAGAGAAGATTAGCATGACCTTAGTCATTTTTAAATGACTAAAATACCTCTATTTTAAAAAAATTAATATATATATTTCAAAAATGGTAAAACTTAATACATAAATTAAATACATCTAGGTTAACAATTTTATAAAAAGAATTTTCAAAATATATACATAAATGAGGTTTTGTAGCCTAATATATTGAAATTTCAATGCACCAAGATATATTGAAATATTTATTTCATTGAAGAAGTTTCCTTCCAAGGTCTACCCGGTACATTCAAATTTTAGTGCATCTAGTATGAAACTCATTTTTTATAAATTTTTAAAAGTTTTTTATATGAGATATATGCATTGAAATTTCAATCCATCATGATGCAAAACCCTATTTTTTCAAATATTTTTTTGAAAATTTGTAAATAAAATTGTTAACTAAGCGTATTTAACTTGTGTATTAAGTTTTACCATTTTTGTAAATATACAAATATATTTTTAATTTTGAAAAAATAGGGGTATTTTAGTCATTTAAAATTGACTAAAACATCCCCTGTTTTAAAAAATCAAAAAATATATATACACATTTCCAAAAATGATAAAAATTTATTTTATAGATTAAATACACTTAGATTAATAGTTTATAAAAAAATTTAAAATATTTTAAAAAACAAGATTTTGCATCCTTGTGCATTAAAATTTTAATGCATTAGGTTGCATTGAAACATTTCTCTTTTTTTAATATATATAACTGCTATGCTTTATCATATTTGAAGATAGGTATATTTTTTGTTTTTAAAAAATCAAAAAATATATATATACACACATCCGCAAAAATGGTAAAACCTAGACTATAAATTAAATATGCCTAAATTAACAATTTTTTAAAATTCAAATAATAAAAAGATGAATTTTGCACTGGTGCAATTAAGTTTTTCTTCGCCCTCCACATTCTGACAATGTGATATGAGATACAGCCAGGATCTTGATAAAATAAAAATTAAAAGACTCACAAGTCGTCTACCCAGTTTCAATTAGGGGGTGAAGCTTAGGTTCGGTTGACTTGAGCGCGTCCCATCCAGCCTAACATCTTTTAGCGATTGGGTTTTGTGATTTGGAATCTTAGATTTTGAAATTGGGTTGAAGCCAAACCTAAATGCAAATTGTATCGGGTTTGGATTCATGAAAAACCAACCCAAAACCTGAATCCAAATTGTAATATACATTAGTGAAAAAATAAAAATCACGCATGAACCGTTTACCTTTACCAATTTACATGGCAGTCTTTTTATTACATCATCCATGGAAATGATCTTGAAAAGAGATTCTAGTAATAGTTAATGCACATTTAGTTTGATATTGATGATATATAGTCTTTGTTTTTAAGTTTGGATATAAAATTAATAAAATAACTGAATTCCAACTCAAATGTCACCAAAATACTGACCCATCTACCCAGGTCCCACTTATTAAAGTAGGATTAGAATTCAGTAATTCATATGTTACACGTTGTGTTTGGTTATCTCAAATGACCGGGGCCAACTTGAACCCGAATAACCCTAGATCCAACCGTCCAAGGGCTCGCATAGCGGTCATCATGTACGCTGCCGGTCATATTTGTATGCATCCACACACAATCACGCATACCATGGATGCATTCCCATGATGATGTCCACAAACCATCATCCCATTTGAGCAGCCACGTGGCAGATAAAAAACGGTAAATTCATCAATCTCAATGTCTTAGATTTTTTTTTTATTGTTACGTTTTTACAACTCATCCGAAAGTATATTATCCCAATTTTGTCTCAACGGATTTTAACTAAACAGTACATAAGCTCCCCTAAATAAATGAGAGAGATACACCCCTGGTCGGCTGTCAATGTATTAGACTGAAAATGAAGCATAAGTACTGCAAAGGCAAATTTTCAGTTTGGATCAAACAGCAACTCATTCAATATAATAATTTATGAAACAACATCAAGACATTAGCTACAAGCATAAGTATTTGACTCGAATGTTTCACTTCCAAAACATCCATAGGGAGAAGAAAAAAGAAAAAGCCAAAAAAACCCCAAAACTGCTACAAGAATGAACCCCAAAATTTTCTCAATGTTTTCAACACCCCCATTCCCCGAGAACCCTGGAGTTCAAAATTGCCACCTTTTTATCGTTACTCCCTCTCTTTTTTGTTCTTTTTTGTCTTCCATGCTTCATTTCTTTGAATATTTTCTCAGATGCGGCAGAGACAATGAATAGGATTTTCTCACATACAATATACACATTCTACACCAAACACCAACATCTTCACCTTGCACAGCTTAGCTTCAAGCCCCAATAACCCACATTCGATGAAATACGCAAGGAATAGATGCGCATTAAAGAATGGGTAATGAACAGAAAATAGACAAACAAGCTGGACCGAGCAGTTCCTGAGACAAAATCCTTAGGAAGACAGGATGGATTGCAAGGCAAGCTGTTGCTGTGGCTGCAGGGAAGACCAAGTTGATGCAAGCGCAGAGGGTGGCAATGTCTGCTGAAGCTGCCTCAAGAGATTAATCATCCTGCTAGCAGTTTGTTCGGTTGCCAGATCCTTCCCTGCACATATAACCTGCAAAGAAGTGCCCAGTGATACCGGTGGTCATCTTCAGTTACACATAACATCCAACAGAAATTTAACAGAAAGTATTTGCAGCAAACACAGGAAGGGCATGCGCACCATCACAAAGTGTAAGAATCCCACCAATCATGCAGGCAGACACATAATAGAATGAATTCAGCAAAAATAAGGAATAGTCCAATGCAAATCCATTTGATGATTCCCAGAAATTCTACCAAGTACCAAGAATTCCAATCCAAGTTCCTCCAATATTTTGCCTGTTTATTGTACACCTAAAGTGAATGGTGATTCTAAATTCCATCATCCATTCGCTCAGCCACCAACATTTCTTGCCTGTCTAACATTAGCCAAGACTTTTCCGAACAAGGACTAGTCCTTTGTCATATTACTCCTATTATACCAATCCTGACAGATGATTCCAGTCCTGCCTGCATACATGGTATTCTCATAGCCACTCTTTACTTTAGTCGTTATACAGCAACACAGAAGGGCTTCAACATATCTATTTAATGGAATGATGGAATCTCTATTACATTGGCAAATTCTTAGATCTCCTACGACCAAATGCTTCCAAAGTCTCTCGGGATGCAAACGAAAGCAGCTAGGTGTCTCCTAATGCTCCCACGACTAACATTTGGAGATCTTTGATCTTTCCATTATACACTGGGTGCACCAAGTGTTTTCTACTACTAATAGCAAACAGCAATTTAAGGTAATGGCACAGACAAATGGCTAGTGAGCACATTATGAAGGCAGATATTGTTACCTCAGCAAACACAGCAACAATCTTCGGAAGGTATTGATTGTTAGGACCCAAAAGTTCCATATCAGATCTGCAACTTGATGAAAAGTCAATTAGATCAGTTTTTGGATAGTTATGGGCATTGCTCAACTATGTGAACAAATGGCACAACTGCAACAATAACAACGAAAAAAAAAAAAAAAGTGCCTACAACCATTGAGATCATGTGTTGCTCATCTAACAAAACCAAAGCTTTACCTCTCAACCATTGAGCACAGCTGATCATGCACAACTTTAGCTTCAATTAGATCTCCTTTAATTGGTAAGCAGCTTAGCCAAGCAGGAACAACCTATCATACAGTTGAACAGAACAATGGAGCAACAGTTTGAAATAAAACGTTAGACATACGACTTGTCCATCTTTTTAGTATGCTATGCGAACTACCAAATCAACAAATTGAAGTATTGAACAAATGCGAAATTTCCAGTGCACAAATTATTCCAGTTGCCCAAAAATAAGACCAATAGTGAATTTGCAGGTAATCCATAAGCAGCATCGTGGGGCACATCATCAACCTTTTAATTTGCTTGGGAAATAAAAGCAAGCGTCTTATGCAAGCCCAGAGACCATTTGTGCCCGGTTGCAAATGGGGCAAAAACATATTTAAAATGACTAAAATACCCATGTGTTTAAAATACAAAAAAAAAATATGTATGTATTTCCAAAATTGATATACCTTGGTTTATATGTTAAATGAACATATCAATGTTGTATAAAAAAATTTTCAAAAAGATTTAGAAAAAAAATGTTTTTGGCCCAACCAGGCACAAACAATGGGTGCTCCTCATGTAATTGGTCTTAGAACATTTTAGCAAACAAGAATATCATTCAAAAGACTAAGAAATTAACATGTATAAATGAAGTTTTAACGGCTATGCAAGAAGAGCCAGGAGCATTTACACCCCTTTTATATCCATTCACACTTCAGTAGACAGTGTCATTGATCCAAGGCAACAGTATATCTACATCCCTTTCAACCCACATTCACCTTTTTCAGTATTTTTCCATCATTACCTCTACTTTTTCCATTCATTACCCAACTCTTTCCATAATCATCATTTTTTTTATTTTTTTAGCATCACGAACTATGTTACCTCATATTTCATCCGACCGCTGTTTATTGAAGTATCAATGAGCAAAAGTACTCTTCTATACAAATTATTATAAGAGTACTCTTCTATCCTGAGAAAATAGCATTTTTTTAGGGGAGAAAATAGCAATTTTAACCTTGCATTATAATTGCAAGGTTACTGATACAAGCGAACACAAAAAGCATCAAATACCTGAGCTGCATCAATGCTGTCACGATGGAATTGGCATATCTTCCCCAATGCAGAGACGGCATTGTCATATGCCATCACATTGTCAGAATGTAATGCATTAGGATGCCTAATCACATAATTTAGCCTGGATAGAGCCTCTGTAGGCCAATAAAAAGGGGGAAAAAAGTGTCAATAGGCATTACTTAGATGCATTCCCAATGAACAGCAGATGTATGCATGGTACCTCCCACAAGAGGTTTAAAGACAGATCCACCAAACTCTGCACAAACTCCAATTCCATAAACTGATGCCTGAATTGAATATAAAGTCAAACTCTAATCAGAACTAACAATTATTGATTGCTAACAAAAAGGGCCAAGAAGAAGTTTGTGCTGACCTGTCGAACATCAGGATTTTCATCATTGCAAGCATCCAACAAAAATGGAAGATATGTATCATAGTATCTGTTCAAATAGTACAGAAAAGTATCATTAGATCAGACTACACTGTGAATTAAACATCTCTGTTTTGATATTCAAAGAAATGTGTATGATTTTTGCAAACAATGCAAGCAAACAAGCATACTTAAGAGCAGCTTCTCGACATTGTTCTGCTACATCATCAAAAATGCAAATGGCAATTCTTCTTTCTTCAGCTGTTTTATCTTTGCCCTAAAAATCAGGAGCAAACAAAAACACAAAAATATAAAAAAGGAATATCCATATTTATCTTCTGAGGAAAGCCTTATAATTAACTATTATTGTGAGGAATTTAATTAGCTAGGTTGATAAAGCAATGGCCTTGGCCAATAGACACAAAAAATTTACAAGTAATAAAGATATCTATAACCAGTGAAGCAATTGTAGCCATCCAGTTAAAGACAAAAACTGCTCAGCATCTATGCAAGCCTAAGATAACAATTGATCTGCAAATAACATCCCCATTCCTAATAGTGCAGGTGTGAATTTTATTACATCACTAATCACACTGACATAGAAGCTTAAGAGCACCAAAGAAATCACCACCAACAAAACCTCTAAACGAACACAACAAAGCTTCAAAGACATTTAACAATTGCAACCAATTTGATTCCATGCGATTATTAACTACTTGTCCAAATTAATAAATTGCTACCAACTAACATAAGGCATGTTGCCATTTGCTCTAAATTAACTTCATTAGAACAAGGGGCATGTAAAAATCTTCATATGCACCAAGCAGGGATTGGTTGAATAATTGTTTCCATGAAAGCATAATTGCCCATATCATTCTATACCTAACCGTATGATGCAGTCTCTAAAGAGATCCTAATTTTAATGAGCTTTTCAATTTAATTAGATGAAAAATTAAGATTTGCGATCTTCTCCGACCGGTCAATCACGCATCCAAGAATCGCGATCTTCTCGAACAGCCCTCGGCAGTGGTCGAGAATAGGGGTCGAGAATAGGGGTCGGGAATGACCAGTCGGAGAATATCACAGTTCAAGAATTAAATGACCATAAACCAATATGATATATCAAAACTCTCGATGCGACTATAATGTGACATTAAGAGTTGAATACAAATGCATCTTTAGACAAATAAGAATGATCCCTATGGCATAAGATAACCACCACACCTCTCCTGCGCAAGCACACACTGCAAATACAAAGATCCCAACACATGCTAATCATGTCGACAGGACAGTGAGACGACTTACCAACATAGGTGTTATATATGAAGAAAGCTCATCAAAGAAAGGAATGAAAGAAGCTTTAAATGTTTTGATCAAAGTGCCCAAGCAATCACCAACCTGTAGTCACATAGATAGTGAGGCTGTGAATGAAAAAATAATAATAATAAAGACTTTCACTGCAAACCAATCAAAAAGTTGTAAATAAAACAACACTCTAGGACAATGTTCACAGAGCAAAAAAAGAAAGTTTTAGAGATGGACTTGATCAAAAAGTTCTTCCTCTTGCTCATTTTCTTCTTTAAGTAGTTCCCCTTCCTCGGCATCGAAGTCTTCAGCTTTGGCCCGTTCAGCTCTTTCTCTTCTTCTAGTTGAGCTAGCAGTGATTACCTGCTTTATCTCATCCACAATGCTTCTCACCTGACTTTCATCTAAAAGATGTCCTGATATCTGCCGAAAAGATAGAGAAAGACCGGATGAAATACTTCAACAAATAATACAAGGGAGCTCAAAATATTAAATCCTCCAGCAGAAGCCATTTCAATGTCAGATATTCAAGCTAAAATGACTCCATAAGAGGTAGATGAGATATTATAGAAGAGTAAGCACTAAAAGCAGCAGACAATAAGATCAGAAAATCAAAGGTATAAACTGCATTGCACACATCATCACATGAGATGCAAAAAACATATTATGAGAACAACCAGAAGTTGCAAATTTTCTTATGAATCTACAAACATTTGCTCAATGTGTGAATGAGTCCCACCACTAAATAATCCTCTATTTTATATCTCCTTGCACTCTCTACTCTACCTCTATAACAATTCCATAACTATACTAACCAGCCAAGTCAAATCAAGTAATTCATATAGGGTATGTTTGGGAAGTGATTAAACTTTTGTGTGAAAAGTTTTTGGTATAAAAGTTGTCAAAATAAAAGAAAATGATGTGATATGATAGGGGTAATAATGAGGAGTAAAGAGAATGAAGTTAAAATAGATAGGTTAGTTGTATAGATAGTAGTGTAAAAATGATTGAAAAGTAGGGCAGTTATATAGGAAAATTTGAAGAAATGTCTAAAAAAATAAGATAGTTATTGAGAGTGAAAGGTTTTATTTTGACATTTTTTATGCCTTACCAAACACACCCATGGAATTTCATGCAAAATATCTTGCTTATCTTAATGTAAACAACCCCTTAGATTGAAGGTATTTTATGAGGAAAATGCATGATACACGAATTGAGATGTATTATTCAAGGAATGTAAGAGAAGGCAATTCTGGATGATTGCACTTGAAGGTGTCCATTTGTGAGAATCCATTGAGAGAGCTTACAAACCTGTACACATTCATTCATAGAATCCAGCATACTTGCACAAATTTCAGTCTCAGGCTCCTGCAATCCAATTATCCATAAGCAATCTGTGTTAGAGAATGAATATAAAATTAGAAAAACTAATGTTACAACTTTGAACTGGTAGGATTACCTTATGCATAGCTTCAACCAAAGAAGGAATTATGTAATCTGATAACTGCTTCACATAGGACTGGTCGCGACCCTGTGCTTGCCCCTTCTCTACAGCTAGTTTAGCTGAGCGTAATAGCTCTGGCATGGCTGTGGATACATATGTGAAAAAAAAATCTCAGAGAAGCCATGTGAAAAGGTGAAACATAAAGGAATCAATGAAGTAACATTGTTCAACAAACACATTCCTTACCAGAGACAGCAGCCTTTCGTACTTCTTCATGAAAATAAAATTTGAGCAGAGGAACTAAAGTAGGAGCAACCTGCATGAAATTTGTAAAGACAAATGATAGAAGTTACTTGCAGGTGTTTAAAGTAAAAGGGTGGAAGAGATGAATAAATGTATCTAAAAAGGTGGGGGGAAAGGAGGGGGGAAATGTTATGTAAGATGGAGAAATGATAGAAAATAGAGTAAAACTGATAAAATTGACAGGTTTTGCATGAAAAGATGACTAATTATTCTTTTCAGAAAAAAAAATAATAATAATAACAGCGGTTATTGAATTATACCTAAATAATGAAGAAAGTAGGTAAGGAAAAATGTTACACCCAATAAATGGGTTGAAAAGTGGGTTCTTTTCCTAGCCCTTTTCCAGTGACCCAAACAAAAAGCTAGCTCACTAAAAATAAATATCCAAATTGCCAATAAAAAGAGGCCAATGGGCCAAGGGTTGGAAGAAAAAGAAGGTCTTCTCATCCACAAACCTGATCTATCCAGGGATAGAACCCCTCCTTCAGCTCATCAGCATAACAACATAGCATGTTACAAGCTGTAGCCTTCTCCTCCAAAACACTGGTCTTGATCCCTATCCTTTTATCACCAAGAGTGATGGTTTCGATGCTGCATAGATAACAGAATCTTAGCAACTGAGAAAACACAGGTCAAAATTAGAACCGCAAACATTATTCTCAAGACAATCACACAATATTATAAAACCAAATTGGTAATCACCCTGGTTAAGCATCCAGTTCGGTATGAACTGATTCGACCGCTTGTTAAATCATATTATTATATTATTTATATTCCTATTATTTTGAATTATGTATGTATAAAATTTCGATTTTTAAGAAAGATAAAGCAATCTGATTTGTATTTTGTATGCTAAATATAATTACAAATATATGCATGCAAACAAATGTCCAACATACACCTTTAAGTATGATCACATAAAATCTTATATGCACTCTTTATCTAATTGAACTGGACAGTAGGCAGCTTCAGGTTTGAACCAGCTGGACCGTTCAGTCTAATCCAGCAACCGGTCCAATCCAGTTCTGACAACATTGCCATCACACAACAGCTGTCTTTTCTTTCTGGGAAAAAAAAAATAAAGATAAAATAAAATATTCTTATACAACAAGACCTAATCAATTTAAAGGATTTTATTTTTGAAAATATTCATTCACTGTGAAGCCAACTTCAAAAGAATATGAGAAGGTGAGAAACATGAAACATGAAAGGACAAATGAAAACCTAATCAGGAGTCTGAAATATATATATATATATATAAGTCTAGCTTCTACACATCCAGATGTACCAATTCATTTTGGTACTCCCATCTAGTTTGGGCCCTACTTTGATGATTTTGTTAAATCCAATCCATCAATTGTATTTAGCACCATTTATTTTGTTTAGATACTAAAAATCATATTAATTAGATGTATGTGTATGTCACATCTTCTTAAAATGAATAAAATTATATACAAAGAAAATCATTTGAATCCATATATCAAAGTTTTAAAATATTAAATAAAATTTTATAGAATCATTAATCTAAGTAGGCTGAATATTATAAGTGTCTTAGATATTAAATTGAGATCTCATGAGTCCTTATCATAAACAAATTATTTTTAATGGATTTAAAGTCACTCGTAAGTGATTGTTAATTTTGAGAATGATGCAAGTTATGGATTGAGATGATTTTTGGTATCTAAATAAAATAAATAATA
The DNA here is from genome assembly GCA_035584095.1 of Annona squamosa. Taxonomy (NCBI): domain Eukaryota; kingdom Viridiplantae; phylum Streptophyta; class Magnoliopsida; order Magnoliales; family Annonaceae; genus Annona; species Annona squamosa. The sequence continues at coordinate 12,086,194 of JAXCLR010000081.1, forward strand.
TTATATGGATTGAGATAATTTTTGGTATCTAAATAAAATAAATAATATTAAATACAATAAATGGATTTGATTTAACAAAATTATCAAATAGGGCATAAATTAGACAGGAGTACCGAGGTGAATTGGTACATCCGGATATATAAAAGCCGGACTATATATATATAGGGCTCCGCTTCAATGTAAGTGGGTTACATCGAAACAGACTCACGTAACCCCTTCAAAATATAAGATTTTCATCTTTGATGGAAAATATAATTCATTCATTGTATTTAATATCATTTATTTATCTAGGAGATCAAGTTTCATCCCAATCAAATATGTTTATAAGCTACACTTGTTAGAAAATGTATATATTCATGTGTAAATTATGAAAAATGCTAAAACATCAATTTTAAAATAGTATTTTCGACATCTAAACTATCCAAAATATCATTTCTATATGAATAAATGATTCTAGAAAGTATTATTACATTTTAATACATATAAATAAATCTAAATGTTTTTCATAATTTACACATGAATATATATTTTTTTTTAAACAAATGTGGCCTATAAACATACTTCACTGGGATGAAACTTAGTCTCCTAGATAAACAAATAATGCTAAATACAATAAATGGATTGGATTTTTCATTAAGGATTAAAATCTTAGATTTTGAAGAGGTTAAATGAGTCCTCTTCTATGTAACCCAGTTACATAGAAGCAGGACTGATATGTGTGTGTTTGTGTGTGTCATAAAGGCAAACCTTTCATCATCTGACTCATCAATATCATCATCAGAATCTGCAGATGTAATGGTCACATCTGGTTTAAGTTGTGCAGACTGAAGCAATGGAGGCATAACCACACTCATATAAGGAAGGAAATCCTGTCCCAGACACTTGCATAGCCGGGCCCATGCCTGCACGATTTAGAAGCTAATTAGCAAATAAACAACTATGAAGAAAACTAACTAAGAGAGCAACAAAGGAATGCCTGTAGCATGTAGCTTGTGGTTGGGTCATCTGCCTCAGTTGGAGTTCCTTGCAATGTCATAAGCACTTCCATAACCTACCAAAAAAATAATTCATAAGGTGTCTACATCTAATGTTGATAGTATGTTAACTAAACTCTAGCATAGAAGTATCCTAAAAGACATATTAGCACTGAATGACCCATGAACTGTTGCATTAACCAAAGCCTAGGATAAAAAGCATTTTGAAAAACTATTAGCATGGACAACACCAACACCTATTAACATTTTATCACAAACAGAAAAGAATAAGAAGAGTGTAAAAAAATTTTGGACAGGATCTCATTTCAATTATACAAAATTAGATGAATACAAAAAGCACGCCTCATAACATACTAAGCTCCGAAATAGCAAACTTACAGTAAATCCTCCCACATGATTGTAGCACAATATGTAATTGAGAGCTTCAAGAATTGAGTTGTAAGATTTACTAAGCATGATAATGCAAGACACCGTACCTGTTTAGCATCTTCCCTGAATTTCTCCTTGCCCACTGCCATTCCAACCAAACTAATGCATTCCATGGACTTGGCACGAAGCATGCGATTGGACTTGTCAGTTGCTTTCACCAGGATAACTTTGAGGTACGGCATGACAGCATCATAATACTTTTGGAAATGCTCCTGCATTAATGTTTCTCTTTCAGACAATTCTATCAAACAGGAGATTTATCATGATGCATAACTGTTTCTTCATGTCACACAATTCTATCAGATTGGAGATGTATAATAGATCAGTGGAACAAGTTTCTAGACAGAATTTACCCAAGTACCTGAGAGGAGTCTGCAACAGATGCTAAAGCTGTCAAAGCCCCCTCTTGCACCATCTGCTTCCCATTCTGAATTCCACATAAAAATAGCAAGAACGCACAAACATTGACCTTCCTTCCATTTGAGAATAGAAAGGAAACCACAAACCAGAATAGGAAGATGACCATACCTGCAACAGTACAAGTAATTTACCCACTACCCCATCCAAATAAGGTGTTAAAATGTCAGGTGTGCAGTTTTCACTGAAGTTCAGCACTGCTGAAGCAGCATGAGCCTGTTAAAAGAGAAAAGAACAGTATTGCAAAAATAAAAACATAAGAAGAGTTGTTAGTGAAAGAACAGATAAACGAACATCGTGCTTGTAAATTGTCGTAAGCTGTTTTTGCAACTAAGTGAGGTCAGCTACACGAATCCACTCATGTCAATCCTGAGTTTTGCTTTCAACATTTTCATATTTTTTCTACCTTTTAAGTATTGTGTTTTATTTCATTTCTAATTTTAGTTTCTTGCCTTACCACTCATCAATCTCAACATTCTTATTTCTGCTACATTTATTTTGTGCATATGTTATTCTTCAATAGGCCAACATTCTACTCCATAAAGTACAACAATCTTATAACTGTCTTGTAAACTTTCCTTCCAATTTAATTAGCACTCAGTCATCAAGTAACATCACATGCACAAGTGAAATGGATAAATGATCAGGGACCTGTGTTTCCAAGAAAATGGTAAAGAAAGCAAGATTATTCTAATGCAAGTTCACCAACCTGAACTCGAGGATTCTGGAAATCATCCATGGCCGAGGCAAGTGAAGGCAGCACTCGCTGATGATACTGAACCTGCAGATCTGGGCCCAAATCTGTTGATAGTTGCCCAATTGCATTAATAGCAGCCCAGCGCACACGAGGGTGGGGATCTTGGAATGAGTTCAAAACCATTGACACAACCTGCTCCAAATTCTTTAGCATTACCTGAAAGATAATAGAAAGCAAACATCAACATGATATAATATCCCAGGGTGTTTCTTTGTCATTTGGAATTCATCCTCATCACTTGAAGTCCCCAACAAACAGCGATATCAAACAAACAAGTTCCACAAGTCTACAGTCAAGGACCAATGGAGAACAGCCTCATTGAATTTCCATTTACTTCAAAGTTAGTAATTCAATAACTGAATAGCTTAATCAGTTAATTAAACTGGCTTTCATAACCACTGATGGCAACAGCTATTGGCGCTTCAGTCGCATATTGCCCACTATACGTGCTGCATATCATGCATGGATTCATGTGATATGCGCATAAGGTGTATCTCTATATAGTAATACAGCCAAGATCTTGGTACTCCCTTTTCACTCTGGTCAATACAATTGATGTGTGATACAATTTGTTTCAACTGCACCAGAAATCAGTATGACTGCAGACTTAGGTAGGCAGCTCATTCCAAAAATAAAATCTTTGTATAAGGTTCCCAACAAACAGTGACATCAAACAAACAAGTTCCGCAAGTCTACAGTCAAGGACCAATGGAGAATAGCCTAATAGCCTGCTCGAATTGTCTTTCATTTCAAAGTTAGTAATCCAATCACTGGATAGCTTCACCCATTAAAGTGTTAAATTGACTTTCATGAACCAATCATGGCAATAGCAATTGGTGCTTCAGTCTCATTGCCTACTACGTCTGCTGCATACCATGAATGGATTCATATAGTATGCAGATAATGTATATTCCGATATAGTACAGCCAGCTCTTGGGACTGCAAGATCTCGGTGTTCCGTTTCCACTGTTCAATGTGATTGATGCATGATACAATCTGCCTCAACTGCACCAGAAATCAGTAACTGCAGACCTAGGCAGGTCACTTATTCCAAAAATGAAAACTTTGCATCACTAACAATATCTAGAATCACTTAAATTGGCACATCTAGGTTAGTAAATGCACTGAGATTTGAAAGGAGAAGAAATCCATCCAAGCAGCAGAAATAGCACACACGGGATATGAAATTTGGAGGTCTTTAATATATCAAAAATCATGTCTAAGCATAAACTAGTCTACATGAATCTTCAACTAAGATGATCTTATGGATGCTTGGCTAAATAAGTCATGCCAAGGCTAATGGATATGGATTTCAAACAACAACCAAAAGAAACAATATGCCAGCATTAATGCTTTGAGGCTTAAGCCATTAATATTCTAAATTCCAGATTCCATTGAACCAATCTCTAGACCTCTAATTAGCTTGTCCTAAGTCATATTAGTTTCAATTATTGGAATCCGAGTATTCTTCACCAGTGTCTGTTCTATCTCCACATATCCATCCAACAGGATAACGGTTACGAGTAAACATATTTTTTTGTGTCTATCATAGGCTCCACAGGGACCATGATGCATGACATTTGCTACAAACAGAACAAAATGACAGATCACCAACAGCAACCACAACGTTGGGAGTCATAATTTCTACAGCATGATTTATGTTTTTTCCTCTTTTTCTACTTCTTTCAGCAGAGCAGTGAGACAATGACAAAGATGGGAACGGAAGCATTTTAAATTAAAAATGAGAGCAAGAGGGGACAGAATCCTCCTGATGTGGTTAACATTTCATTACTGAATAAATTTCTATTCTGAACTCCTGAAATGAACAGGAACAGGTCAGTATCCGCCCTGCCATTTTCCATGAGGGGTACACGCTAATGACTTCTGTAGCATCTAAATGATCAGCTATATTACCAGCGGCCTCTACCTGACACTATTATCTCATTTTACTTATCAGAACCACTAAAAAAATAGAGATTTTAACGTGCAGCATCTCCAATCACCAAACTCAAGACATTTCTCATTGAATTTGAATACCATAACCAAACATGGATCGATTGAACTTAAGACCTTTCAAAACCAATTCAATTTATAGATGCATGCGTATCATTAGTACCTTTGCACATCCCTCTGCAATCTGAGCGAGTGTGATAAGAGCCGCATGGTGTTTCTGCCACTCTGGTGCCGCCAAATATGCAGGCAACAGGTCAGATGCAACAGGGACAATTGTATTCCCACCTAAGGCAATTGACAACCTATCCAGGCACTCCTGCCCAACACTGTAATTGCTCGTCTCTCCTGCATCCTCGTCCTCATTCTCTGCATGATGCCATGAAGGATCATCCTCAATGTCCAGCAACATTTTCATCAAGATTGCAAAAAGCCTCCCAATAAACTGGGGCAGCTTCCGCATCATCCCCGGAGCTCGCTCCCTTGCCTCAGCAAGGGTGATAACAAATTCAATAGCCAAGTGTCGAGTGCCTTCCTCAAGTCCGTCAGCCTCAGCAATCTGCAGCATGGCCCCAACAACATCAGCCAACTGACGCCTCAGGAACTTGGGCTCTGTGCCAGCAAGCTCAATGAGAAGCTCAAGCGCCTCCTGGGCGGTTGCCTCCTGCCCTGAGTTGAGAGCCTCCGTGAGGGTGAGCATCATAGGGGGAAGGAGGTCCTGGAACCGGTCGCGGTCAGAGGGCGACGAAAGGCACTGGATGAAATTGATAGCCGCACCAAGGGCAGCAATCCGGACATCAGCCGACGAAGAAGTGGACAGGCATTGGAGGAAGACGGAGTGGAGGGTGCCGAGGTGGGGAATGAGGGTCTCCGCAGTGAATTGAGAGAGCTGGGCGAAGATCAGGAGCGCGGATTCCTGCAGGCGGACGCTGTCGGACGTGACGGACTGGAACATGAATGGGAGAAGCTCAGGCCAGGCGTTGTCGGGGAGGAGATTGGAGGCGAGCTCGGAGATGGTGTCGCAGAGCTTCTTAGAGATGGATTTGGATTCCTCGCGATGGACGGAGGACAGAAGCAGGGATTTGAGGTCGGATTGGGTCTGGAGGGTGAGGCGGGGCCAGAGATAGGAATCGTCGCGGGTGAGGAGCTTCCGGAGGAGGATGGCGGACATGGCGCGGAGCTCGAGGGAAGGGGAGTTGTGGAGGAGGTGGGCAAGCTTGAGAGCGAGGGAATCGGGGTGGGTCTGCTTGAGGTGGTTGTAGACGGACTCGGCGCTGGATCGCTGGTCGTTGGCGGTGGACATGAGCTGGGAGACGAGGTTTTCAAAGGGGAAGGGATCGGGGCCGATGATGGATTGGATTGCGGCTTCGGAGTCCATGGCGGGAGAGGGATTGAGTTGAAGAATCGAGGGAAATGGAGGCGTTTGGGATTGGGATATGTCTTCCCTGCTCTGCTCTCTGCTTCTGCTGCTGCCTCAGCGAAGGCGAAATAGAAGAGAGGAGGGAGCGAGCGATCGAAATGAGGAGGGTTTTGTATGGGATGATGGGTTAGGGTTGGTTGGGTTTAGGTTAGGGTTAAGATTAGTTTAATCATAGATGGTTAAGGATAATTGGGGGGAATGGATGGACGTTGTGCTTCCGTCCGACGGGACTGTATTGTGAGGCATCGTACGCGGGGTGGAACAAAACCGATCCTGGCCGTTTATCGGTGATGGCGCGTGGTTGCGTTCGATAGGCATGAGAATTCTTTTATCAATAAAATGCTTCCACCCTTAGAACAACTTATTTCCTAATAAGACACTAATATTGTTCGTCTACCGTGAGTTGTGTAATTCGTACCACTTGATCGTTTCTCTGTACTTAATAACATCCTCTTCTTGTCGCTGATAAATGTAAAGTCAAAATATAAAAATAGTAATAGCAACGAAATAAAATTAAAAAATTTATAAAGTCAACCCATGTTGGTGGGAGAAAAGGTTATCGTTAGGCCTTTTTGGGCTAATCATTTGTATAAATTTCTGTATTTATGCCGTCACTGGTGTGAATATGTTAGGTTAAAAGATAAAAAACTCACGAATAAAACGTCCAGAGAGAAAGCGTGTGTATCTATATGGAAATAATTCGCATACAGTTTGTTACGTCAAATTTTAAATTTGACGTTTAATCTTGTCATTGTATTTTGATAACCGTCTTAATTGTCTCAAATTTATAATATTAACGGTGTGTTTGGCAATGGGGAAAAAATATCTAACTTAAAACCTTTCACTCTTGATAATTATCATTTTTTTACATTTTCCCATTTAACTATCTTATTTTTCAATTATTTCTCTACAATCACTCATACAATTAACCTATTTATTTTAACTTTATCATATTTACTCTTCATCATTAACCCTATCATATCATATAATTTGACAAGTTTTACTCTCTAAAACTTTTCATCAAAAATTTTATTCATTTCAAAACACATCCTAAATTGTGCCACTTCAAAGAGACTGCGAAAGATTCACACCGCTAGGAAACATGCAATTGTGCATGCTAAATTGCTAATGACATGTGAGCGCTCAAGTGTTAATTCAACCAATGGGAACTTGATCTCCATTGCAATATGATGCTAAGAAAGAAATAGTATATCTCGGGCACAAAAGTTTAATGAAACTAAGCAATTGTATATAAATATTTTCGTGTATATTAATGATAAACAATTTCAATCATAAATTAGGAGAAAAACCACATATTTTGCCAAGTGAAACATGCAATACCATTTTTTTTGTACAGAATACACAAATTTCTTAATTTATACTTCTGCTAGCTTGGTTTGACACTTGGAATGAAAAATGATTCAAAAATATTGGATAAATGTAAACAATATAGATACAGTCGTAATCTTGTTATAGATGCTTACATTACTCTTGACATCCAATTAGACATATCATGATATATTTTAGGTGAAAATACAATATTTATTTATTTTTATAGTTAATTATATTTTTTATTTTTATTCATAAACATGTTTTCCCAACTGTCCTCAATTTATATACTAAATGTTGTCATTTTACAATATGTTTGGCTATTTATTTATGATTTTTTAAAAATTCAGCTTTTTCAAAGGGTAAAAATGACTTAAATGTCCATGAAATTAATAATTTTAAAAATAAAAAATAAATATATAAAATTATTGTAAAATGAAAAAACGTTATATATAAATTAAATACAATTACAAAAACATGTTCACAAAAAAATTAAATAAAAGATTTCTTTTTTTATGGAAAGCAAAAATTTCTTAATATATACCTCTACTAACTTCATTTGGTACTTAGATGGAATGAAAAATGAAAAATAATTTAAAAATATTGGAAAGATGTAAGTGATATAGTTCGAGCTATAATATTAGTTATAGGTGCCTACATTACTTTTGAAATCTAATTATATATATCATGTTGTATTTCAGGTAAAAATATAATATTTATTAATTTTTATAATTAATTATTTTTTATTCGTAAACATGTTTTTCTAAATGTCCTCAATTTATATGCTAAATTTTATCATTTTACAATATGTTTACATATTTATTTTTGATTTTTTGAAAATTATACTATTTTAAAGGGTGAAACTAACTTAAATGTCTATGAAGTTGATAATTTTTAAAATTAAAAATAAATATATAAAAATATTGTAAAATAAAAAACATTATAGATGGTTTAAATACAATTACAAAAACATGTTCACAACAAAAATAAATAAAATAGTAAAATAAAATAAATAAATATTGCATTTTAACTTAAATTACATCATAGAGTATATAATCATGTCCCATTACTTTTTTATTCTTATTATTTTTGTGTCTTTCTAAACAACCATTATGTACATTCTCATTTATTTTCATCATTTACACCAACATATCAAGGTTTTTATTTATGGTATATTTGTTTATAACAAAATTTTTGCAATTTAAAAATTTTCAATTTCCATAATTATCATACTTTATAATTATTTTTAACAAATTTATATACAATTATCATACTTTTCGATCTTTCATGCATGGCTATCTACATAACTCGTTTATCTTTTTTTAAGTTTATTCATTTTAACCCTCATTATTATTTATATTGTCTCATATTATTTTATACAAATTTTAAAACTTGTACGTAGAAAATTTTTATTTACAAATTTTATCACTTTTCAAATACAACTTTAAAGTTTTCTCAATCAACATCACGAAAGAAAATTTCGATGATGTGTTTGGAAAGTGATAAAATAGTTGAATAAAAAGCTATTGGTGTGTTTATAAAATGAATACTATACACACCTGGGTACACTTAGCTTCGATGATCTTAGGTGTAAACACTCATTTTTTGTATTTTTTTTATATGAATGATAATTTAAATCTATTTAATATAATATATCATTTTTTCATTTTTTGATATTTTGATATATTTTTATTTTTTTAAAATTAGTAACATTTTAGTAATTTTTAAAAATCGAAAAAAATTTAAAAATATAAAAAAGATAAAAATTGATACACATGTTAAATATATTTACATTAATAGTTTTGTAAAAAAATTTTAAAATAAAAAATAAGTTAAATACACTTGAATGTACTAACATTGAGTGTACCTTGGTTATCAAAATCTTTTATAAAGCGTGAAAAAAAAGTTTCTGGTATACAAGTTGTTTAAATGATAAAGAACAATATGATATGATAAAGATAACGATGAAAAATAAAAAAGAATAAAATTAAAATAGGTAAGCTAGTTATATATATATATATTTATATATAAATTATTAAAAATATAATAAGTTACATAGAAAGATGCAAAGAAATAATAAAAATTAGATATTTATGGAGAGGAAAATTTTTATTTAAAACCAAATACATCATTAGCTGATTGAAACACCTGCAAGGCTACTCATCGGACAAAATTTACAAGGCTATTGTGTATTAGGATAGAGGAGATTACAAGACGATTATGGAAATTTTGAAAGTTTTCATCCGACAGTGGAGTAAACAAACTTGACTTTCTCTTGACGACAACCAATTAATTACACTAAATTGATAGTAACTTCCTCTTAATAAATCCATCTGTATTTTTAACCTCTCCACTAACTATTCGATCGAAGACGTTCGCCGAAACGACGCCCGATGGATAATCTTTGCGCCCGTCCTAGTGCTGAGGTGGCACCCTGTCTTTTTATCGCTACGCTTGGCGCGCCAGCTAACCTCCAAAGCAGCCAAATGATTATCCCAGCGGGCACCCACGAAAGAATTTTTCAGGATGCCGCGATCGCACACGCGAATTGACTAGGTGCGATTTGTCAATTGGCATTTTACCTCCCGCGCGCAACAGAAGATTTTAGATCTCGACCGTTGATTTAAGAAAGGGAAAACCCAGTGCTCATTCCTCGGGTGTTCTGTGGTGCGAGTAGCTCTCGCACGTGGGCTGTGGGGCGGAGGCTCTGCTAAGTGCTAACACGGAGTGCGTGCTATTTCTTGCGATGAAAATGCACGGCCCACTTGATCATTGGCACGACCCACGTGTGAGAAACTTATCACCGAGGATAACACGTGCACCAAAAAGTCGAGATTCATTGAATACGCAAGGCCACATGATCAGGATCCCAGTAACGGGACAGAGTTTCTCTGTTCGGATAATTTGCAAATTTATGAAATAGCCTGCATATTTTAGAAAATTGCATAATAGGTCACCTAATTGCTGCATACTACAACTGTTGATGACTTGAAGCTCCATTCGAATTTGCAAAATTATGAAATAGCCTTCTTATTTTAGAAAATTGAATAATATTTCATCTAATTGATGCATACTACAACTGTTGATGACTTCAAATGTTACGGTACAAGTACTTTGTTGATTCGGTTGTCTAACTTATCAAAAGTTTAATTTAAATCGATTACCTTATTATTATCTAAACAAGCATGATGGATTAGATTTTGCCAAATCATCCACCAAGACAAAAATTCAAGAGGTTCCAAATCCCAAAGGGACTGCTGCCATCGAAACTTTTTGTTTGTGTGACCTAAAAATACGTTAAAGGTTCTAAAATGGAGGGATGACTTAGGATGTATTTGGTATGTTGCAACTTGTTTTCCAAAAATTGTTCCCCACATTTTTTTTTCCATATAGCAGCCCTACTTTAAAACTGTTTCTTGAATTTTTTTTTTTTAAATGTTTGATTAGATAAAAACGGCCAGAACGATATGGATATAATAGTGGTAAAGTGTTGAACGTTTATATGTATTCTCAACCTCAAAAGCTGAAGGTAGATTATAACAGTTCTTGGATTTTTGCAACCCAACCGTCCAAGGCTATTATTACTCGATGCAAGTAGTCACGCAAATACAAGGGAGCATGGTTTTTAAAAGCTAACCTGAGAGGCTAAATGAATACTTATGATTACAAATTCAGACTCCTTTCACAGTCAAAATAGAATAATCTAACAATATTTCACTTCACACGTTAGCACTAATTTCTTCATCAACTTGTTTCCCTACTCTTTGAGCAAAGTTGATTGATCAATCATCATATACTTCAATATCAATTCTTGTGTGTTTGTAAATCTTTTTAACATCAGAAGCTACCGTGAGAGACGAGATGTTCACTCCCATTTATAACTGCATAAATAATCACTTTCACAACCGATGTGTAATAACATAGCATAAAGTGTAGATAGACGTGAAAATAAATATGATGGTTGTACATAAAAATAAAAATTTAATTGAAGCATAAGAGTAAAAAAATAAGATAATCAAAGCTCTGTTTGGCCGAGCATTTTGAAGCTCTTATCGTGCTTGAATGAACGGAATTGTAGACTTGGTAATTTTCAAAGGTGTTTGGCCCAAACATCAAAGGGAATCGCAATCGGTAAAAAAAAAAAAAATGCAATTTCATATACACCAATTCTAATCTTTTTGGTACCATAAAAGTCAGTCGCATTAATATAAATTAAAAGACAAAATTACCCCTAACAAAAGGATTGAAATTGACCTATTTTTTCCATTTTCAAAATTTTAAAGACCGTGCGACTAGATGAAATATAAATTATCTAGCAATAGAATTTGAATGCCATTATAAAAATCACATAAAATTATTTTTATGCTAAATATTTAGATTGTAGTTTTAATAATTATGTCAACAAAAATAACGCGTTCATTATATATTAAGATTTTAAAAAAGCATCAATTATATAACATTTTGTCATTAGTTTAATTAAGAAAGAAAATATATAATATGAAATTTTTTATTTCTTTCAACCTTTACTAATTTTTAAATAAAAGAATATTATATAGACCCCGTGGTTTTTCTATGCAACTCATACTTTTTACCCCATTCCTTATAACGCAATTATATTACGAGGTGTTTCTTTAAATATAAACTTTTCACCTGAAATTTTTAACTCTTTCAAATTATCCAATTTTTAATTACTTTTTCAAATTTTTTATACAAACTATTATACTTTTTAATCATTTATATACTACCCATACAATTAATTTATCTATTTTAATTTTATTTTCTTTATTTCTCATTATTATCTTTATTATATCATAATATTTTCTTTTATTTCAAAACTTTTAACTTAAAACTTTTCATTTGAAGTTTTATCACTTCCCAACCACAAGCTGAGGCAAACTATATCCGCGTGTATTTAACCCATTTTTTAATTTTTTAATTTTTTTTATACAATTGTTAATCTAAGTATATTTAATATTGTATTAATTTTTATCATTTTTGAGTATTTTAGATATTTATTTTTTATTTTTAAAAGTCAATAACATTTTAGGTAATTTTGATACGCATGTTAAAACATCTAGGTGCTCTCAATCACACCTCATAAAAATATAAATAAGGTGATTCGCATCATTATATATTTATTATAATTTATTGTATATAAATTATATATTTTAATTAAAATTTTGTGCATGTAGTTATCGTAAAAATATTATGTTATAGAAAAATCATAAATTTATTTTAAAATTACATAAGATTAAAATTATTTTTTATTTATGTAAAATTAACAGTTAAAAGGAATAAGTATTTACCATTCTCTATAAATCTAAAATAATTCAAATTTATAAATGCTTGTATTTTCATTTTAGTCATTTTACATGTTTATAAACACTTTTGTCTTTTAGGCTAACCACTAAAATACTACTAAAAGTATTTTTTAAAATTATATAGCCAAACACTTCTTAACTTTTTACCATCATATATTTTTTTTATAAAAATTTTATTTGTAATCTAACTTTAAAAAAAACTCAAATTTAGAAGTTTGGCCAAATAGAGCCCAAAGTAGTTAATGATATGGATTTTTGCATTCATCTTATCCCCATTTTGCCCCTCAACTTATCTCATGCTTCATTGTCAACTTTTGAATGGAAGTCTTGCAAAAATCAAGAGTTAAGTTAGAAACTCACGCAGGGATACTTTTTTATATATTTCTACAAAATTATGGTGCATTTGAAGAATAATAAAACTTTTGAATAAAAATTTTTAGTGTAATATTTTTATTTTTTATTGTAATATTTTTGAAATAAAATAAAATAAAAGTAATGACAATCAATAGAATGAATAATGTTAAAATAGATATATTAATTTCATATATAGTTACATAAAAATGATTCAAGAGTATGATAGTTGTATAAGACAATGTGAAGAATAATTTAAAAAATATGATAGTTGCAGAAAATAAAAAGTATTTTTTGATAAAAGAGAATAAAAAGTTTTATATTAAAAAGTATTAGGTGTAATCGAACATGCCATTAATTATTTATCTTAACTTTGTTAATATTAAACTTTATTTACTCTACTCCCAATCATTGATAAATAAGATTTATAGTAAAGAATCTTATTTGCCAAACTTTTTAAAATTTTTTTATTAATTATCAAGCATACTTTTAAATATAAAGGGTGTTCGTTTTATACAAAAACTTTCCAACTTAAAAACATTTCACTCTTCATAATTATCATATTTTTAATTATTTTTTTCTTCAATTATCATATTTTTATTTTTTTTATTTCTTCTTGTACGCTTCTCGTACTTTTTAATCATTTTTATATAACTACCTGTACATTTAATTTATTTATTTTAACTTAACTCTCTTTACTCCTAATTATTATCTCTATAACATCATATCATTTTTCATCAAAAGTTTTATTATTTTCCAAATATACCATTCAACTACACATGAGGTATAAAAAACAACAAAAATTCTTCCTTCACACTCGCGGGAGCCCGGTTGCATGAAATTAATTTTTGTTTTCATACACGGGCTCTTGCTTGCATCCAGTGAAGGTCCTAGGTCATCTAAGGGTGTCATGCTACATCACAACTCCTATCTACTGATGCCTTGGTCGTTTTTTTTTCCCGTGTTTTAAACTTTTAAACTTTGCTTATTTTTATTTTAAACTTTTAAATTTTATCATTTGTATTTAAAATTTTGAAACTTTTGTACATTTGCATTTTAAACCCTGATTCAAAACGATATTAAAAATTATAGTTAATTTATACAAAACGATATAAATATTATTCAACATATTTAAAAAAATACTCAAATTTGTATCAGACATGAAGATGTTGTTAAAGCCTTCAATGACTAAATATAAAAAGTCTAATAGTCAAGTTCAAACGTAAAAAAATTTTCTTTTTAAATATTGTGGGGTATTTTTGTTATTTTGGGTTCAACCAAGCTTTGAAGTTGAAAATACAAATACACAAAGTTAAAGGGTTTAAAATTTAAAAATCCCGTCTTAGCCCGGACACACGTATTGGATTAGGATGAGGATCTTTCTTTTAATCTGGATTATTATGGGTATGTTGGCAATTCTTATAAACATATAAATAAAATTTTATCATGGTGTATTTAGGAAGTCATAAAACTTTTAATATAAAATTTTTTAAAATATAATAAAATGATACGATATGATGTAATAGGGATAATAGTAAAGAGTAAAGAGAATAAAGTTGAAATAGATGTGTTAGATATATAAGTAATTATGTATAAATGATTGAAAAATATAGTAATTGTATAGAAAAAGTAAATAAATAATTAAAACATATGATAGTTATGAGAAATAAAAAGTTTTAAATTGAAATTTTTTTGGTATAAACAAACACCCTCTCCATTTTAAACTTTCCAACAATCATAATTTTCACATCTTGTAATTATTTTTTTACATTTTCTTTTACAACTATCATACTTTCAATCATTTATTCATCACTATTTATATATTACCATATTCATTTTAAATTTATTTTTCTCCCAATTATTATCCTTTTCATATCGCATCTCTTCTTTAATTTCAAAAAGTTTTATACATGAGTGTGCTTAGGAAATGATAAAACTTATGGATAAAAAATTTTTAGTATAAAAGTTTTTAAATTTTAAAAAATTGATATGATAAGATAGAAATAATGATAGATAGTAAATAAAATCAAGTTAAAATAAATATATTAGTTGCAATAAGTAATTATGTAGAAATGATTGAAAAGTACAGTAATTAAATATGAATATATGAATAAATGACTAAAAAATACAATAGTTATGGAGATTGAAAAGTTTTAAATAAAATATTTATATTCGAAAAGTACAACAGTTGTTTATGAAAATTGATAGTTATCAAATACCATGCATACACTATTTTTATTGATTTATTTTTACATCATTTGTATCCTTTTGAAGTCTAAATGTTTTGGTGAATGATTAAATGCACTTGACTGCGCTTAGCTTATTTTTTATTTATTTGAATTTTTATAAAATTATTAATTTAAATGTATAAGTCTTATTTTTTTTTGAAAGTTTATAAATATGTTTAATTTTTAAAAATAGGTATCCATGTTTTAAAAATATCCACAAATATCCAAAAAAGTAAAATTTGATATATATATATATGTTAAAAATGTTTAGATTAATAATTATATACGAAAATTTTAAAATAAAAAATAAGTTTTTGCACGAAAGTGTACCGAAGCTAAGTGCACTCGGGTGCATAGTATTAAGATGTAAATGTTTGTTTGTTATTCTCTTCGTTTTCAATTATTATCTTTATTTTGTCAGAAGAAATGGACGAAATACAAAAAAGGATAGAAATCATAGATCATAAGGTATAAAAATAGCGATAATATACAATTTGAACTTTGAATAAAAAGCGGGTTTTCGATCCAAGCGTAGGGAGCAGAGCAGGGCACAGCTGGATGGGACAGAGAAAATTTCAGTGGAGCAATGATTTCGCTGTGCAACCTTTTGGACGGAAACCAGGGCGGAGTGATGATCCGATCCCAGTTGCATGTGACCCGATGCAGGCACGCTTCCCCGGGTAGTGCCCCCACTCACCTATCCATCCACGAACCGGAGAAGAGGGAGAGGCTTTCTAAAATGGGCCTTCACCATTTTCTGTAAAGCAGCCTTTTTTGTATTCGGCTTTCCTTGTAATGTCCGTGTTTAGCTGTACAGCAGAATAGTTATAGCAGGCAGCCAAGGCCAGTCTGGTGATGGGTCACATGATCCTTGGTGGGCCTCCAAAATTAAGAGGGTTAGATCGCCTGCCTATCTTTCCTGTTAGTGGATAATCATTCATGCATCTCATACCTGTTTGAAGGAAAAAGAAATGAATAAAGAACGGCTCCTGTCTTTGTTTATATATGTTTTATTCCCTAGTTTGATTGGCCTAGAGATGAAGGCTGTTTAGTGCATACGATTAATTAATTACTTGCGTAGATATCCCCGGGATTTTAAATTTGAGCCCTTTTAATTTTATTCTTTGCAAACTTACTGACGCAATTCGTTACGTCACTTCAAATTAAGATAAATACCATGACAGCAAAAAACAAAATTTTAAAAAATATATCATTTTTTTAAAAAATGGTACGACGAGTTGGCGACTGGCGCCTCAGAGAATCCTGTTTGTTTACTTGTTAGGATTATTTATAAATATGCTCACACAGTTTATGGTAATCATAAATATACCTATAGTTTTGAAAATGAAAAATTACTCCCATAGTTCATAATTATTTGCAAGCATATCTAAGGTGTGTTTGGTTGGAGGTGAAACTTTTGGGGTGTGTTTGACAATTTAGAAAAATTGTCAGGTTAAAACTTTTCAATCTAAAACTTTTCACTCTTCATAACTATTCTTTTTTTAATTATTTTTTACACATATTTCTAT
>JAXCLR010000081.1:12103019-12137742 GCA_035584095.1 Annona squamosa
AGTTAAAATAAATAGGTTAGTTGTATAGGTAGTTGTGTAGAAATGATTGAAAAGTAGGGTAGTTTGTATAGAAAAATATAAAAAAAAATTAAAAAATAGAGTAATTATGGAGAGTGAAAAGTTTTAGATTGAAAAGTTTTAGTTGATACTTTTTTTATCCTAAACAAACACACCCCTAATTAAATTTTATCATGAATTTTTCAAAAATTTAAAATTCCAAATTTGCCTACATTATTCAAAAAAAATTTCAACTTGGTAATTATGAACTTTTAAACTAAATATGTTATGCCACATTAAAAATTTGATAGAATAAGTGATTTGAGGGATAATTTTCACCATTAAGAACAAATGCATATAAGTAAAAAATTCGCTAAAATGAGTGCTTAGAAAATTTTCACGATCAATGTATAATAATTTGCCGTACATTGTAGAAATTGAAACGTGAGAAGCTAAAATAATTTAATTTTACTGTATTTGAAAATATTGGAAACAACTTAAATACGCAGTGTAGTAGAGTAATTACTTAAATATTAAGTTGAAGATTGCACACGAGGAAGATGCGGGTGCGGGTATGTCAATTTTTTGTAAAATTTAATGTCATAGGTACATGCTTGCAAGTAATTACAAATTACAGGGGTAATTTATTATTTTAAAACTATAAGAAGTTTGCAAAAACATCTTTATTTGATGAAAACTTAAAAATTAAAAATTCAAATAAAATCTAAAATGAAATATAAGTCAAAATATCCATAATAAAATACATTTTTTCCATTTTTTTATATTTCTATATACATGATGACGTCTAGATATTGCAATTAAACATATTCACACTCTTACACACAGAAGAAAATTTTATCCTAAACTCCACCATAGGAGGGAAATATAAAACTCCCATAATCAGGGAGAAATTGTAAAAACCCCGTTACAGGAAAACGTCACCGCAAAACATTACACGGTATAACCGCCCTCCGCCGTTGAAGAGTAAGGCGTGTTACCGCGATTTTAGCGTCGTGGCTATTTTTTCCTGTTTTGAAGTTATGAGATTTTGAAAGTATTTTTGTTCCGTTCAAAATTGATTTTAGTTCTATTTTATTGCTTTATGGTTACTTTGCCGCGGATTGTGACAAGATAGACCTCCCTAGCAAATCACGTACTTGTCCATTTGGAGACCGGTTCAAGAAATCAGCCGGTTTTGGGAAGACCGGAAGAGGGTCCCTGAAACAGCAGCAAAGAGGGCTTAGCTGCTGTAATCTGTGACGTGGGAAGGTTTCCTTCTGCATGTGCTAGGACTCATAAGCGGCGTGCTAACGACCTATCGTGGCGTTGTTTTTCGCATTTCTTCTCCGTCGACGGCATGGCTCTTCATTGGGCTCCGCAACCTCGGCCAGAAATACCAAGCCACCAGACAAAACGCAACTCCCGCTCATCTCCCAATTTGCACGCCTTCCTTGGTTGCTGCTTTCTCGGTTTCTTCTATGTGTTTCTTTCTCCGAGCAGGTGGGTTTTAGGATGATTGATGCGTTCGCGGAGTGCTGAGTGTTCCGACGGAGACGGTGCACTACTGCAAGGCTCTGTTCGGAAAGTGTAGGTTTGACTTTTTTCGCCACAGAGATTTTGGTTTTGGTTGTTTGTCGGTCCATTTTTCTAGATGCAGAATTATTGGTATGGATGCGTAATTGGAATTTCTCTTTGCAGCTCTAGTTGAAGATATTCTAGTATTCCTCATTATTATCATTTTAAAATTTAAGCTTCTTTCTTGCTTGGGGATTGAATAGAAACCTTCTGAAGTTTTTTAATTCGGGAAGCAATGAAAACAGTGAATTTCTCAAAAGCTAATTCTCAAACAATACGCTCACAATAATGGATTTTCATGGTGGACAAAGTGATGATGTTTCCAGTTCTACTCCAGGAACTTGTAAAAGGCAGTGAAAAATTGAGCCGAGATCAGTCAGTTGACTCAATTTGTTTGTTATATGACTTTATCAGTAATGCAATTCCAGTATTCCATGTACCTGATGTTGGAAACCTGTTCCAGCAATTGCAGAGCAATCTCTGCGCTTAAGCTGACTTGATTTCACATTGCTGTTCCTCGTTGGTACTATTGTTGGTTTTGAATAACCGGTTTCAAGCCTGGTACACGCCTGGTACCAGAATCACATCTCAAATGCATGCCACTTCATGATAAAAAATTTTCCGAGTCTTGCATTGGATAATGGAGGTATTCTGAGTAAATTAGGCAACAGAAAAATGTCAAATAAGTGAAAATTTAGTCTTTCATGCAAATGCTTTCCATACACGCAGATTCTTGTCTGAAATTTATCTTTATTCTATGTCAAGTTAGTCAAGTTACTAGGCCTTCAGAAGCGCTGGAATATTTTCTGAGGTGTGCAATTGATGTGAAACGAGCTTGCAAGGCTCTATTTAAGTTTTAAAACTGATGTTGTCTGTCATTTACTTATTCATTTTGGTGTGGCAATTTTTTTGCTATAGGATGGAATACTTGCAGCATGCTTTAAACTACCCCTTGATCGTGATGTTGCGGTACATCTTTGTTTCACACAATTCCATTTTTTATATATTTTTTTTAAAGCTTGATGATACGTTGCTGAAATGCCACTCTTATTTCTACGATTATATCCTATTTTTCGTTCGTGGAAAATTTGTCCACTTATGTGGGGAATGTGTATTGAAAATTTGTCCCATTGATGTGGTCGCTAATTTTTCCCGCTAATGCACAAAATTTCACTAACTTATACAATGGTGTCTAGATGTTAAGGGCTTTGGAGTAGGATCTAGTCACTGGCCGAGAAACTGCAAATTTGTTGCAGGCTGATGCCTTATTTACTCTTGCCCCTACTCCTACTAGTGGTGGATGAAATTGAAAGCTCGTTGGAGAGAGCTCCCAAACCTTATACTCGTTAGGAAAATAATGCCGGCCTCTTATTAATGATAATGTTCTCTTTTACAGAGAGATTACAAGGAAGGATATTCTTCTAAATTAAAGATGACAATTAAGACTTTTATTAAAGATAACAGACTACCAAAACAAGATTTCTAGAAAATGGATAATTTCCTAATAATGCAAGATATGCTGCTTTGAATTGAACTGTCGAATCTGGTGATGAGGTAATCTTTCAATTTGCTGATGAGGCAAAATTCCCGACTTCTCTCTTTCTCTCTCTCTCATGGCCACTAATTATGATAGTATTGCCAACAAAGGTATCCTTAACAAAAGCCCGCTACCTTTCACAAGTTACTCATTGTTGTAATCAATGTTTGGTTCTTGGTCATTGGAAATAGACAGTATAATTGGAGTTGGTTATATGCAGTTTATCTGCACCATTTCTGGTACTTCCTATTTCACTGTTCAAAGACAACACAGAGTGCTTCTTGGATATATTTGGAATTGTCACAAGGACAGATTGGATTGAAAAACTAGCAACAGCAAAGGATAGTTCCGCAACATTCTTCTTTAAGGTTTGATGATTTCTTTTTTTGGGGTACATGAATAATTTCAAAAGCAAAACTTGCTATTTTGTCCATGTTGAAGCTACTGGCCTAATGCTTAGGAAAAATATGTTTTTTTGGGGTACATGAATAATTTCAAATGCAAAACCTGCTATTTTGTCTATGTTGAAGCTACTGGCCTTATGCTTAGGAAAAATATGTTACTAAATCTAATGTCAGATACCAATTGTTCACATGCTTGCTTATTCAGACTCCATAAAAAAAATTTCTTTTTGACATATGGAGAGATACCTTCCTGTATTCAGCGCTATGGCTGTCAAACAAAGTTGCAATGAATACTTAACTTGGCTGTGCTCTGTCTTCAAGCTTAAGAATGTGATACTTCAATTTCGAGGGAACAGAGACTCTTCTCGATTAAGAATTGGTTGGCTTTGAATTGAATCAATTCCTTTTAGTTGCAAAATAATTGGCCATCAATGTTCTTAATTTCTATGTTTTCCAATTGACGCATAGGAAGACCACCAGGCGAAATGGATCCCAATTCTTTTATGCTGCAGAACCTCAATGCAACTGCTAATGAGAAAGTAGGTCTTGTCCCTTCTATTTCCTAACCATTCAAGGGCAAAGGTTTCTCCTCGTCCATGTGAAGCTTTTTCATCGCCAATTGCAGTTCCCATGACAGATTTGGAGATGGTTTGGGCGTGCAAACAACATTAAATTAACGAACGTTTTTACTTTTTGCCATGGATTTAATGACTGTTCAGATTTTGCTTTCTGGAACCGACCAGTGCCTACATCATTTACATTGCTGTTAGTTTGATTAATTTTGTGTGAAAGAATCAGTTCTAGCGATCGAAGTTCATTTAACTGAAAAACGGAACATTGGCCTCCCCAGTAATAACTTGTATGCTGCTTGGATGAAGATTGCTGCTGCTTTGCAGAAAGGGATTGGATTGGCGTGTTGAAGCAACTCATATCCAAGGGTTTCATGGCGAGCGCAAGATGCTTCAACACGGAGCAGAAGTACAAGCATGTGCGGGCGCAGTTTTTGCAGAAACGAAATTTCGCCGCACCGTATATCAGGAGGCCCATTGGAGGAGAATCCACGTCGACGCAACAAGAACATCTGAATGCCCCGAACACCAGATTCTTCTGGGCAGGAAGCAGTGCTCTCTACAGAATCAAAGCGACCTGATTTCTGATCCTGCCTGTGCCACTATGTACGAGGTGGCTGCTGATTTTGGGCACAAGATCATGCCTTGTGATTGACCAATTCAGGTGGCTACTTGAACAGTGGGCGTGGACCGGGTGGTGAGTGTAGTGGGATTTCGGCCGCACTAGGATTTTGAAGTCGATTAGCTTCTTCATGGCTGAATCCAACTTCCATGATGACTTTGGTCTGGCGTATGTTGGTAACCAGGAAAAGAGGAAAATTTCTTTTCTTCATCTGAAATTTTCGCAAGATAATTTTATTCGGAGTGTGTTTGCAACGACGCCGGTAGCTTTTATTATAAACCATAATTTTTTTCCTGTCCAATTCGCAGTTGAAATCATAACCCTATTATGTCAAACCATTTTGTTATGCAAGTAATGAGATAAACATAAATTTCAAGAAGCTAACACTTGCGTTATCCTGAAATACATGTTTGCGCGTGACGTTGATCTTTGATTTTACATCCATCACGTCCATCGGGAAGGTGACCGACTAGTTGGGCGGTTAAGCCTGTGCGGACACACGTCACCTCAGGTCGACGGTGTTTTGTTTCTTGACGCCACGGTGACGCAAGGCCGGAATAACCGATTTCCTGGATCATTTGATACTGTATGACCAACAGCGACAGGCGATACACTGGCGCGACTACGTGTAGCTCTTGCTCAAGAGTTAGCCTGCTCCACGGGTTTGATTTCATCCAGAACTTGACTCGAGGATGACCCGGGTCTTCATTGGTAATTGATATTTTTCGTGGGATCATGAAGTAGGGTAAGGATTTAAAAATAAAATATTTTAAAAATTATGTAATTGATAAGAGATAATAGAAGTAAAGTTGAAATAAATAGGTTTTGATGGTGGTAATTAGGAAGAAAATTTATAATATAAAGATAAAAATGAAAAAAATATAATTATTGATGCAGTGAATGATTGCCTCGTAAAACATGCCCACATCCCATGCCATGGTTCCCACACTTGCAAGACTAAGCAATTTTCATTTTACTGCCAAATTGATATTACGGCTTTTGGTTCCAAGAGAATATGGCTGCATTAGTAGGGCCATCTGAAAATTCCCCTCCTCAGGCCTTATATGGTAAGAACGTTAAGGCAAACGGTTCGGATTTCAAGATCTCGTGGTCTAAATTTAGAACTGTTCAAAGCTTAGATGTGATGGGAATTTGAAATGAAGTGTATTAAGAATGAAAAAAGTGCAGTGGGATTATAAAAGTTGTATTATGAATATTTTTTAGGAATGGAAGAAATATTTTTGGGAAACGAAAAATTCCATTGCAGCAATCATCACATCCTAGCTATGAACAACTCTTATCATCGAAAAGAGAAAAAAAATATGAACAAATTCTAAAGAGGTGAACGGTTCAGATCTAGTTTTGTGCACCAGGCATGTGAAAGAATCGGCGCATGAGCAGGGATTTTCTATGTCTGTCGCTTCATTTAATATAATTCTCTTCTCAGCCATTTCCAAAATGGACTAATTTCCTACATTTTACTGACGTGTAAGAAAGATAGCAAAATTCAAATTGGACGAGTTTCCGGATTTTGGGCAGCCAAGACAAAAACTTTCGAAAGAGAAAATTGCCCCAATCAAACATCAAGTTCATTGATTAAGGCCCACGTGATACTGGGCCCTGTGAGGAACAGTAGAACAAAAGAAATAATTAGCGGTCTTCAGTCATCTAGCTTATGTGGCCCACCTGATGGTTTCAGCGGCTTGATTTTCCTCATTAGTTCAGATCCCTTAGATGGCCCTTTGACGTGCGTGGTCGATCCAAACACGAGATCCTTGCTGGCACTTTATCCTGCGTCTGCTCCGGGCGCTTGAAAATAGCTTGAGTGGAATGAAGAAAAGAAATTCGCCGGACAAAGACAAGCTCCTTCGCACCCTGCAGGCTACAGTACTCCCAGGAGACAGAGCAACGTCTCCCGAACTTTCGTCGTGATGGACAGAGAACGTATCAAATTCATCCATGTTTAAGCTTCATATCACAAACAATAAAATAATCAGAACGGCTCATTAATTAAAAATTTCTATATTTTGATAAGATCTCAATTTTCAACTAATGCGGACAAAGGAAGTAAAAAAATTTAATTAACATGGAATCGGAGGATAAATCATAAAAATATATCAAGAAATAACGAAAAAGAACCTAAATATAAGAATCATGATCCTAAAAATTATAATGATTGATTAATCGAGAGACAATGGCCCAACGTTTCTTCTGAGACGGACGGTATGTTGTATTTCGCAACAGACAGAAAAGGGAGTGCAACCCAAACCCTCTCGCCCATATATCACTCCATCCGCATGTCGAAATCCATTCCACTGGCCTTTGCATCGTGAAGGTGAACGACGCCAGCCAAAACCCAATCCTTCTCTTGTTTATTAGCATTTTCCGTCAATCAAAGTAGACCAGAACAGTAGAAATCCACTAAAGAAGAAAGAAAGAAGAAGGGAGAAGGAAGAGAGGAGGAGAAGAAGAGATGAGGCATCCGTCGTCGTCATCGTCGTCGTCGGCTGTGGCAGCCATGCCCAGCAAGACGACTCCGTGCTGCAGCAAGGTGGGGCTAAAGAGAGGGCCGTGGACGCCGGAGGAGGACGAGCTGCTGGCCAAATACATAGGCCGAGAAGGCGAAGGGCGGTGGCGCACTCTCCCCAAGCGCGCCGGACTCCTCCGCTGCGGCAAGAGCTGCCGGCTCCGCTGGATGAATTACCTCCGCCCTTCAGTCAAGCGCGGCCACATAGCATCTGACGAGGAGGATCTCATTCTCCGTCTCCACCGCCTGCTCGGTAACCGGTAATTCTCACCTGCCGGGATCGACACAACCAGATCCAGCTAGAAATATCACCAAATTCTCGCGGCGCAACTAGTGGTGCCTGTTCGATTGAGGTTCTTGTGATCTTACCATATTCTTCGTCTGTCTTACTGTCTTGCTCTTGTCTTTCTTCAGGTGGTCTCTAATCGCAGGGAGAATTCCGGGCCGAACTGATAACGAGATTAAAAACTACTGGAACACCCACCTGAGCAAGAAGCTGATCAGCCAAGGGATCGATCCGCGCACCCACAAGCCTCTAAACCCTAACCCTAATTCTCCTACAGCTGCCCCACCAGCTGCACTCCCACCCTGCGCCATCGCTAACCCTAACCCTAATCCGGAATCTTCTGTTCTAGTAGATAAGGCCGGCTGCAGCAGCGGAAATGGGGTTGGAAACAACGAGTATATTGCTGCCGGGGATGGCCTGGAGGAGAAAATTTTCATCGGGGGTGGCGCCGGCGGCGACATTGAGGAGAACTGGCAGAATTCTGAGAGGCCGATAGTGGGAAATGGCAACAGCACCGAAGAGGACGACATGGAGTACTGCACGGACGACGTGTTCTCGTCTTTCTTGAATTCGCTGATGAATGAGGACATGTTCATGCAGCAGCAGCAGCAACAACAGCAGAATCTGGGCATGGCTTCGGATATTCATCAAGTTTCGCCGGTGCCGAGCTTTGGCTTCGGCGCTGCTTGGGAAGCTCCGGCTTCTGGGGTAAGTAACGAAGGTGAGCAGCATGTGCGGTTCACCAACAACCTGGACGAGGGCTTCTGATCGATCATAGATACTGCTACGTACATCTGCATGGTTTCCGTGTGTTCCTGCCATTCTTCTCTCTTCGATCCCGTGTCATGATAAATGTAGATTGAACAGGTAAGGAATATCAGAGATAGAAGCATGATGCAATGGGTATTTCTGTTGGTTTGTGAAACTAGATTGTAGATCTATCACATAGTGTGTTTGAAGGTTTGCTCATTCATCTTTTTAATGAATGATGGGGAGAGCTTCCCTAGAACTGGAAGGCAATTCCTTCTTTGTAATGCATGCTTTTGTTATTTTGATTTCTATTCTATATATATAAATCATTTGTTTGACTTGAGTGTTAAATCCACACATATGTTTGCAAGCATATCGGCTTAGATAAGAAGATGATGGAATTAAACATGATTCTTGAAGCTAGGCAAATTTCTTCAGTGCTCGATAGAACACGCAAAATGCCAGCATTTCACAAATTCATTCTACGTGATAATTAAAAGATGTCTGTGCTCTCTGCGGTGCTGCTTACCATTCCAAGAGACAGAAAAAAAGAAAGGTACGCATGCTGACATCCAATTCACGTTACGATTTCATGTCGCAAACGATTTTCTCTTCCAAAATAAGTTTTTATTCTTGACGAAATTTTTTTTGATGTAAATTA
The DNA here is from genome assembly GCA_035584095.1 of Annona squamosa. Taxonomy (NCBI): domain Eukaryota; kingdom Viridiplantae; phylum Streptophyta; class Magnoliopsida; order Magnoliales; family Annonaceae; genus Annona; species Annona squamosa. The sequence continues at coordinate 12,111,948 of JAXCLR010000081.1, forward strand.
TTGACAAAATTAAATATGACTTCTTGTCTACAATTCGAGCTCTTATAAATCATCATCAGCATCACGTGCACGCTGATTTCTTCTTGATCTTTATTTTATGCAGTCGTCTAGTTTCTCCTCCATAGTTCAAGCAATATAACTACAAGAAAGCAAACATTTTGCAACATATTTTTTAGCAATGCTTAATATTTTTCTTACCAAAGATACTATTTAATAATATAAGTAGCTACAAAAATATAATGTATGCTATAAAAAGTAACATTTTAACTATAAAACTTGCCATTAGAAGTTCTAATATTACCAATACTTTGAGAAAAAGTATCGTTGAAGCCTTTTCCTACCGATTTATAAAAACTCAGCTATAGTGTCATCACAATATAAATTGACACCAGCATTCAGAAATCTTAGCTTTGCTGAAAACTGATATTGCAGCAACTTGTATTCATAAAAATAATTACAAAATATTTATTAGAGGCATTAATGTTCTACCTTCATTTTTCCTCTTACTCCATCCTCCCTCCCTCCCCCCTTCTATAAGAAAAAATTATATGCAGTTCAAATATTGTCAACATTACTAACTTCTTGCAATCATCTAAAATTTGGTTATGCATGCTTGCCGCTATCATCAACATCAAACCGTAACCATTTCTTCTTGTCATTTTCGCAAGTGTGGCTTTATCATTTGCAAACAAATTATCCAAGCTCGAAACACAAACTATGTGTTTAAAATCCGAAACAACTATATATCATTCTGGATGAAGATAGTTGCCGATGAACCACTATTGCTAAAGGAGACCTATTCATCAACAACAAGTTTAGCGTTCAGACCGTTGCTAATGAGTTATTGCTGATATCTAGAAGTATAAAATGTTATCATTGTGTTGCTAATGTGGATTAGTAATGGCTTGGGTAATAAATTGTAACATTTTTCTGCTCAATGTTATGATTTTTAATGAAACACAAACGTTGCAGGAGTCATATTCATCGACAACAAATTTACAGTTTGGATTGCTGCTAATAGGCTGTTGCTGATATGTATCAGTAACAGAATATTGCCATTTCTGTTACTAATGTTCATCAACAATGGTCTGGATAGTAAATTGTTGCCAATTTTGTTCTAAATGCTATGATTTCAGTGCAATATACAAACAAAATCAATATTTTATAACATTATTTCAGCTGGATTCATTATTTTTTAGTGCAAAAGATATTATTTAACGATTTCAATAACTATGATTGCCAAAAGCTTAACATAATAATGATATCGTAAAAAGCAATTTCTTTGATTAGATATTATATACACCATAACATCTAATATTACAAATCAAGTTTTTTCATAATATATTTTATGAATACTTTCACACTCAGGAAGACAAGTATATAAATATCTCTATTACTAAGGAGATATATACTACGTACCAGTACGATAATGATTTCTAAAATCTTCTACACAAACTGTACAATAATGATAATATCTAGCATCATTAGTTATCCAATTTTTTTACATGAAGAAAGAGTTTTTAAAACTCTCCTCTTACTTTTCTTACATTTAATGCATGTTTGACCATAATAAAAAATTTTAATGCAAAACTTTTCATTCTCTACTATTACTTACTTTATTTTTAATTATTTCTTTATATCTTCATATACAATTACTTTACTTTTTAATCATTTTTATACAACTAATATATCTATCTTAACAGTATTCTATTTACTTTTCATCATTAACTCTATCATATTATATAACCTTTTATTAATTCAAAATTTTTTTATTCTAAGAGCTGTCTATTCAAAATTTTTATCACTTTCAAAATACAACCTTAGTTAAATTTTTTCTTAGCCTATATTTGGTTTAGCTAAAATTATTAAGTGACAATTGATGAATATTTAATACAAAAAATCATTTGACATACCTAAAGATATTAGCCCGTTCTTTAATATTGAGTGTCCAAAATAATAAATTGCTGCATATGAAAATTTGGGACTCATACAGAGATAAAAAATCTATGCCATATCATTAAAAGTTTACATTGTATAATTATCATAATGCTATTGTCAAGAATTAAGTTTTTTTTGAATTGTGTCACTCACCTTGGATGATTAGGCATTTGATGAAGGTGTATTTTAAAGGTGGAGTAATGGTGTTACTATCTTTATCCAATATTTTAATCTTGAGCCTCCTACTCACACTACTCTACACACACACACACGCATGTTAGCCATTTGGACATCTATGCGATGATGCTAAGAGCTAAATTTTGTCATCAATGATTATTTAGTATCTTCAAAATTTTGTTTAAGCAATGAATAAGATTACTCTCCATTAAAAGGATTTATGCAAGATATTTCTTATGCATAGTGAATTTTTCCTTCTTTTTCTCCTAAAACAAAGTCACAGTGAATGAATTTTTAAAGTACTAGATAGTATTTATTGTGGCTATATCATCATAAGAAAGTTCACTTTTGCCAACTAAGTTTAAAACCGAAATAAAATGTTTTTTCTGAATATGTAAATTTTGACCAATATTTTAAAGTTCTTTATAAAAAAAATTGAAAAGTTTATTACCACAGGGTTACCTCTAGCACTCACCGATTATCTTTTGCAAAGAACTCATTACAAAAAACTCATAACCATACATCTCTTTCAGCAATGAAATGCTACTTTATAAATTATAAGCTATAATTTGTCAATATTTTTAACTACTAAGAAATTGATTTCTCAGTAATTATATAACTAACAAATATTAAGGACTTATTTAAAAGTATACAGGATTATTGAATAGAATCTGTATCCTCACTCTTGAGAGTTTTTCAATTTTCAAAATAGTGTTTTCAATTTTTAGTATAACTTTTTCTATTCCAAATGCACATGATTACATTATCACACAAATATAGATTTCATTCAAGAATTTGAGCATTGTATCCTTTAAAATACCTTTGCAACTTATATATTTTGATGGGGCTTATTTTAATAAAACAAAGCGAACAAGCAGAAAAAGAACCCAAATGATGGATCAGACAAATATAGGTTCACATGGCATTTAACTACTATAATCGACCCATCTATAATTTCCATATATGAACATGTTTACTTTTTCAATTTTTTTAGTTTATACAGATTACAATTAACCGTAATTTTTGCATGAGAAGAACCATTTTTATTTTAAATTTTTACTTACAATGTTTACACTTTCGTATATGGAAATCGTTTTCCCTTAACCGTCTGTCCAAGTGACTTCATAAAAAAAAAAAAGACAGTGCAAGGTAGTTACACTTCATCCAGCTATCAAGTTCAACAAATATATATCGTGCAGCTAATGAGATTAAAAAATATATATGGTGCTGATCTCCTGATCAAATCAGCAACGATTGTCATGAGGCCTCCGGTGAATGATAATTCAAATGCGTTGGGCATGTCTTGTTCCTAATTATAAGATCAGCTCGACAAATGATAGCTGAGATTCCATATGCAAAAAGTGATTCCATATGCAAAAAGAGATTCCATATAAAGCCAACAGCAGCAACAGAGCAGCTTAAACTTTGAAATTCTAATTACTACATGATACTGTGGATTTTTTTAAGGTTTTATTATGCGTCAGAATGAAATAACATAACTGGGATGGGCCACTCTAATATCATGTTTTGGACGACTTAACCTGGGAATTGAGTTATTTATTGGCAAGAATACATGTAGAGGGATGATTATATGCGATATATCGAATATGCAGCGAGGATGTACGCGCATCGTGGTCGTCCGTTTCACTGACAAGGTACATGCCATTGGATTCAGCCTCACAACCTGCTGCAGTTTTCCTCTCTTTCTGATGTGCAATTAATGCATGCATTAGAGCATGTCAGATGTCATTTTTGGATGGGAGAGAAATACCCAAGGCACGAGATTGAAAAAATGAACGCCAGCGAAATCAACAGAAGAGAATTGAAGAAATTCGCTCCATATTTATAGTGATTTTTATGTTCTTTAGATTTACGTTTATAGAATATTATTTATATTAATTTAAATAACGTTTTATATTTTTCATTTATCTACTCTCTTGCCTTCGGTATTTCTGTCCCATCCAAACCCGCTAATGGATGGCAGAAGAGTGGAAGAATGCAGTTGGTTGTGCGGCGGTCTCCAACGGCTCATGCATTGTCTGTGAAATGGACGACCACGTTGCGCATATCGCACCCTTGTTGCATATGTGATACATAGCACATAATCATGCCTTATATATACGCACATTTTTTCCTACTCCAGCTTTGAAACAATTTGTTATTTTGGGTGTTTAGGTCTCATAAGCTGCAGAGTTTCACATTGAACGAATGGAAATTAAAAAGAAATGAGTTGACAATTACAAAGGGACGAGTTTCGAAAAAAATGCAAATGGACACTCATTGCAGGAAATTCAGCTTACCATGTCGACCAACCTGAATGTAAAGAGAAGAAAAGTTCAAGTTGGCCTGATCAATTGGGTATAAGAAAAGAGTAACTAATGCTAGTTGAATAGAATTACTTTGTACAAGGCTTTGAACAACTAAACCCTGTACACCTCAACAGTCGTAAGAATTCTCTTTTTGCTTCTTTTTCTTTCTTATGTGACGTTAATATACCCATAATATATTTATCCGATATTTCAATGAAAACCCCTATATTCTATCGAAAAAATTTATCTATTTTATTTTACAAGAGCAATCTCTATTTGGTTTACACTTTCCTTCTACATTTCTTATCACATGATTAATGGTTAGTGGATGATTTGCATAGAAATATGTAAATCACACTTTATATGAGGCATATTTGGAAAGACACTTATAATTTGGTTTTTACGTGTGCTAAATTGTAAAAATAGGGCTTAAATTTTTTTGATAGAAGGAAAAAAGGCTTAGATTTTTTTTCTTTCGGTAACAAAAAAGGGCTTAGATTTGAGTACGTGAAAATGTGGTTCCCAGCAATAACGCAAAGGCGCAGGCGAACGGAGCTGCCTAACCGTCTCTCTCTCTCTCTCTCTCACACCCTCCCCGCGCTCTACCTTAAAACGTGCACCAAACATCTACCAAAACGTCAACGCCAAAAATCTATGCAAGTTGGAAATGGGACGCTGACTCACCGAACGTTCCAACTCCCACGTGCACCATCAATATGCCACGTGGCGTGCGCTTGGAACAGCTCCCCAATTCCAGGAACTGTAACGGGCGTCGAATCGAACATGAAGACGCCCATAACAGTATAATACTTAAATTTAACTATTATTTTTTCCATATTAATAAATTATACGTCAATTTTAAAGCTCTTAAGACAAATTCTAAACTATTTAAAACATTTCTATTATATGGATAAATAATTTTATAAAGTACTATATTATTATAATGTATCCATTGATATCTCTAATTTATGCATTACTATGTGTTTTTAAGCGGGAAATTGATGCAGTAAACTTTTTAATTTTGCGTATCAGTGTTTTAAACTTAGAAGTTTGCATATTAGCATATTAAATCCTATGAAGTTTTAGTCATTATATTTTAAACTATCCCCCCGTAACGACGTTAAAAAACATCATTAAACTAATGTGTAATATCAAAAATACACTTAAATTTATATGGAAAGCAAGTAGCCATGACTAATAACCAACATCATCTTCCCAAATCTCATCACCTCCTCAGAATCGCGAGTCTTCATTGCTTAAATGATTTTGATTTTTTGTCATGATTGCCTTACTTTTTGTACAGATGTAAATGTATTTTTAACATTACACATGGATTTAACAATAGTTTTTAACATCATTAGAATTAAGGGTTTAAAATACAAAAATCGAACCTTTACAGGGTCTAATATGATAATATGCAAACATAAGGGTCTAAAATACTAATACGCAAAGTTAGAGAGTTTACGGTGTAAATTCTTTGCTTTTAATCGAATATAACCAACTTAAGATTCCACTTAAGCTTTTTATCAAATAATTCCAATTGAGCTTATTTTTGGTAACATGAATAATGCAACTGGATTTTAATTTTATTTACTACTACTATTATTATTATCAATGTTATTTCATCAATACTACACAAATGCAGCATGCTACTCCTAATAAATGACACATATATAAGAAGAATACTTACACAGTCATGACACAATTGAAGAAGATTTTAGTGTTCTTATCGTTTTGTATCTACTTAAAGGTCAAATCCAAATTAGAATTTAAAAAAAAATTAAATCCAAATCTATTCCATTTATTATATTTAAAATTATTTATTTGATTAGGAAATTAAGTTTATTTCAAATCAAATATTTTTCTAGGCCCCATTTAATAAAAGTAATAAAAATATAAAATCAATATAATAAATTATTTGACTTATATATCTATATTAAAATATTAATTCGACACCTATACAATTTAAAATATTCTTCTTCTATAAATAAATAAGTATATAAATTTCAAAATATTCTAATAAATTGTGAATAGATTCAAGTATTTTTTTATTTATATATTATAATAAATATTTTACAGCAGGTATAACTCACTTAAAACTTTGATCAAAATAATTCCATACTGAATAAAATAAATGATTTAAATAAAACAAGTGAATTCAATTTTAATTAATTATCAACGCAGGCCAACATGGGCAGCAATATTAAAAACTTTAGTGCAATCGATAAAGCGAGGACACTTTCTCTAGTACTTCTCCTAGAGGTAGTTCAAAAGCAAATGATGAAGCAATAAAGTTGCCTTTTGGCAACAACCCTTTTGCTTCTGATTCCCAACAACATCAAGTTGCAAAATTCTACATATTGTGAAAATATTAAGGATAATTTGCAAAATAATCACATAATTTGACTATATTTGCAAGTATATATAAACTAGTTTGACTATATATAACTTCAAAATAGTTTGCATATATTTGAAAATATGTCATGCCGTTATGGTGTACGTATATTTGTAAATATATATAAACTATGTGCGATAATAGATAATTTCGAAAACTAGGTGGATAAATTTGCAACATGATTGAACTATGGGGTATATTTGTAAATTTTATCCTTTTTGTAAGTTTTGATTATATGTCTATATTTTTTTGAATTTCAAAGAACAATAATTTTTAGACTAAGTAATATTTAAGTACGCAACTTGCTTAAGTACTCATGAGTACCTATCAAACTTATCTTGATTTGGATAGACAAATCTCATATGAGAGTATCTAAAACCAATGTAAATGAGTATGCATATAGGTATTTAAGATTGCATTTTGCAAATTTTAAATATTTAAATTGTTGTTTCAGTGATTTAGAATTTGTACTGTTATTTTTAAACAAAAAGACAAGGTAATTTATAAACAAATAAAGGGTAATTTTTCTTATTTACTTTATTCAAATTGGCGGTTGCAAATTATCAAAAGGAAGGGTTATTGGATGGATACACTTCTCAAGTTGTATCCTAAAGATTATTTAAATAATTTTGAAAATTGTTGACTTTAAAATTCAAAAAATATCTACATATATCTAAAAATCATAAAAAGAAAATTAGCAAACATAACCCAAATAGTTTTTAAAATTATATATTGCCCCATATAATTTGCATATATTCGCAAATATACACACTCCATTATTTGCAATTTAAAACAGTACAGGTATGCCTGCAAATGTAGTCAAATTGTGTTTATACATTTGCAAACTAATCAAATATTTATTGTCTCTGATAGTCCATTTGCTGCAACAAATTATGTTTGTAGAGACAAAGGGCAACAACTTGTTGCAATAATAATGGCTGCTTCTGTGTTTAGCGATGAAACCGGCAACATTTCGTTGGCAAGAATTCAGTCCATATCATTCTAGCAAACTCCTGAAATTCCTCGCCAAATGGAAATTGATATGGTTGGTGACTCTTTAACCGTCCATCTTCCAATGTATGATCGAGACTTACTTATTCTCTGCTCGGCCTAAAATTAGGACAGGCATGCGTGATCAACGCCCTTAATTGCCATCCATTAACGGCTTGGATTGGAACACACGTTCGGGCATGGTTAGCTGAACAGTCGAAGTCATGACAGTACGTGAAATGGATGTGCCCAAATCATGCTGGCAGCAATTCGCTAGAACATATTCTCATATGAGTTTTTCAATCAGATGAATTTTTCAATCGCTCGTTAGTTAAATTCGTAAAGCTTGTCTTTAAAGCGCAAATGTCGAGCAACCCAGCATTTTGAACTATAATGTTTGACTTGACAGAAAACAGCTTAGGATGAATGATGATGGTGGAAACAAAGGATGGTTTGGTGAAATGCTGGGTAATTTACAAACGTTTAATAGTAGGTTGCAACTTTTCCAAGTTTCCTGATATGACTTTCACCTCTCTCTCTCTCTCTCTCAGAAAAATAGGCAAACCTACCGTTCCCATGCCTCCATTTCCAGTTCCTACCTTTCCCTCCTAAAATTTCCAGATCCCATCACCAAACTTGCAGAACTAATAGCTAGCACCAGGACTGATAATCTTCTACAGCTTGTAATCGATTTTCAAATGTGCTTGATGATTTCAAATGCAAGTGTTTAAAATGGAAAAATAGAACTCAAGTCAGCCACAACCAAATGTTATTAATAACATTGCTACATTCAAGGACATGGAATGCTAGAATTAGAAGCCAAGCTTGAATACGAAGAGCAGGAGAAAACAGAACTTTGCTGGGGGACAACCACAACCCCGCAGGTGCATTCCTCTTGCCATGAATTCCCACACCCCGGAATGAGGAACAGGTCAAAACACCCAATGACTTCACAATCTTTTGTTCCTCAGGAAAAAAAAATCACGTATGAAACTAATACAACATATCATCAATCATCGAAACGCATGCTAAAAGACGCCCACCAATTCAGAAAATAAAACAGAGAAACGGAACAGCCTTACTGAAAATGAGCAAAAGAAGCGGAGGAGCAAGGCAGACAACTCACCTCGTGAAATGTGAAATGACAGCAATCCCACCTGCAAGCTTTTCCTTTGAGTAAAGTGCTTCAATCATGGGTGCTGCCGAGATGGGGTCATGAATATCTTCTTCATCAATCTAATTAAAAAATGTGTAATGGGTCAAAGGAGGGGTGAGTTGGGAGGTGCATGGAATTCGACAGACATGATGGCAGAGGCTAACGTGTGGATGGAAGCACTCGTGTGTTGATATTTATATATGTACACCTATGCCAAATAAATCACGAGGTTCGGCTTCCTGCTTGCTTGTGGTTCCAGTGAATTGACTGTTAGATTCATGGGACCATATTCCTAGAAATGGTCATAAGTCCAAGACTCCGGCAAACCAAACATTCCAAACCGAAGGGTCTGATGTTTTAGATGGATAGACCAACCCTTCCCTTCCATGAACTCACCTATCCTTTCTCAATTCCCTTCTTTTCATTATAGCCATTGCAGGATATGCGAAAGGGTGTAAAAGCTCATTTTCTTTTGTTGAAAAAAAAAAAAAAATAGCATTACATTTAAAAAAGAGACTGTATAGACCAACAAACGAAGGTGGGTGTTAGTTTGGTAGACGTCCCTTCCATTTACCATGTTGGCCCAAGGTGAAATTTGTTCAGACCAGCCATAGCTGACAACCAGACGAACATACACCCCACCGGAAAAGAAGCCATGGGCCGATCTGCCATCCAACAAGTGATCTTCTCATTTCTCAAGATGTCCCTTACTCCCTCTACACACCTTCCCGAGTTCCAACCCCCCGGATGACGCATTCACACTGCCTCACACATTGGCCCACCAACATGATTCGATCAAAAAGGGGGGGAAAAAAAAACTCCTTTCAAATGGGATGTAACACCGTTTCAATGAGAAATTTAGAAAGACGATACAGATTAAAACTTCCAAGCAGTTTACAATCACTGCAAAAACTAATTGAAAGTTAGCGGCCCACCAAGCACCTCTAAAAAAATTATCATCTTTCTACCAGGAATGTTTATTGCGCAAAATCTTCATGGGTTGCACGTGATCTGGTACCACGTTTAACTTTCGTGGGAGTGGTTCCAAGAACCGGAATCTTACCAACATGGTCGTCTTCTTCCTCATTATCACGGGAGTGTTCACCAATTAATTTTATAGAAAAATAAAATGTAAAAAATAGATATATTGTTAGATAATTGGGAGAATATTTTAGGAATATCGTAAGAATGTCTCAAGAGGTTTGAATGTAATAAACATTGAGATGACTGTAAAAAACATCAAATTTTTTTTTTTTTTTTTTTACTTATTACTTCATACTTCCCAATCTTAGCACATTTTATCCATACAAGTCATGGATAAAAAATCATTGCACTATTATAGTTTATCATTTCATATTTCTACGTTAATCTGTTGTACCATCCATTACAAACCCCAAAAAACTGCTATAAAGGGAAGGGAGGGTTAATCGCCTGCAATTCGACTGCGAGATATTTAGATCATACATAAATCCGTCAGTTATTTTATGCCATTCGAGCGGGCATGCCAAAGTAGATATGGAATGAGGATTGTTTTATCAGTAATTATCGATCAGAACCCGAATTTTAAATTTTAAAGGCCAACGTGCTCTTTCCCCTGGCTGTAACATCTTTAAAAAGTGACTTTTAGTGATGTGTAATAAAGCATCTGAACCGTCTATTAGCCATTATTTTCAAATTTAAATCCTTATTTGAAAAACTGAATATATTGGATATGAATATCATTGGTTATAATCAGCATACAGGACTAAACTCTAAACTGAAATCTAAGGCATTAGATGCACATACACCGAGTTTTATAATAATTATTAACTTAAAGTGTGTTTGATAATAAATAAATCTTTCGATGAAAAATTTTAAAGAGTAAAAGTTATCAAATTATGTGATATAATAAGAATAATAATGAATAGTAAATAAAATAAAGTTAAAATAAATAAATAAATTGTGTAGATAATTTGTTCAGAAGTGATTGAAAAGTAAGATAATTGTATAGGAAAATATAAAAAAATATTTAAAAAATATAATAGCTGTGGAGAGTAAAAAATTTTAGATTAAAAAGTTCTAAGTTGATATTTTTTTATCAATTGCCAAATGCATCCTTATCTATCAAATCAATACATTATGTTCAACATAATAAAATATACTTTTATCAAAAATTAGGATAATATAATTTTCATGGAACTAATATCAACTCAAAAATAAATAATTTAATAAATTTAATTCCTAAAAACTTAGACAAATATTTTAAATCAACTAGAATGCAATTAATGGTTTATATATAAAAAATGAATTACATATGCTATACTCTTTCTGCAGTGTTTTACCCGTGGAACGTAACTTGCTCTATAGTATACGATGCTCCGTCAATCATCAACGCCTTCAGCAGACGTGACAGGCGAAGGATCCAAAAGCAAATCTTTCCAATTACTAATTGCAAATATCCCAAAGAATCCCTAAAGCAGCACAAAGTCATTCCTATCTGCCATGAAATAGAATGATGACCGGAAGGTTTGAAACGTTTAAATGGAAAATATCAATTTATAAATCATTCAGCAACATCTAAAGATACACAAGTATATTTGTATACCAAAACTGGCCTTGGAACAGAGTCATAATTGCTGCAAAATTAACTTTCCATGGGACAGGCAATACGAAAAATCACATATTCAAAGCGCTTCTGCTAAAAAGGTTGTGGGGGAATCAACTCTCAACGATTGGCCTTGGCCACTCGCTCAATCTCATCTTTCTTCTTAATGGCATAGCTGAAAGAGGGAGACAAGAAACACCATATAACCTTATGAGTCATGAGTAGGTAAAGCGAAAACCAAATTGTTCATGGTAATGTTGTCAGATTTGCACATTTCACATTTACCTATTAGAAGAACCCTTTGCTGCATTGATGAGCTCATCTGCCAAGCATTCTGCTATTGTCTTGATATTCCTGAAAGCACTCTCACGAGCGCCAGTGGCAAGAAGGTAAAGCGCCTGATTAACCCTTCTAAGTGGAGAGATGTCAACTGCTTGACGCCTGACAACACCAGCAGAGCCAATTCGAGTTGCATCTTCCCTTGGGCCACTGTAAGGCAGAATGCATGTGAGGAGATGCAGGATTCAGAAACTTGGTGAAACTGTTTTAATAGTGGCTTATCTCATCAGCCGATTTAGGGATTGATCCTATGATGCAGATGCTAATACCATGATAGCTGCAGCCTACAATTCCTGTGTGTCTGATGACAGAAAGACATGTTTAAGCAAATAATTCTCTGAGTTGAAATTTGCATCGAGCCAGGGCCATTTGCATGCAGAATGCTCTGACCAGAGAAATGAAAGAACCTTTTCCAAGATGCCCATCAATGTGTTTTGAGGGTCTCAAATTCAAGCCTCTATGAGGTTGTAACCATGAGAAACATTAGTAACTGCAAATTAACTGAAACAGCATTGCCTCGAATATTGCTTATGGTAAATGAATTGCGACAGCTAATTGGCTGATACACGGTGTTGATGATAGCAACTGCATGACCCTGTTATCATTCTTTTAATTGGTTAATTTGCTTTCTCACCATATTCCTTGTGACAAATGAGATTTTACAAACATATAGGAAGATCCTTTTCTTACCTGTTGATCACAGCATCTACAATCACCTGAATGGGATTGAGGTCTGTGAGGAGATGGATAATCTCCATCGCATGCTTGACGATTCGAACAGCCATTAACTTCTTGCCATTGTTGCGACCATGCATCATCAAAGAATTCGTCAGACGCTCAACAATTGGGCATTGAGCTTTGCGGAAGCGCTTAACAGAGTACCTCCCAGCAGTATGTGGGACATAAGTGGCATGTTTAGACGCAGAGACGCCAATATAATCAACCAAAGAGATGTCCCCAACCTGAGCCGAGGCAAAACAATCAACGATCACTACTTCTAATTTAACTAACAAGCATAACATTATTGAAAAATGCCACCAATGGCGACAGTCAATTCCTGACAAGTTTGTACCAATCAACATGGTATTATAATTTTCTACGTTAGATTACCATCATAGAGAACTACTTTGTGGGCAAATAAACTTGTAATCCAAACTCAGCCATCAACAAAAAAAAAAATGGAGGGGGTGGGGGACTTGATGATTGACAATTAATCTGTCTCAATTCTAATTCCTAGCACTTAGGACTGCTGATTTATTTGCGATGCAGACCATCTGTCACCCTGAAATGAGTTCGGAAGAAGAAATCTACTAATCTGGCCGGAAATATCCGCAGTCCACCAGACATAAAGACAATGTTGGATCTCTCTCTCTCTCTCTCTAAACACGCAACAACAGCAAGCAGAGATGATCCAAACGCGTATAACGAGATCGAAATGACGGGGGCAGAAATAAAGAGAAAAAAGAGGAAGAGCGACCTCAACATCGTCGAAAGTCCATCTGTTGAAGAGCTTAACTTCTTGAACAGCTGCTACTGCCGCTGCGGCTGCCATGCCCGCCGTCTCTTCCTTCTCCGCCAGCTGCTGCCCGCGACGACTGCTACGTTTCACAAGGCCTAAAACCCTAATAACCAAACTGTCCGAACTTTCAGCATGCAATCTGCACCGTCCATCTTACCGCCTGACTCTCAACGATGGAAACACTGTATGCTAATTGCTAGATCCTGGCCCTTTAGTTCGTGTCCTACGATTCGACGGTTAATAATAGACTAGTTTGCGCAGCGAGCGGTGAAATATGGGGTCATGGACGACTTAAAAATTGATGGAAGTATTTCTTAATTTTTTTGGGTTAAAAAAAATCTACCATTTTTTCCTTAAAATCTAATTTATGACTCAGATAGTTACATGACATCATCTCCCAATTCCCAAGATTTTTTATCTGTTTTCCACCCAATGCAATAGGTACATCATCTCCAAAGTCCCAGTGCTGTTTTCCACTCAACATTGTAAATAAATAAATAAATTTTAAAAATCCGCACAAACATGTTACAATGCCCATAAGTCGTGTGCATCTGCACGTGACTAAAACTTACGTGAAAATGCCATTATACTTAAAATTTTAAAAATGATAAAATTTGATTTATAAATTAAATACTCATAACTTTATTTCCATGAAAAAAACTAAAATAATATTTTATGGCCCAACATATGGCTGCCTCCATGTGACTGGCCATAAATAAACATGGCTCACATATACATATATATTTTGAGTCCTGACCCTATTACTTCAAGGGTTAATTGTTAAAAATATGTTTAAAAGTCAATACAGGTGTCAACTCATATAGTCATATTGGCATCCTAAAGATAAAATTAATTATTTTAAACTAAAACTTAAAATAGTTGCTTGAATACAACTTTTTTTTAGTTGCATATGATATAAATTTATCTATCGCAGGGATTTTTGGATCGAAACATTATTTGCTGCAAAAATAATTTTGCTGTAAGCTGCTGCAGGTAATTTCTAGTGAAGCTTTTGATTAGTTTCTATGTAATTAAGTAACTTTCTCAGATTTTAAGATTTTGAAATTGAATGAAAAATCTAATTCATTCATTACATTTAATATCATTTGTTTTGTTATAAAACCAAGTTTCATCTTCAATTTGAGCATACACCATGTTTGTTAAAAATTAAATACATTGGTGTGTAAATTAGGAAAAATGATTAGATTGATTCACACATATATTGAAATGTAGTAATACTTTATAGAATCGTTTATCTATATAATAATGATATTTTAAATGGTTTAGATATTAAAAATATTACTTAAAAATTGATATTTAACATTTAATCATTTCAGGAGTACTTCTATGAAACCCCCTCTCAATGTAACAACCTTTATTTTTAATATTTAGATGGTTGAAAGAAAATCTACATCATCTATTATATTTACCGTTATTTATATTATTATGAAAATTCTCTCGTTTGTTTAATTTCACTGTATATGGGTGCCATTTATAAATGTGTAAAATCAATGTAATAAAATAGTTTAATACTAAAATATTAATTTGAAGTACTATTTTCAATATCTAAACTATCTACAACATTATAAATATGTGGATAAATGATTCTATACAGTTTTGCTATATTTTAATACATATGTAAATGGATTTAATCATTTTTTTCTAATTCACACACGAATATATTTATTTTTGAACAAATGTGGCTTATACACATATTGGGTTTGGATGAAACTTGGTTTTCCAGTTAAATAAATGATGTTAAATATAATAAATAGATTAGATTTTTCATCGAATATCAAAATTTCAAAAACGGAGGGGGTTAAACGAAATCATTTCTATGTAACCCAATTATATAGAAGCGTACTCAGAATCATTTTATTACATTTATTTTATATATTTCTAGATGAGACTTATATACAGTAATATTAGAAAATAATTTTTTTTATAATAATATAAGTAATACTAAACATAGCAGATGGAGTAAACTTTTTTATCAATCATCTAAATATTGAAAATAAAGTGAATTACATAGAAATGAGGGTTTCATAGAAACATCACTGTCTTACAAAACGTGGTTGTGTAATTTTATTGCATCTTATCTCTACCGTGAGCAAGATTGAATTGAATTTTTTTGCAAAGTAACTTGGATGCAACCCAACCCAATTTAACCCAACTAGACTTTCTTTATCTTATATTTTTCTAACATCATAAATAAAAAATGAAAATCACCACTTGTGAATTTAAATTCTTAAATAAATTAATATGGATAGACGTGATAAATAATTTGGTTAAAACAATATTTTCAAAATTTTTTAAAAAAGTATTGAATCATTGCAATACATTAAAAGAAATCAAAATTGCTAGACACATTAAAAGAAATCAAAATCACTAATAATATCTTTACTTTCAAGTTTCTAATTAGTTACTTCACCAAGTAAATAAAGAATTCATTTAAGGTCATCGTCGCTTCTTATTGAATTTTGTTAACTTTTAGAAAATAAAAAAGTTTATTACTTTTCGTGTGATAATATACAAAGTTACAAACAATTAAAAATGCTTTTAAATTTTCTATTTTTTTTTTATAGATTTGTAAGTCTTACTTGAATTTTCTAGATTGTTAAAGTTAATAAATTAAAATTTTTATATTTTATTTAATTTTTAAAAAATAAAGGCATGAATATATATATATATATAAGTGCATGTGTCTCACTCAATTATTTATTTCAAAAATTAAAATAAAATATTATAACTTTAAAAATTATTAACTTTTATAAGGTAGGAAATACCGATAGTGCTCTCTTTAAAAAATAATTTTCTAATTCTTCATAAATTGTGATTCATAGGTGACTACATGACAACACAACCCTTGATTTAATACTTTAATACTGTTGACATGACTTCATTTTTAACTCATTTAATGATTGAATTAAAATCTAATTTACTCATTTGCTAATTTATAAAGTTCGTTCGTTTGAAAGAATGATGTGATATGATAGGTGTAAAGATGAAAAGTAAAAAGAATAAAGTTAAAATATATAAATAATTTAATTGTATGAGTAGTTGTGTAAAAATAATTAGAAATTAGGATAATTGTATAAGAAGATGTGAAAAATATTAAAAAGTAGAATGATTATGAAGAATGAAAATTTTTAGTTTATTTTTTTTATTGTTAAACACGCCCTTAGATTATTTTAGAGTTTAAGTGTGGAGTTAACAATACTTTCATCATCTAGATTTGACATTTTTATTTGATGGGGATCATTTGCTGTTCTAATTTGGATTAAAATGATATTTTATTCAAAAAAATAAATGATTTAAAACACAATAAGTGGAGGGAGATATTGATTGAATCATGAAATAGGCTAAAAATGAGGAGACACAGCCGACATTAAACCATAAATCGATATTAATAGCAATAAGTTTATATGAATTCATGTGCCCATGCACAGATCAATACAAGGCAAACTGCTACAAATATGCAACAATACAACAATCACCAAAAACAAACAAAAATGAAAATTTATTTACCACGCTTGAAATTAAATTAAGAACACAATTAAATAGAATTAATGATAACAATACTGTTTATGCCAGGCACTGGCACTTAATATTAAAAGGTACATAGCAAATCTACATAACCATGGTGATGATCGGATATGAATACTATTGCATGGAAAATGAAAGTTGTGGAGCCTACTGTAACATGTTGCACATGCCAGGGCGCGTGACGCACCAGAGCGGCTGAATGGGCTCGGCTCCGATCCCCCTTCCCACCATCCGATGACGCCACTCGTTCAGCCGATCCGTCGCCTCCGCATACCTCTTCTTCCCCGTCTCGTCCCGATTCCCCGACCACACCGTCTCCGCCATCGCCGCCGTCCTCGGCCACACCCTTGCGTCCACCACCGTCCCGTCCGCCTGCTCCGACCACAGCGCCACCTCCCCCCCGATAACGAGCTTTGCCTCCTCCTCCGTCAGCCCGTACGTGATGTCGTAGTCGTACACCCTCTGCCACGTCTTGAAGGGGCCGCACCACGACCCTCCGCTCCCGCCTTTGTAGTTGAACGGCTGCCCGGGGTCTTCTCCGTTCTGCTTGTCGTACCGGCTGTCGTTGCCAACGAAGTCGCCGTGGCCGCAGTCCAGGTAGTAGAAGTCGGCGGAGGAGACAATGGCTCGGTAGCCGGCGGCGACGATGCGCTTAGTGTTATTGGGGCCGTTGTTCCAGGTCTGGAGGATGGTGGTGGCAGGAGGCAGTGAGGAAGGATGGACGCTGACGGAGTCGCTGAGGAGGACGTCTTCCCAGTAGACGATGGTCTTGTTGAAGGAGGAGATGAAGGGGTGGGTGGAGTTGATGAAGAGCTGGAGGAGCTGGGCGTGGGTGCCGCCGTCGTCGTCGATGAATTTCTGGATGTATGGGTCCTGCATCCAGCAGTTGGTCACCACCTCGTCGGCTCCGCCGTGGTAGAAGGGCTCCGGAAAGAGGGAGGCGGCGTCGCGTATGACGTTGCGGAGGACTTTGTAGGTTGTCGGGTGCAGGGGATTGAGGTGGCCGGTACCGGGTTCCACCGCCAGGTGGTCGGACCATTTCCCGCCGGGCACCCAGAACATGTTTGCGCAGGTCACGATCTCCGGGTATGCCCCCGCCCATGAGCCCGTATGCCCTGCATGCATGATGCATCAGTGAAGAATATCCCTCTAATTATATGTGGGTTATTGTGAAGAAAATTCATTTGATTTTGAATTAGGTAAATGGTGCTTGCATGTTATGTTTTAAAGTTACATAACTATTTGTTAAAAGAAATAATTCAAGTCACATCAAGGGTCGTGATCATTTTTTTACAGTAAACATTTTTTACATTTTAGAAAAAAGGAATCAAAGATCTCCAACAATAATTATATCATGTACGTAAGATGTTAATATTGATGCAAAACGAATAAAGATAAAATTGACATTTTTTTAAAGATAAAAAGAAAAATTAAATGAGGATGAGGGGAAGCATTGAAAATGTGTAATTATTGTTGAATGAAGGTGGATCAAATACGGGGTGCCCCATATAAGTCAGAACACTCAATGCCATGATTTGGATACTTATAAAATAGATGATTTATCAAAATTTTTAATCCACAAGCTTGACATATAATTTAAGCCTCGTTATATTATTTCTGTTTGCAATTTTTTTTTTTTTGATCTTGTTGTTTGCAATTTAATTTCATTGTTTTGTGTGTGATGTCACTAAAATCAAATCAAGAGCAGGACTAACCCGGAGCATCGAACTCCGGCATGACTCTGACACCATGCTCCATCCCAAACTCCACAATGCTCTGCACATCCTGTACAGAATACTGCATGCTCGGTCCATACGATCCCTTCCCCACCAGCTCCGGCTCCGACGGCAGCACGATCGGGAACGAGTGCGAGTCCGTAACATGCCAATGAAACACGTTCATCTTGTTCATGCTCATAGCGCCGATCGTCCTCAAAATATCGCTCACTCCATAGTAATTCCTGGAAGTATCAAGCATCAGGCCACGGTGGGGAAACAAGGGCGCATCCCAAATGTAGAGCCCCGCCGGAATTCTCATCCCCTCACCGCCGTACCAGACCAACTGGGAGAAGGTCTCCAGGCCTCTCATGGCTCCCCAGGCAGTCGCTGCCGTGAGGTTGGCTTCCCCGTAGGTCGGGATGGACAGCCAGTACGTCTCGTCCACCCCGTGTTGGAGAGGGGCGGACAGGTCGACCACGTTGATTCTGAGGACTTGGAGGGGTGGGAGGCCGGTGGTGAGATTGGCAGGAGGGCCGCGGATGGGCTGGTAGTTCTCGGAGACGATGAGGCTGGCGTAACGTTCGACGGCGGCGAGGAGGTACTTGTGGTTGGTGGGGCTGAAGATTTGGAGGGAGGGGGAGAGGGTGGCGGCTTTTGGGGTGGGCCAGTGGACGGAGCGAGGATAAGGCCAGACGTTGATTTGGGGATGGAGGGATGAGGCTGGAGAGGTGAGGAAGGCCAGCAAGAGGAGGAGAAGAAAGAGAGAGATGGCTTTGGGGTCGCTGTGGATTTCCATTTTGCTCTGTTTCTACAGTTTCGGTGCTTGAAAACAATGTTGAGAGGGAATCTTATAGTGGATTTTTTGGTACTGTTTATAACTACAACGTGTTTGGTTGTTGTTTGGAGTCTTTTGTTTGGCTTTAGTAGTTAGGGTGGAAGGATTGGTCCATCTCAACGTCTGGATTTTTTTTTATGAACAGGGCATTTAGGATTGCTGCATTTGGATGAAGAGCATCGTGGTTTTTTATTTTTTATTTTTAATTTTGAGAGGATGTAGAGGCGTTGGACTAGGTACATGAACTGCCGGCGAGCAGCTTTTGACCAGTTCCGTTGTCAGTGCTTAGCCGCTACTTTGTATTTTTATCTGTAGGCCTGGCGAAGCTTGGCTGATTACATAAATGGTTGTGAGTACAAATGCATTTTGTAAAGGGGAACGGTTTTGGGAATTGGGGTTGATTTTTTTTAAAAAAATAATTCCTTTTCGAGGGTATGATATTGACATCGCTTGTTTAGCTACGCCATGGATTGAAATTCCAATGTAATGAGACCGATCATTAGCTGGCATTGCATGAAACTTGTCGAAATTCCTAACAAGTGAGTCACTTTCGGCCTCCAAATATCCAAGGTGAAAAAACTGCTGCTGTTTGAATTTGCAGCGTTTGTAATTGTAAAATATTAAAAAATTATTAGTAAATATTTAAGTTAAAGGGACAAAATCCACCTTGATATACTATGTAGCAAGGGTGGACTTTTTTACAAACTGGGCTAAATAGTTAATAATAGACTTTGCCAAATTATTATTTATATTAACTACGGGTTATATTATATTTTTATTTTTAAATATTATTTTGACATAGTTTGGTTGACATAAGATGGTCTAATGGTCTTAGAGGTTAAGGGTTCGAGTAAAAGATTATACAGAAAAAATAATTAATTTTTACTTTTGCCTTTCGGAGCACGTGGGCTTCATAGGATAAAACAGGATTAAATAAGAACTTCATTTAGTTTACTTAGAATTTAAGTTAAAAAAGTTTTATCTAAGGAGAAATTTTGTGAGAAAAGTAAAGTCTTTATTTGAAAATTAATTTTAGTTCCGAAGTTATGTATTTCATGATGAAATTATTTTTGCAATTAATTAAGGATACTAATTAATTATATAAAGTACATATATAATATTATAATTTTTAGGCTTTAGAATTAACGTGTTTGGCATGATTTATGTCATGATACAAATTTGCAAAAGAAAATGTCCAAATTTGATGCCTAGGATATTTGTGCAGTTATTATATATATTTAATGTATTTTTTATATAAATGCATATGAGATATAAAAATATGTATAAGTTATGGACTAACGATCTGGTAAAGTTGCATTGATTTTTTTAATATAATCACACGCTGTTGAAAATTCATCAGACGTCGGGAGTCCAGATGCTTCGAATTTTGTTCTCAACAAAATTCCCAATAAAAGCAACGACCGCGTTTGATTGCTTTTGTGAAGTTCTTGAAACTGAAGCACAGATGCACTTGTGATGGGACTTTGTTTTTTATTACTATGGGTGTGTTTGTTAACAACGAAAAGTTTTCAAGTTAAAACTTTTCAATCTAAAACTTTTCACTCTTCATAACTACCCTATTTTTTAATCATTTCTTCACATTTTTCTATACAACTACCCTACTTTTCAATTATTTCTACACAACTACCAACACAACAAACCTATCTATTTTAACTTTATCCTATTTATTCTTCATCATTACCTCTATCATATCACATCATTTGACAACTTTTTATCTCTACAACTTTTCATCAAAAGTTTTATCTATCATATATTTGCTCTATGATGGTAAAAATGACACTGTAATAATGACCGAAATCATTTTCAAAATTTTGATCCATCAACAATGTTAGCTGGCTGGCAAGGCTCGTTCACGGTGACAGCAGTGATGACGTGGGGTGTTGTGGATCGTCTATATTATTTTGTTGTAAATTAGGCCATTTAATTCTGATTTATATGATCAGTTAGTTAATTTCTGTGTTTTTTATGCTTCTAAACTCAATGAAAGGGTTTGATTTTTCATTTGAGGTTTAATTTTTGAGATATTAAATTAAATAATTATTTTTATCATTTAATTAAGTTTAAATTAGGTCATTATCCATTTTGAAATAATTTTCTACTTACTAGTTATGTTGGAACTAACCCATTATTTTTACAGGTGTACCAAATCAAGTGGGATATTAGTGATTAGCTTTCTTGAAGATTTTTCAAGAATAATTATTTTATTTTATTCAAAAATTATTTAAAGTTATGTATTGCAATTATTTAACACATATTTTTTATGTCTTGGATGTAATATTAGGAACATGACTAGTAGAAATGAAAATTTGAGTTTATTTATGAAATTATAATAATTAATTTTTCTATAACTGTGTGATCGATTTTGAAAATTTGTATTAAATATACGGCTTATGATCACTTTTCTAGACTAATATGTTACAATAATACTAAAATAAGGAATAGACATTCCAGCTGAAATCACAATATTGAGTTAAATTTTCTTATCATCCATCTTCTCTTCCCCACCTGTCCTTTAATAATGGAAAATACTTTCCATTCATGGTACACCTTCCATGATAAAAGGCCTCTTCCTCAATTCTTTGGAAGTGAACATTACAATCTTTTAGGGTGTTTTTAGACAGGGTGTATTTGGCAAATAATAAAATTGTTAAGATGAAATTTTTTTAATTTATATAGCTATCTTATTTTTAATTATTTCTTAATATTTTTCTATACAATTATCTTACTTTTTAATCATTTATTAATAACTACTCGTATAACTACCTTATCTTTTTTATGTTTATTCTCTTTATTTTTCATCATGACTCCCTCCATATCACATCACTTTTCCAATTTCAAAAATTTTTCTTTAAAATATTGTATAAATATCAAACACGCCCTCAAAAAATTACCCAAAACTTTTTTCATAATTTTCAATTATTTATTCATATTTTTTATATAACTATCATATTTTTCAATTATTTCTATAGATCTTCCATATAACTATCTTATATATTTTAATTTTATTTTTAATTATCATTATTACTTTTATTATAGCACGTTACTTTTTTTCTGTTTTAAGAAATTTTTTAAACCAAAATTTTTTTCCTATTTTTTTTCTTGATTTCCGAATACATTCTTAATTTAACATAAGTGCTCCACTACTCATAGCATTATTTTGAAACTTCTTTTCTATTTTAAGATTTTGAGGCCCGCTGATTTTCTTGCGTGGTGAGTGGACTGAATTAATCAAATCTTAGTGATTTAGGAACTTTTTTTTTTCCAAAGAGTAGAAGGTATAATAATGTAAGGAAGACCGTAAGGGTCCGGTTGCCTAATTCATGGAGTCGCTGCAACCCATACTGTGAAATCAGTTGCAACCTATATCCTTTAATTTTTCTTTTTTTATTTTGTTAAATATTCAAGCCATGCATCATATTTTCCTCCATGAATATTCATTGATATTGAAAATTATTTTAATTAAATTGACATATGATCCATTTGTAGTTATATTTTTAGCATTATACATGCCATAAGATCATTTACAGCCGGCTGCAATTCGCACTATAAAACAATTTTTTATTTTTCTAAATCTTTTTTTATCGGTGTGGCTTTACCTCTATCTTAAATTTGTCAATTTTTGAAATGTATTTGTATTTTATTTTAAATATAAAAATGGATAAAATGAGCTCTTTTTTCATTTTCAAAATTGAAGATAAATTCTAAAAATGGTCAAATTTACAATGAATAAGATATAAATGGAGCTGATTTATGGATAAAAAACCGATCACGAAGCATTATACATTACACTGGATCTTATAAAAATTAAAAAGAAATCGCAAATCCGTGAATTTTTAATGTAGAAATTCTATTTGATTTCAAGCTAGTAAGGTAATCCAGGTGGGTTATATCATATCACTTCACTTTTTAAAAATGTTATCCAATAATATTTTTAATGTAGAAATGGTGATATGACAGAGGTAATGATAAAAAATAAAAATACTAAAGTTAAAATAGATAAGTTAGATGTATAGATAACTGCGTAGAAATAATTGAAAAATATGATAGTTGTATAGAAAGAAGTGAAGAAATAATTAAAAAATAAGATAATTGTAAAGAGTGAAAAGTTTTAAGTTAAAAAGTTTTTGTGAAAAACAAACACTTCATTGAATGTATGCTTGAGAAATGATAAATCTTTTGACGAAAAGATTTTGGTAAAAAAATTTTGAAATGAGAGAAAATAATATGATATAATAAGAGTGATGATTAAGAGTAAATAAAATAAATTTAAAATAGATAGATTAGTTGTATATAAATAATTGAAAATAAAATAGTCATATGGGAAAATATCAAAAAATAATATAAAATAGGATAGTCATGAATAGTAAAAAAATTTAATTTGAGAGGTTTTTTGTGTTGCCAAAGGCCCCAAAAAACATGAAAATTTTTATTTTGAAAAAAAGAGTTTTTACATCCATCAGCATGAGCAGCCAAATATGGAGCCCAAAGCAGCATGCACATTTGTATAGGGGCAAAAAAAAAAAGCAACAAGCATAGTACCAGGCTCAGGCGCTTAGCAGAGACCTCGGTCAAAATGGCAAGAGTATGAGAGGGGCTAGGATTGAAGGTACATATGGGGAAAACAGCCATTATGTTTAGGAAGAACACAAGGTCTGAAGTAAAACAGCACATCGAAGAGTCATTAGGAATGTCAGCCAAACAGGTTGATGTACGCTTGGGGCTTCCGACGTGGACGGGGAAAAATAAAGTTGCAGTCGTCTAATTGATTAAGGCAAGCGCATGGAAGAAAGTCAGGACTAGAAAAATTAGTTGCTCTCCAGCAGAGGAAAGGAGATACTATGAATGAGGTTGCACATTCAATTCCAAACTATGCCAAGAATTTGTTTCTTTTCCCAAAAGTTCCGTGTGATGATTTGAATGCCCAAATGAGGAAATTATTGTGGGAGAAAGGAAGGAAAACAGAAAATCAGTTGGGTGTCGCGGAAGAAGCTTTGTAAGTCCAAAGGCAAGTGGGGGGTACGGGCTTCAGGGAACTATTGTCTTTCAATGCGACCCTAGTGGCTAAAACAACCATGAAGATAGCAAATTCTTTATCCAATAAAGTCTTAAAGGCAACGTACTTCCCCACAAGTAGCTTCTAGAAGAGTAAAGTGATGCTTATTCCTACGTATGGACAAGTTTAGCAAATGACAGGTCTCTCCTACTAAAGGGATGTATGGAAGAAAAGTTGCCTTCTTAGGAGACAAATGGGCGGACGGACAAATTTCCAAGGCTGGGCCACTTTCTGCTAAAATTCCAGAGGATATAACGTGTCACATTTCATTGATTGGGATCAGTGGTTTTGGAGAGCTGAGAAAATAAGGTGGGTAACGAGGGAGGTGGGCTGGGAACAAATCAAACACGCTCCTATTCTAAGAATTGAAGAGGAGGATGAGTTATACTGGGAGCCCGAGATGGATGGCCGTTTTAGAGTAAAATCCGTGTACCGAATTGCTCACACAACCGAGCCGGAAGAGGAGGGATTAGTTCAAGAGAGCAATGAGAGAAGGTTCAATGGAGAGCTCAAAGCCATATGGAAGTCAAAACTACCCCGAAAGATACACATTTTTGGGGCGGCGATCCTTACAAAGTCTCCGCCCACCAAAACAAAGCTTATAAGGAGAGAGATTCATGCGGAACCTAACTGTATTTTGTGCAGGCAAGAGGAAAAGAGAGATCATTTTTTTGGAGCTGTAGGATGATAAACATGAACCTGAGGATCCCTCCATTACAAATGTCGTTTCGATAGGCTATATGAATGCTCTTATGAACTTTGTCGCTATTGGATGGAGAGCCTGATTCTTGCGGAACAAGGCGCTGTATAGGGAACCATCACTCCAGCAAAATCCTTTCCAAACCCGGATGGATATGGGAAGGTGCTCAACTCCGATAGAACCAAGTGATGATTGAAGAAAAGAGAGAAGCACGATGGAAAGTGCCAAGTGATGGGTGTCTTAAACTAAATATGGATGGGCAATGTCGGTTGTGTGGGGTTTGGAGTGGTGGCCGGGGACTCAAGAGGGAAACTTCCTAGCAGCAAAAGTGTGGATGAAGACAGGAATGAGAAATCCTCTGTGGACTGAAGCTACTGTGATAGGATCCGGACACATGATCCTATCACTAAGGACCATATCCAGGAACCACGAGTCAACTCAGAGGCTGGAGGGAAACCCGAGACAGATGAAGGCCCAGCTCAGAAGGAAGGATCAGCTAATGAGGACCATTCACC
>JAXCLR010000081.1:12181436-12214350 GCA_035584095.1 Annona squamosa
ACATGAACTTTAAATAATATAATATAACTCCTTATATAAAATATATTTTTCAACTTTACCAATTATAATGAAATCTTTTTAAAAAATAATTTTTTGTAAATAAATATTTTTTTAAAAATGTCAAATAATGAAAAATTATGTCTACATATGTTTCAATGGTTGATCCAGCAAATGAATAGAATAGATTAAGACTTTGTATATATATAATACAAATTTTATCAAAAAACCAAACATACTCATGTTTTTAAATAAAGATACTCACACAGTAAAATTACTACCCTGCCTCTACTTCTTTTTTTTCTTATGGGGATGGCTTCCCATGGGTTGGGCTCCATTAGAGATAAGTTTATTGTGTCATCCTTGTATCCTGTTTCATACATTCTCTTTGATGCTTTGAAATATCCTGCATTTATTTTTTCCAACCTAAATTGGCAATCACAAATCGATCATCATTTGATTTCCAACTAAACCCAAAATCACCCCCGCCATCTTTCTCATTTCTCTACGTGTATTTCTGCTGAAAAAATTATTGTCTTCTCTATTTTACCTTTTGGCCAGAGGCATCTTCATATAGTCTCAAAATATACAGCAAGTGCTCCTATTCCTTCCATTGGCTCTTAAAAACAGCAAGGCACTATCTACTCTAAAAAGAAAAAAAAAAAAAAAAAAAAAGATAAGTTAACCATTGATTATTTCTATAGAAGTTGTTCCCTCCCTTGAAGTTTCTCAACTTCATTCGCATGTCTAATAAGAGAAGAAAGACCTTCCGCACAAACAAAAATAAATCTGGAGATAAGAGCTCTCCTTGTCTGAATCCCCTACCCGAGTAGATGGTATTTGACTTTGATCTATTCCTATCAATCTTGTACGAAATAGATGCAATACAGTTGTATATCCATTGTATTCATACTCTATTAAACCTCATTTTTTCATCACCATTAAGAAACATACATTTTTAGTGTCAAGAAGAAATGATAAAAACTTATGTAATATGGTTACACTCGTCCAATGAAATAACTGAAACTTATAAACTCCTTGGCTTTCCCATTGTACATATAAGAAAAAATTCTGAAGTTGCGCATGCGCCCTCGAGAGTTGTTCAGTTGGAATCCAGTGGAACTGAAATGTAATAAATAAGAAAAAATTCTTAAGTTGAGTAATAATATGTCATGTCATTTATATACTAAGATATAATGTTGAGAAAAAATGAAGTTATTATATATTATGAGAAGAAAAATCTGAAACGATTCCACATCTTAAATCCAAATTTGAAGTTGCCGCGAAGTGCTAACCAGCCTTTGGCCACCCCTCAGCGTGGGTTTGTGGGTTCAAACGGGGTGTTTCGATTATTGGTAGAGAGCTTGATATGTCCTTGGTTAGGCAGGAGTTTGTTGTCTCTTAAATAGACAGGTGAGAATCTGTTATCTTTCATAATTTAATTGTAATATGAAAATGAGAAATATTTTTTTGAAGTTGCCCAAAAGGCAATATGCTCGAAGTCAGGCTAGTTGAGTAGAGTGTTAATAGGAAAACAGTTGCAAATGGTTTTCCTTAACAATACTTTTACAAGTTACTTGGCACGTGAGATTCGGTACAATTGTGCTTTTCCATTCAAATAATTTTTTCAAAATCAGCAGCAGCTCCACATTGCAGATTGTGTTCCCAAAGAAAACCTAAATCGAACCGTAAAAAGTATTCTTTAACTTTCCAAAATATATATTCACGTTTATGCGCGTGTAGTTCAAAAGTTGTGCAGTATAAAATAGTAATATGTGATGATGTTAATAGGATAAACTTTAGTTGAAAAAGTGGAGGAGAAATAATTGAAAGATGATTATGAGAAAATATAAGCTTGTTACAGTTGTTATAGTTAACATTTCACATTATCCTCAAAAGTCGTAAATAATGTAGATATTACACCCCATTTTGTAACATTGGCAATTTGGCATTCTATTACAGGCCAACATGGGCGGATCTACACAGAGTTGGGTGTGGGCAATTGACCTTGAAATTTCAAACTTTTACGTAACTTTTCATAAAGATTCTGGAAGAATTCTTTTTAAACCGCTAATATTTGCATATAATTCATATTATACCCACAATGTTTGATAAAGTCCTCTTGTATTAATAACAATTCACACTAAATTCCTATTATACCTACGCTGTTGATATAACGGTTATATACCCCATTTAAAAGATGAATTTGCCCCTCTAATATTTTTAATTAAAATAATTTAATCTTAACATGATTGTCGAATCATTTTATGTCATATATTAATGATTTATTATTATCAATTGAGTCATATTAGAGTTGAATTATCTCAATTAGAAAATTTTGAATTGGTAAAATTGTCTTTTCATAAAGTAGATAACAGTAGTTTTGACATATGGGCTTGAAAAAAATTTATAATGAAATGTTCTAGGTACAGAAGAAATTTATAAAACATTATGGGTATAAAATGAATTAGAGGCAAATGTTATGCACACGAATGGAATTTTTCCTTAATTTTTGTAAAATATTTTAAAATAGCATTTATATTGACATGGTTGCAACCTCTCAAAGAATACTATAACCTCTTCTGTCAAATTTCTTCCATTTGCCAAAGTTTCTACATCTGCCAATTTGTTATAATGCTGCAAATATAATTTTTTAACATTCTAATGCTTAAGCAACTGCGTACAAGTAACTTCAAAACGTATGCATATTTTGACAGCAAGAACGCTTAGAGTCTAGATAATGCGCACGTCTAATTACACAATCGAGTTGAAATTCAAATGAGAAAGTCTCTAGGCCTCAAGACCACAACTCAACCACTTTCAAATTGAGTCGAGGTCGAACTTACATCTTTCGATCCAAGGTTTAAAACGTCTCAGCTTTACTCTGACAAAATTTCAATTGGGTGGACTATGTTTGGATTGAATATTGTAGTGGACTTTCAACTGTTAGACACAGCTCTATAACAGCAAGCTTTCAGCTCTAAGACGCGATTTCAAAAACGTTGGTTCTCTCTCTTCTGGTATTGTATCAAAAACAGAGTACACAGCTTAGATATTTGGTCTAAAATATGTTCCCTCTAATAATAGAAAATGCATTTCTTCCCACGTGCAAAGATTTTGGATTACGAGAGTACTTTGAAGCATGTGAACAGCTGGTTTTCCATCTAGCTGTGTTGCAGTGTCTGGTGTTCCGATTTCCTTTTGGGTGTTGACTACAAGAACAACTACGATGTGGGTAGATGCACCTTGCATTCTGCAGCTACCACAGATTGCCGTGGATCCACCTAGCCAACCCCGACCACATGATCCATCCTGATTACATGTCTGTGGGCACCAAGCAAGCCATCTAGGGGAGGTACAACCATGCATTCTGTTATTTTTCTTTTCAGTTTCCATTTGGATACAACCAATAACCAACCCAAAAGAAAGCTTGAGAAAATTATTGATATCATCTTGATCATGGGCCATATAACCATCCCTTTTCTTTTTCAGTTTTGAGAACAAATAAAAATAAAAATGAATAACTGGGTGGGAACCATAAATTGTTGGGTCATTTTATTTCAGTTTCCTTGATGCTGAAGACCCCACTGCGAGTTGACAAAGCCTAAAAATTTCTTATTCCACATGAGGTTGGTTTCAGGAAAAAGTCAAGTGCCTAGGCATTACAATAAAAGGAAGACTCTTTCAAACATCCCATAGTCAACTTCTGGGGGTGCGTTATCAACATTTACTTAAGTTTTCCCCTTTGCCTTTTATCAAAGCTTACAAGAACAATTAGGCTAGGATCATAAACAAATTTATTTTGACACTTTAGTTGATGTGCTTTGACAAATGTCTGAAATGTCAATGCAGGAAGTCATGGAAATTGCAACGCGTCAGCATGTGATCCTTATTCATCTTCAGTTAGCCATTACGGATTGAGACTTAACAACCAAGCAAACAAACATAAGAAATTCAATCAGTAGTTTATTGAATTTTAATATTGACGCAGAGGATGTGTTGGTCTCTCAAGCACAAATTCTGAGCACCTTCAGCTCTTTGAAGAATCATTTGCTTGTTTCTGTGGATGATTCCAAAAAGACTTCATGACAAATAACCTATATCGCACTTTCTGTGCAATCGTTTGGATTTGTAATTCTGTTTTCCCCAAAAGAGTCCTTTCCACAAATACACTGGCAGATCATGGTACTTGAGCGACAAACCCATAGAAATGAAATGGAGAAATTCACTATTTGATGGCCAGAAAGAATTTACAATTTGAATGACATACATTGTATTATTCTACAAAAGAATAACGATGAATTCTCTATCATATCTACTCAACTTAAAAAGAAAAAGAATGTAAGGTTCTCTGTGTCTAACAGTAAGTGCTTTGGTCACCATTGCTGTTTTCTCTCAACAAGGATTTTTTGGAGTCCTTGGCTGTGGACTGGCCACACTTCGAGGAGAAGCATAAGCCCTCGAATTCCCATCACTTCTTGGGGACAAGTTCACTTGCTCTAGGGCACGAAATTGGAGCTCGGGTGGGTAGTCTCTCACACAGCCAATCCGAGGCCCAGCTCCAGTTGTCCACTTGCAAGACAACTGTCTTCCCAACTGCAAAGAATTCATTCCTTTCATTGAATTGATCCTGCGAAGGATCGATTCATGTGGCACTTCTTCTCCTTCTTCCCCCTCTTGTTGATCCCCCTCAAACAAATTCCTCTTGTGAAAAATGCAGTGCTGCTCAGAGTCTGATGATTTTTCTGCCATTTCGTTATTACACAATTGAGTTACAGTCGAAGTATTTTCCGTTGCTTCACTTTCAGTCTCCCTTCCATCTGACAAATCTATACATCTTAGGTTCGAGGAGTTGCTATTTATTTTGCTTTCCAAGTCAGGAGATTGGTCAGAGGCGGCAACCTCCTGTCTGGCGCTGGTGTCATCAACTGCTAAATCTGAAATCTCTATAGCCAAATCCACTTCTGAGTTGTTTCTATTGTGGCCACAATGTTTACTCCCATACTCCTCATCCTCATCTGTTGGATTCCGCTGTATTCAAAAAAATAATAAGAAATAAACCATAAGTTCCAGATTTTTTGTTTTTTTGGCATTTAAACATAAATGACTATAAATTTGCTTCCATGTGGACTGCCTCTACCATAACAACATAGTAGTTGAATTCAGATCTAACCTTTACATCAGTAAGATCGACATTATGTTCCTCGAGAAAGGTCATAAATTCTTGAAAATTTTCTTCAGTCGGTTTGTAATGCCCACTGTGTGGCCAGACAGCCTGCAACAAGAGGAATGGAAATTTTTGCCATTGATCATCAGGAGCTTGGAAGAAGAAGGAGAAACAAACACGTCTGGCATAAGTCAAAAATGGCCATATTGGAGGTAGTGGCACTATGGCATCCATGGCATATTTTTCTGAAAGGTGGATTCCCAAATACCTCTGAATTCTGATGGGTAAGGGAGTGTTTCCGACCTATAAAGATATTAGAGGTTTAGGGAAAAAGTGGGGAATTTCACCTTCAAGATTCCTTGTTCTACGACTAATCTTCCAGCAGCAGATGTTGCACCTCCTGCCAAAAAGCTAGAGTGCTGAAACACGCCTTTCTTTTTCTACGAGAAGCAACAAAAAGCAAGACTCAATGAAGTGAGTTCACAACAAGGCGACAAAGATAGATGCAGTCTGCTTCATTTCTGCGAGGAAACAGGAATTTACCTGCCCAATGTATAGGTTCTTAGATGTGCTTAGGACAAATATCCACTTTAGGTGCTTGGGTCCTTCAGTAGTGTCAAGGAGCTTCCCACTTTGCTTGTTGACCAACTTCCCATCCACCACCAGAACTTCATAAACCTCCCTTTCTTTCTGCAACAGAGTATGAGAAAATTTTAGCTCGGGTATTCCTAACATCAACGAGAACTTCATGCATTTCAATTAAGCATAGTACTTCCCAAAAAACTGTTTCCAGTGAAATTAGTAATAATATGATGATTTGGGCAGAAAAATGCTCACCGGACCGAGGTATTTGATGCACTGTTGTTGAAGCTTTGATCTTGGGCATTGATCCACCAGATTGACCTCCCTACCCTCACCAACATCCAGCCTGCAATTCAAAAGTGTGTTCCATCATTCTCTGGTATCTGTTGAGTTCCCTCATGATGGTGAATTTGGAAAGGAATTTAGACTTACCAGTAGAAGAATGGCTCCCTACTCACACAATGGACCCAGCAATCATAATAGTGATGAAGATTGCTTCCATAACGATGTCGTGGGTCGATCTGTCATGAAAATTAACAAAACATTAGACTCATATGATGAAACTCAGCATGAACTGACAAGCAAGGGTCGAAATCTTGTGGACAGTTGTTAAATGCAATACATACAGCTTCAAGCCAGTGCTGCAAAGCAAGCTTCCGGGCCTTCTGATCCTTAGACAGACCTTTACCAACCTGCAAAAGAAGATGATGGAGGTCAGGAGACGCCAAAATCAATTCCTCAATAGGTTCCTCAATGAACAAATATGATGATCACCTTAGCAGCCCGGGTTCTTGCCCTCGACCAGCGAGAAACAGCTGTTTCTGGCTTCCCAATATCAAAAAATGAAACAGAACTCCTCTTGAGGACTGCAAAATCCAACAGTTTCCACCTGCAATTTGGTATTAGAACGCACTGATCAGCTGAATAAAACCATAACCAGATATTATTACAAATGCAGACAAGAATCTCGCAATCGTACCAGCGCTGCTCGACAAGAACGGCGCAATCTGCCAGCTGCCTCCTTGTTCGGAAGCTTTTGTAAACTTTCTGCAATTTCACTGCAGCTTCATGTGTTGGGCTGCTGAGTTCCAATCTGGGCAAACTGGGATTCGCATTCACTGTAGAAATGGATGGTGGATTCAGATGGGGGATGTCTTTTCTCTTGAAACCACCAGAAACCAATGCATTCTCCTTGGGTAATGGAGGGGTCTCGATTGAAATCATGGTTTCCAAGTGGAAGGGATCGGATTCCTTCCTCTTGAAGCTCACGGAGCCTTGGATGATCATCTTCCCAGACCCAAGAGACCTCAGAATCGTCGGCTCCGAATCTCTGCCTTTGAAGCTCACCGACCGCAGCAATGTTTTATTCACGTCGTCGCCCTCGAAGCTGATGGATCTCACCACCAGCGTCTCGATGTCCTCGTCCAAATCATCGTGATCGGCGAATGGGCAGGAGAAGGATGTTCCCATTTGATGGAAAGGAGGGAGCTTTTCGAATTTTCCAAGACAGCCCAATTTCTGAACTGACAACAAAATCCCAGATTCCAGAAAACACATTAGAAGCATGAGAAACAGGATTTTTCCGGCACTGAAAAAAAAAAACCCATTTTTACTCCAACCAGAAAAAGGAAAATATAAAGCAATAAAACACAATGAAGCAATCTGCAAACGCCATTACTGTTCTGCTGGCCGAGAAGAACAATTCCAATTCCCATTGGGGGTTCGTTTCATCAATATACCAAAGCGAAATCGAAGGTTGTTGTTCTTTTTTCTTTTTTTTTCCGTCCGACCAAAACAGAGAAATACGGATGACCCATTTCCAATCATTTTCACCATCCCAGCAGGAAAGAAGAACCCACCAAACTCATAACTCGAAAGACAAAACACCCTCACGGAAATCCCCAGGCGCCTAACAAACAACAAGATATGAAGAAACACAGTATCCATTTTCCAAAAACTGCAAAATCATCCCGGTCTAGCGAAATGCCAGCATTCGCCAGCATCTTACCTATTTTTGGCTTCAGTCTTTCGAGATCAGAAGCTAGAAGCCGAGAATGCGTGAGAAATGGATAGAAGAAATTGAGATTGGCGGAGAGGCTGATGATGAGAACAGTGGGTGGGGATGGTTTTTTGCTGTCAGATTCAGCTCTGTGATGCCAGGAGAAGTAATAGAAAGTGGTGTCGGTCTTGAGATAGAAGAACTAGTAGTACTACTCGCACGGCTCGCAGCATTTCAGGGAGGGCTTCTTCCTATATATAATAATCCGGAGGCACAGATATCCAAATCCTCCAAACCACGTGGATTTGACTGCTGAGTATGGCAGATTCCTCTTCCACACGTCTAAAAGCCGCCCAGAGAAAGCCAGGCAAAGATTGGTCCCATTTTCATACCATTTTTCGTTCCTTACTACGTTAGTGCCTCTTAATTATCATTTCATTGGATCGGATGGGATGAGATTTTGATAAGAAAATTGGATAAAAAAGGGATGTTGTGTAATGTGAAATGAAAAATTATCTTAGAATAGAGTAAGTAATATTAAAGTAAAAAAGGAGGATTGTCATGTATTTATTGAAAAATAAAAGATTGATTAGTAATTTGAAAAGCTTTTTTAATTAAAATTTTCATTCCATTATAACTAGTTAAATGATCGTGATTAGACTTCAAAGATTATGATAGTCTCCTACAATCCTACAGTGTTTTGAAATTCATTACAAATGATGATAAGAAAATCTTTGATTTCTTCTGTCATAGGCTTAAAACAATCTTAGTATTGTGAGAAGTATTAGTCTTACTCTCCAATAATTACATGGATAGTTTTCTTTTATGCTTTGTATTTACCAACTCAACCTAAGTAAATATTTCAAGTTTAGATTTAGAGGTGTAAATTTAATAATATTGCTAACAAAGTAGTTACAAAGACATTACTCTAGAAAATGAGAGATAAACTCCTCTATGGGATTTGAAGCTTAAACCTCTCATACCCTATTTAGGACTATTTGTTAACTGCATTAGTCACGTACTGACTCATGTAGATAGATAATTGATGTGTAGGCAACACATAATAGGAGCTCTGTTCTATATAACCAGGTTGCATAAAACAAAACTGTGTAACCATTTAAAATTTTAATATTTTAATCATTGATAAAAAATTCAATTCATTCATTATATTTAACATCATTTGTTTAGTTAACATATACCATGTTTCTTCCAAATCAAGTATGTGCAATTGTTCATTGGCCACGTTTGTTTAAAAATACATATTCATGTATAAATTATGAAAAATTCTTAGATTTTAGATCCATTTACACATATATGAGGACATAATAATATATTATAGAATCACCTATCTACATAAAATGATATTTTAAATGGTTTAGATGTTGAGAATATTACTTTAAAATTAATATTTTAGTATTAAAATATTTCATTACGTTGATTTTATACATTTATAGATGGGGCCCATATACAATTATACATAACAAATGATAGAGTTTTCATGATAATATAATGATATTAAATATAATAGATTGAGCGGATTTTTCATCGACCATCTAAATTTTAAAAATGAATTGAGACACGTAGAAAAAGAGTTTCCTAGAAGTAGGACTATTTTAATAAATTACACGATTCTATAAAATTAATTTGACCAAAAGATCATCTATGTAATTAAAATATTTTAATTTATTCAATTTTAAGAATTATATGTCTTTTATTATTGAGTAATTATAGAAATATATTCTAGATTTAGAATTTATAAATATTATAAAAAGTTGTTCCATAATCAAACAATTAAATAATTTTAATAGGTCAACTTTTAATTTGTATGGGTAATGATTTAACACATACATCTGCACCAACCTTAATTATAGGTGTTTTGAATTTTTTTTTTTTTTACTTTTAAAATTTTCTTTCTATTTTTGCAAGCTAATATGTAATCCCTTTTTATTGTTCCATTTTGAAATCATATTTTACAAGATCTATTTTTTCTTGTAATGCTCAGTGAGTGAATGAATAATACTCATAAAGATAGTGACAAGAGACAACACTCCTACGCGGAAGAAGATAGCTTCTCCTCTCAAGTTTAATTTAGGAAAGCAGGCACCAAAGCCAAATATAAGCATCAGCTATGCTAAATGCTATAAGCCAACGCATAAACTTTATATGTGCTAAAATCTATTATTTTAGGATTTTTTATATATTTTCTGTAGTTTAAAAATCAACCGTTCTCATTCTCACAAATGAGACGCAACTGTTAATTTTTAAAATTATAAAGAAATTTAAATACAAAAAAATTAAAATAATTTGTAATTATGTAAACAAACTAATTAACACATGTAAGGCCACATAAAAAATGAAAAGAAAATTTTTAAAAACTGAAAACATATTGACGTTGGATAGATGCATATGTATTGAATGGATTTCATCCAAGATTTTAAACTATTAAGGAGGTGATGATAATATTATTGATGGGACCAAATGTAACATCGTAGAAAAACTGGGGACGTAATAAAATATAATTTCCCCTCGATTGATTTTGTCTTCCACCATGCGATGCGACCCCACCTTAAAGGTAAAAGTTAATTACATTCCAAGGCGGGGAAGTGAAAGCGAAGGTTAGAATATTTCAATTCAAACAAATGAATTAAACTTGTGTTTCATGTAACGTGGGCGTTACTTTCAGTTAGCGTGAGTGTCGGTTGCAGAATTTTGGTGGTGGCCGCGTCAGTGTGCTAAGACCCCCAGTCACGCGCTGCAGCTTTTATTATTATTTTTATTTTTCTTTAATTAAAAAAAAAAAAAAAAAAAAAAAAGTCCTCCTCCTTCTGGCACCTTCCCCAGTTAAATTCTTGGCAATTATCCATTTTGAACTTTTGGCTGCCCAGCCTTTTATTTTCTGACGATGTGGTTTTGAAGAAATTGACTGGAAATGGGCAGCCGAGTCCACACCATTTTTTATCGTCTTTATCGTGTCGTTTGGTAGGATTACAGATGTAGCTTGAGCTACAAGTTATTACGGCAAGGAAGACCTATTTTCCAGCTGGCTATACGAAGAAGGTTGACGTTGATTTTTAATAATATATTTTCTAATTTGAAGCACGATTTGGAAAATTAATAACAATTATCGAATAATGAGGTAGCTAATGAAAAATAGCTTTCCTTAATTATTTCTTAGTTTTACATAAACACGGGAAAGCGTTGCAGATGGCTAACATTTGGCTACCGGAAAAGATTAAATTCCAAATGCATCGGTGGCTTACCATCTTTTTAGTAGCATCTCTCCGTGTGAATGATACTAAAATTGGATTTTTTTTCATTTTAAATATTATTTTTTTATTATTTTCCCATAAAAATTTTGATATTTGGATGAGAAATTTTTTGCAAAAATTAAAATTTGTTTGTGAAAGAATAGCTTGGTTGCTAATAATTTGTGGTATATTCTATATGAAATTTGATCGCAAATAATTCACTTTTTTTGTTTTTGATAAAGAAGTTTTTTTTATTTTTGTATTTACAAGTATACTTTTTTTAATCTTATTTTTTAATTTATTCCCAAACATTAGGAAAACATACTCCTATTATAATGCCAAGATGTTGTCCACCTGGGCTATGCCCCAGATGGCAAGTAAAGAAGTTTTGATTTAGTTTCCCAAACATTATTATAAACAAGAAAAATTTTCTCATTTATAAAATTATCACTATAAGCAAGAAAATTTTCCTTATTTATAAAGGTATCATCATAAGCAAGAAAATTTTTCTTTACATATGCATTTTCTTACTTATAAAGTTTGCAAAAATTGTATTTTTTGTAGTATTTGTACATTTTTTATTTTTAAATACATAAAAATTCTACTTTTTCATTTTCAATATTATTTTTCTCTCTCAATGTAATCTTTCATTTTCATTGAACATTTTCTTATAATCCAAATCTCATTAATTTTATTGGACACTTTCTAAGTTTCAACAAAGCCCCGTACAACCCATTTAATCACATATTCCTCCTTGTGTGCCAATTGTGTTACATGTTAATATTTGCATGTACGTTGTTTGTTAATAAATTTTTCTGCTAATAACGATTATCAGATTAAGTGATATTTTTTATAATCTCAGCTCACCAATAATATACTAGCTACGCTTGTTTAGTAGTGAAAAAACAAAGAAATTTTGTTTTTGTATATTTTCCATTTTTTAATTGGTGTGACCTGTTTCTACTTTTTAATTGTATCCATAACATTCTTAATTTTACTTATGATTATATGCATTTTGCAATTCATTTATTTTAATTCACTTTATTTACAATTATTATCCAAGTTTTAACGTATTTTAAATTCACTTTTTTCTTAATTACTATCAATATCGTTAATGAGGCATGCAAAAAAATTGAATGTGAATCCAACTTTGTCAATCAAATCTAAAGGTGCAACTTAAGCTTAAATCAGCCCACCAACCCCAAAGAAAAACTTGATTTAATTTGTAAATAAGGTTTATTACGATTGATTTAAGTTTTTGGCTTTTTCCAAATATACTCATTAAGTTTGACTCTAATCCAAAATTTGTCCATGATATTTTTAAATTCCTAGATATGGTCATTACGTTTGCAATTAATCCCAAAAATGCTCATTCCATTAAAAATCATTAGTTAAATTTTTGTAAATGTCCAAAATACTCTGTTACGAAATAATAAAAAATAAAAATAGAAAAAATGAAATTAGGGCTATCTAAATTTAGAGATTATGTACAATTAGGGCATTAATGAGTTATGATAGTTAATTTTTCAATTATATCCAAAATTTAATGGACATATTAGTAATTTCACATGTTAACTAATGACGTTAACTCACAACTTTGGTGTTTTTTGAAGTAACTGCAAATGTAGTGGGTATATCTGGAATTTTAGAAAAATAGTGAGTATGTTTAGGATTAGAGTCAAACGTAATTGATATATTTAGGAAAATCCATAAGCTTAAGTAAACAAGAATTCGAGGAACTTGAACCTAATTTCTTTATTTATATTTATATATATTAAATATTTTATATTATTTATAATTATGTTTGAGTATATTTTGTCGTTCCAAAAAATGTTTATTATATTACTATGTTTTTTCTTAATGTAATTGGGATTTATATTATTATTTTCGTCTAGTGACTTGTCAATTCAAGTTCACATAAAATTTTGAACTTGTCGTTATAAACTTCGACTAAAACTTATTCATCCAAATTTCGAATCAAATCCAATTTACATTAATAAAGTTAAGACTTAAAGTCTACAAATTAAATTAGAATAGAATTTAAATTCTAAAAATAGAATTAGAGCTATTAGAATTAATCCGAGCTTCATTAACCTCAGTTGCACCCTAATTTTGATAAGGTATGTGTGGGACATATATAATTGTGCCTTGAATGTCTTGGCTAGCTCATGCTTCAAGTTACGTTGCTGCGCATCGAAGATGTTATATTTGGAATGATAATTCCATGCACGTTTTCCGCGTCAAGAAAAGTTGGCCCATGACGGCTGATGATTAATAACGTTGTTTGGTTTTTGATGACTTATGGTGTCAGTGCATACGAACCTGCAGAATTCATATAATAGTCTTTCACTGTCCGAAAAGGAAGAAGTGAAAAAAAAAAATTAAATTAAATAACTTTTCTCGGTTCATTCTCCTAATCATTTTCTATATTTAATATTTTAATTACCTAAGTATTTTAATTTATTATTATTTTCTTTATATTTTATAAATTTTTCTCTAATTTTTTCTCTCTTATATGGGATAGAAACAAGATTAGGATGAAGAAATGAGACAAGGATTGATTATTATGTACTTTGAAATAAGAAATTATAATGAGAACAAAAAGTAGTATCAAAATAAAAGATAATATTGTTACGCATTAAAAATAAAAGATTGTATTGAAAGTTGAAAAAACATATTAAAAAATAGGAAATCTCATCGCATCTGAAAAGTAAGATGATTTGAGCAAAGCCCTATGCTAAATAAAACTTTAGGGATCCTTGATAGCGTGAATAGTGAGAAGATGGGAAGTTAAATTTTGAAATTTGTGAATATAATGCAATAGAAATAAAATGAAAATGAATAGGATAACTAATTGATAAATGACTAAGAAACGTGAGTAAAAATAGAAAAAAATGAGATAGTTATATGGTTAAGATGTTAAGCCATTTTTTAAAAAATTAAAAAAATATAAGTGAAAATTTTGTTTCCCTCCTCACCCCTTTTAGTGAACAATGTCTTAAAAGTCACTATATTTAATGAACACAAGTTGTTGTGTAATAGAATTATCTTAGGGACATGATTATTTCAAACCAATCTAAAATGATCATTTTAGATTGATTTAAAAAACATATTTTAAAAAAAAATTCATGAATTTTTTTAATCTAAATGTATTTAATCTATAAACCAAATTTTACCATTTAGAAATTGGTATTATTCATTTTAGATTTTTAAACTTAAAACACTCTTATATTTAAAAATCTAAAATAAATATATAAACATATCTAAAATTAGTAAAACTTAATTTATTGATTAAATTATTTAGATTAATAATTTTATAAAAACTTTTAAAATATATATTTTTTGTATTAGTTTGAAATGATCATTGCTCCTTATCTTAGGTCGGTAAAAGTACGTAGTATTATGAACAGAAAAAAAATTATCCTTTATTGAAAAAGATGACATTAAAAACCTAATAAAAATGTCACCACGGGCATAACATAATCAGTAAAAGTCTTGGCTCGTGTTTAGTAGTCGGGATTTCGTTACTACACCTGCGTATGTACGACCAAAGTTATAAGAAGACTGTGATGTTGTAAAAAGACATAAAGAAAGAAACGATAAAAAATTGATAATGAAACGATCCCTATCATGCAACGGGATGTTCCCAGGATCTCCCAACGTTGAAACTGACTCCGGAAATTTTGATTTTGAGACCATGTCAAGATAAAAACTGCCGTGCTGAAATGAAACTTCCCTGCATTTCCACACGGACCTGATCTTAACCTTCTTTTAACTACTTGAAATTTTCAGGATCAAATTTATTTTGTATAATGTTAACAGAAAGGCATAACTTGACAACCAATAGGGTAAAAATAAAAAAATAAAAAAATTTGAACCTTTGATTTTTTATATTATAAATATTTAGATCCCCTCTCGATGTCTTTATTTCTTTATCACGACGTGCGTATTTAACCACTCTTAATATTTACTTTTTTGTTTATAATTATTAAAGATATTTTAATTATTATTTATTGCATTTCATTTGTTTTTTTTAAGAGAATTGTATTTCAATTGTTATTTATCCGTGATGGTTGTCATCACCTCCTTCTCTCTCCCGTATTATTTTCACCTACCATCTTATGATCTCCATAATACCATCTTTTGCAGGGGCCATCTGACGTTACAGCGACGTGACGACTGCGAGCAACTCGTCCAGAAAGTGATGCCGGTGGCTAGTACTCAAGAGTCTTCGGCTCGGTAATCCAGTCCCACTGTCGATGTTCGTAAACAGCCTCAATCGACTTGAAAATGAAATAATTTTGAAGATTTCATCTTATTAATATTCAGATAACTCTTGGTTCATTCTCTCTTGAAGAAAATATATAAAATCCATCTGTGTTGATCTGGTAAGATTGTATTATCTAGGAAATTCTCAGCTACATCTTCTGGATTTGATAACCGATGCAGGGATGATGTGAAATATTTCTATGGATCGAGCATGGTTTAATGATTAGAGGCACACATCACTTAGTTTAGTCATTTCGGTAGTGCTTTTATGTCACGGCAGGCGCACAGATCTTAAGCTGCGGGCCATAACTCAACAGTAAGGCTTTTTTTAATTTTGTAATAGAAAGATGGATCCTATTTTAGGAAATGTCTGCTAACATGAGAATAGAATAGAATATATAAAAATGTAAAAGTCAAAATAATTAATTATCGAAGTATTATATTCTTTCACTTCTACTCCTCTATTTCAATGATTTTTTCTTATCTTTTTATAACTATTTTATATATTTTTACTTTATTCTATTTTTCTCGTATTATTGTCTATTCAATTTCACTCCATTCTCCAAATGCCAAACACTACCTAAATCGGTTAGTTTGTTAAACTTCACATTTTTAATTATTTATACGTTTCTAAAAGTAAAAAATTGGATATATGTGTTCATTTATGGTGTCGTTTCAAATTGGGAGCCCTGTGGACAGCTATTCCCATCTCACCTATCTCTCATACCATATTCAATCACATTTGCTC
The DNA here is from genome assembly GCA_035584095.1 of Annona squamosa. Classification (NCBI taxonomy): domain Eukaryota; kingdom Viridiplantae; phylum Streptophyta; class Magnoliopsida; order Magnoliales; family Annonaceae; genus Annona; species Annona squamosa. The sequence continues at coordinate 12,197,447 of JAXCLR010000081.1, forward strand.
TTCAGATTGGATTGATCATGCATTTATGAGGGTGTTTGGAAATCCGCCTTCCTTTTAACACAAAATTAATTACCTAATTTTTTATTACTCAATTACAATGAAAATTACACTCCTGCCCACACATGAAGCCGCATTCAACACACACTCAGTACGTCATACCACTAGGCTATTCTTTGGTTGATAAATGAATTGCTTAAAAATTAAGTGCTGGTTAAAGGGCAAAAATGTTCGCCTTTTAATTCCACGAAAAACGAAGTGCAAAACTAAAGTTTCTTTTTTCTTATTCTATAATACTAAGTAACTAATTTAAGTACGAAAATCCAGATTGGTTTTCGTTACTATCCAAAAATATAAACTCGGTACCATTAGACAAACATATGCAATATATAATTAAACCTCCGACCAATGGAAAATTTCGAAAGAAAAAAAAAATGTAATGATGGATAGGACCATGGGATCGACGATAAAGACAGGAAACCTTGTATTTTAATGCATGCATTTTCAAAAACTTTTCAGGCTAACGTCATTGCCTGCCCCACCCATCTTTATCTTTCCTATTTTAAGTAACATATTACCTCGGATAATTTACAATCGATTATCAAACATTTCCTGATGAATGGTCCGGATTTTTCACACGTATATATAGTGTGGAGCACGATGTGCATTGATAAGCAACGTTTCTAGAAAAGAGGTGGCTGGCGGTGGGCGTTTCTGCTGCTGCATGCGCTTTCGGAATCCATATTAATAAAAATTCCATCCAAAACGGTGGCTTTCTTCCGTACGCTTGTTGTACGGCGCCACTGCTTGCAGTATTACGGTTCTTTGCCTTGGTTTTTCATGTCTCGCTCTCCGAAAGTGTGATATTTAGGTTTCTGTTAAGTTAAAGATCGGAATTTGGAAATCAAAGAAAATAAATTGGAGATGATGGGATTAACAGTTGAACGGTGGAGATGATTTCATCAGTATAAGTTGTTAGGCATCTCAGGAGCGCCTGTGTATGATGAACTTTTGCTGCCAGAGCGCCAAATAACTGCCAGCTTCCTAAGATCTTTCGGGGGCCTGACGTTCGTGGTCCCGCTGCAAAGTTTAAAAAGTTTAGCCGAATTTGTTGAACTGCTTCTAACGGGGAGCAAATCTAGCTAGATTTTTTGTCCGCAAATGCCAAGGGGTGCGGTAGCCTATTATTTTCTAATTTTTTTGATGCAATATTATTTTATATTTTATTTATGTTTGCTCAGGTTAAAAGGACATTCTTAAATGACTCGGAGAATCACTAGTTCACGGGTGATTTGAAAAGTGTAATTTTTAGATGAAAATTTTTTGGTATAAAAGTCTTCAAAATGAAAGAAAATAATATAATACTAAAGAAATAATGACAATGAGTAAAGATAATAAAGTTAAAATTGATAAGTTATTCTAATAGATGATTTAGTAAAAATGATTGAAAATTAGAATAAAAAGAATTAACTATTGGATAAATGTGGAAAACAAACAGTTCTATTGAAAAGTATTTATTTTAAAAGTTTTTATGGGTATCGTTTATATTCATCTCAACATCTATTGCACTAAAGCTAAGACAATTTTACAAATGTAGAGACATAGCTCCCAAATAATAAATGGGGCTAAAACACCAACTGCTAAATACACCCTGTGTTTGAAGGAAGAAGATTACTAACAACCAACTGTAGTTTTGTTGGTACTTGCATTTGTAAAAGGACTCCTAGTCATGAGATCAATTCCCATGTAAGAGTTGTTGCCTTCCATGTGAATAACACTTGATCTCCTTTTTTATTGATAATAGGTAAAAATTATAAGGACATCTAAGTTTTATTTGTTAAAAAATTAAGATGTAAGGATTTTTGGGCTAGATTTATAATATAAATTTAGATGAGGAATAACATTGTAAGACTGGTAAAAAAATTCCTAACTAGCCAATTTCAACATGATCATAGTTAGATCTAAATCCAAGTCTATCCATGTTTATTACTATTTATTATCTAGTCCAGGATTTGAAAGAGAGTAATGGGAAATTCACTATAGGCAGCAACGCAAAATAGCCGAATGAAATAACTATAATATTAGTAGCAGCAACCAAATGAACGACGCTCGTTTGGTCGTCGGGTGCGAAACGAAGCTTTTGTTTTCGCCGGCGCGCGTTTGAATCCCAGGTGGAGATTTCGAACCAAATCTCTGTGGGGGCATGTGTATGATCCTCCTTATTTGGTTGGGAGCTAATGGTCTCCCTCGTTAATATCTAGGAGTTTATTGTCTCCCTTTGGAAACATTGTTAGAATTGTCTTAAAACTTTAAATGCAATATGAATTGAGATATATTTTAAATGCAGTATAAATTGAGATATATTATAAATATACTCCATCAAAAAAAATATTAGCAGCAGCAACTTTCCGCTATGTATAAATAATACACGTACATGTAGCCCATATGATATCATAGCAAGCAAATTTACACTACATATACTTTTATCTTTTGCACCGACGCTACTTATAATAGTAAAAGCAACCAAACTGGTAGTTGCATATAGAATTCAAATTAGCAACATATGTCGCCACAAGTAGCTAAATTAAGTTGAATGTAATTTTATGTAGTTCAACAATTTGACTATATATAAATTTATAAATAACAAGTATCGATCTTCTCAAACCAGTCAGTGATTTCAGACCGGTCCAAAAATTAATTTTTTTTGTTTCTTTTTGAAATTTTGTTTATAAACATTCCGAAATGACTTAAATGTTTTCGTTTTTAAAAATCCAAAATAAATATATACACATATCCAAAAATGGTAGAATTTGGTTTATAAATTAAGTACAACTAAATTAAAATGATTATAAACAAAATTTCAAAAAAAATAAAAAATAGATTTTTGGACCAATCTGAAATCGTTGAATTTTAAACCATCTGAAAAGATCATTTTGCATAAGTAACAATGTTATACTAAGGATGTGTTTGGCAAATTGAAAAAAATGTCAAGTGAAAATTTTTCGATTTAAAACTTTTTATTTTCCATAATTACTTTTTTAATTATTTTTTACACATTTTTTTATACAATAGCCCTACTTTTCAATCATTTCTACATAACTACTAATACAACTAACTTATTTATTTTAAATTTATTCTCCTTACTTCTCATCATTACCCCTACAATATCACATCATTTTCTACTAATTTGACAACTTTTATATAAAAAAAACTTTTCATAAAATTTTTTACAACTTCCCAAACACACCCTAAGTATTTAATCATATGTGCATCTATTTTAGATGTGTGGGATGTCAAAGTAACCAATAAAAAAATAAAATGGCTACTTACGTTCGTGTTTATGTTAAATTTTTGCTATATTTTATTATATTTAATCATTTTTCGCACATATATTAGCCTAAATAAGTAAAGTTATAAATATTATACATGACTTTATATCTTCTAAAAGTATAACTAATTATAATACTTTGAGTAAAACAGATTTGATATTATAATTAATTATGTTAAATAAAATATAGAGACTGAATTTGAATTTAGTTATCATGATAAGCCCAAATTTAATGAAAAAACAATTCTATCTAATTTAAATGGACTTTAAAAAGTTAATACGGTTGAAAATAAATGTAAATCAATGACAATCATCACTTTGCATCCATCATGTTGCTATTTCAATTAATCAAGTTTGGACGCCTTGGATGTCATAAGTATATATAAATAGTAACCATGCACTCGATTATTCCTTTTATTATCATCTTCCTTTCAAAATAAATTTTATATCATTAATTTCTATTATATTAGTCATAACCATAATTATTTTAAAATAAATTTGTAGAAAGTAATCCTTACAAAAGTTGTGTCCACTTCTATGAAACCCTTTTTTATGCAATCTACTTTATTTTTAATACTTTAATTGTCAATTTACTCTACCTATTATATTTAACTTCATTTATATTATAATGAAAATCCTCTCATTTGTTTAAGATCAATGCATATGGGTCTCATACATAAATATGTAAAATTAACATAATAAAATGATTTAATACTAAAAAATAATTTCTAAATAGTATTTTTAACATCTAAATCATTTAAAATATTACTACTATATAGATAAATGAGTCTATAAAATATTATTATATTCTCATATATATATATCAATGAATCTAAATATTTTTTCTAATTTACACATAGATATAATTATTCTTGAGCAAAAGTCATCTAGGAAAATATTCGATTTAGATCAAATTTGGTGTTTTAGTTAAATAAATGATGTTAAATACAATGAATATATTAAATTTTGCATCAAGCATCAACATCTTAAAAATGAAGGTCTTCAATCATATGCACTCGAGTGCATTGAACCTTTTTTTGAAATTTTTTTTACATAACTATTAATCTAAATTTGTTTAACATATATATTAAATTTTACCTTTTCTAAAATTTTTAGATTATTTTTTATTTTTAAAAATTAGTGAAATTGTATTAATTTTAAATTATTAAAAAATGTCATTGATTTTTAAAAATCCCAAAAAATCTAAAATTTTTCAAAACTGGTAAAAATGAATACACATGTTAAATACACTTATATTAACAGTTTTATGAAAAAATTTCAAAAAATTTTAAAAAAATCATATGCACTCGGGTGCATTAAGTTATATGAAAGGATCATATGTACCCGACTCAATGCACCCGGGTGCATGTGACTAGCACTGAAAAAACAAATGAGTTCGATAAAATTATTTTCATTTAACTCAGTTGCATATAAACATAACCCTACAAAAAAAAGCCACTAACTGTAGATTTTTAAAAAAATAAATCTCGAACTTCCACAATATGAAAAATAATCGCACAAGCCTAAATTAGTGGACATGTCAATAAATTTGATGAAAAATTAAACTTAAAGATCACATGGCAAATTATATAAGTTCAATGTATGGTTGGTTATGACTATAATGTGAAGAATTTTTTTAAAATCAATTGGTGAAGGGCATAATCTTAAAAATTAACAAAATTTTAGTCTTAGATTTGAGTGAAAGCAACTGCAGTAGCTTCTAACATCCCAGTTTCGAGCCAGACACTAGAGTTGGATGCATGATGCATGGCTCTTGAATTTTAGTATCCAGCTACGCCCGATATATTCAAGGATGATGGAGACGCATGCATTCAACGAGTAGGTTGGCGGGTGCATGTGTGTTGACTCTTGCGTGTTTTCCATTGCCAGCCAGCAATATGGATTCATGCCTATTTGAAAAATAACCGGCCTGCTAGTACCAAATGAAAAAGGTCTTCTCCTCTCCACCTTAGTAGCTATCTTGCTACTGATACCAGTACGCCATGCCCATGTACGATGGAAACGCGTACCGCCAACCAGCTGTCTGCCTCTCCTGCAGAAACGTTCCCTTGAGTAGTAGAAAACAAACAAAACCGTCAGTGTACTGTTAACTGATACCCAGTTGGGAACACCGACTCAAGTATGCTCCATTTATCTTCATATAAAAAAAAGTATGCTCCATTTATATCATTTTTCGATATTCCATCAATCGTACTTAAAATATTGTATATACCAATTTAATTTTAAAAGTATATATAGATAAGTGGGCCACAAAATCTGTACAATCATTACAATCCTCATTTTATGTTTGACCCACATAAATTTTTAATTAAAATAATTTAGATAAAAATCCTGGCGATGTATTTGAAAAGTTAAGAAACTTTTGAATGAAAATTTTTAGTGTAAAAATTTTTGAGTTAAGAGAAAATGATATGATAAAATAAGGGTAATAATAAAGAGTAAAAATAATAAAATTAAAATAGATAGGTTCATTATACGGGTAACTATGTAGAAATTATTGAAAAGTAAAATCGTTATATAAAAATATGTGAAAATAATTAAAAATAAGATAATTGTACATAGGAAAAAGTTCTAGTTTGAAAATTTTTATGTATAGTCAATTATATATTAAGGATATGTTCAGGAAGTAATAAAACTTTTGAATGAAAAATTTTTGAATTGAAAAAAATAATATGATATGGTAAAAGTAACAATGATGAATAAAAAATAAAGCTAAAATAGAAATATACATTGTATAGTTAGTTGTGCAAAAATAATTAAAAAATACTATAATTATATAAGAATATATGAAGAAATAATTTTAAAATAAAATAATATAGAAAGTCAAAAAAATTTCTTTAAAAATTTTTAAGAGATCCAAATATATCCTAAGAAATAATAATAAATAACAAAGAAAATGAATATGAGAGATCCTAAAACCATGCTAATGGAGTCCCTTGGGCGGGTTAAATTTTCCCTATTTACATATGTTCTCTTTAATAATATGAGATGGCATGTACTTATTATCTTTTCTAACTCAATTTAAGCTCATTTTCATCTCGCGTTGCCTATATTATTGTTTCTTTTCTAACCCAATTGGCGCTAATTTTCATCTCTCGCTGCCTATATTATTGTTTCTTCACGAAATGTCATGTAAATTGAAGGCCTCTTTGTATTAATTTGTTGACTTTGATTTCAATACTATTGCTTCTATTTTGTATGATATGCTTAACTTATTCCCAATGTAAACTGCCCGTGTAACATACCCACAATAGGTTCGCACGCGGTTTGCTGTGCTCGTGGTCCGTCACACGTTCGAACGCACCCCCACTACGTATTCGAAAGTCAACTGCAGATGCCCCCACTTTCGGTTCGAATAGCAGTGTAATTTCCCGGATGCACAACTGTCTTTTCAGATCCAAACGCCAGCGCCAACGCCAACGGCAATTCCAATTCCCCAGCACACTGCAGAGTGCAGAAGACCGTACGAGAGTCACATCCGCTTGCGTGGCGTATCAGGAAGTTACATTCGGCACCGAAGCGAGGTGGATGACGGACGGCTGTCGGTCGACAGCCTACCGGCAGGGACAGAACGCGAGCAAAGAAAACGAGAGAGAGTCGCCGTCAGTTGACCAGATAACAACCGCTAGTGGTTTCGTTTTTCAACGGCTGAGCTGCAAAAGGTGCTTTTGCCGAATATGTGTCGCTTGTATTTGTAAGAATATCTCAGATCTTCAAGTATGATATGTATTGAGATGTATGTAATTGTACCAATCAAAAAAAAAAAAAAATTGGAGAGAAACCGATGGTGGTGAGGCAGCCACTGTCCTTTTTGTTCTCGCTCTCCCACAGAGAATACGCACGGATTGGGCCAGTTTTTAAACTTCCCATACGCAACAGTTCTCCTGGGGAGCATTTGACAAAAATGTCATTTCAAGCAGTTAATCTTTATTTCACACATTCATCTTCTATTAGCCATGCCTGACAATGTCCATGAACTTATAGTTATGTAATTGTAATACACCCAAGAATAACAGCCATTCTCGAGCTTTTATTTCTCGCTCTTACAAATATGTGCAGTGCAATTAATGAGTCTGTAGCTGTTTTTTTTTATAAAAAAAAACGAGCCTGCAGCTAGTGACCAAGAGTTTTCACAAAGAGAAAAAACTGTTATCTAGTTTTGCTCGTTACCAAACAACCCCTTTATTTTCAGAGAAGTGATACTTTTAGATCAAGCAGTGATACTTTTAGATCAAGCTAATCAAATGTACCCCTCAATCTATTTTAAAAAACTTATTTATGACAATTTTTTTATTTTTTCTTCACACACTTTTTTTATCTAAGTCTATTTAACATAAAATTCAAGTTTTGCTATGATTGGATACATATATATGTGTATACATTTTTTGATATTTTTAAACATTTATACATATTTACGTATTTAAAATATTCTTATCTTTAAAAATCTAAAATAAATATATATACATATTCAAAAATGATAAAACTTGGGTTATATATTAATACACTTCAATAAATAAACATATGAAAAAAGTTTAAAAAATTATAAATAAATTTTTGAGGTGGGCTAAGTAAGATGTTCGCTTAGTCTGGATTAACAAGTTCATTTCTCTTATTTTTATACTAGCTACTCCTCCTAAGCAGCATCAAAACCACCTTGATCCTTTATACAATTGTCTAACATATGAAAAATGTATTAAAAAATTTTTAAATGTGTGATAAGAGTTAAAGAAAAGAGAATTAAAAAATAGAATAAATAAGGTAGTTATATAAAATATAAAATATTAAAATATTAAAATATATAAACAATGATAAAAAAATATAATAGTCATTACAACAAATTGTGGAATCACAATAAAAGTAGCAATAAATTTTCACTTCATTTGTTGATTTTGGACTATTGCTTAAATGTTTTAGTAGAAAAATATTGTAATTTTATTACAAACAAGCATAAGCAGTAAACCATTAGCAATAGATAAGTATTAAATTTTGTTACTATTAAGATATTTTGTTATAGTGATTTAAATAGTTTAAATGTTAAATAAAATAATATATATATTTGAAAATTTTCTAGCCAAACATCTCTAAAATATTGTGCCCTAAATACGAATTATCTTTACTCACTAAAGGTGTGTTTGTTTATATTTAAAAATTTTCAAATTAAATCTTTTCAATTTGAAACTCTATACTCTTCATGACTATTCTATTTTTAATTATTTCTTCACATCTTTATATACATAACTATTCTACTATTCAATCATTTATACACAACTATTCATATAATTAATATATTGATTTTAACTTTATTATCTTTAATTTTCATCATTACCCTTATTATATCATATTATTTTCTTCTATTTTAAAATTTTTATATGAAAATTTTCATCCAAATGTTTTATTACTTCCCAAATACACCTTAAAAAATTTGCACAAAAGAGTAAAAATCAACCAATATAGATAGAGAGGGGATCCTCTGCAACCAGCTGCAATTGGGTCTCCATTGTGTCTAACCATTTAGTTCTTTTTACTTTTATTTTTTATAAACATTTTAAGTTAAATGTATTTAATCCATAAACCATGTTTAACCATTTTTAAATATGTTTATATCTTTTATTTTTAAATGCATAGGCATTGAGGTAATTTTTCTAGTGAAATTACTACAATATTTTTGTGTTTAAAAATAAAAAACATATAAACATATCAAGAATAATAAATTTTGATTTATAAATTAAACATACATAATTTAATATATTTATAAAAAATAAAAAAATTATAAAAAAAATAGATATTGTTGATGGCCTAATAACTCGCGTAAGGGGATCATCCCTCTTATGAATGTAAAAGTACAAATGAAAGGCAACCGGTCATTAATATGGTGTAGTTACTTTATTTTAGTAAAAAAAAAGAAAAAAAAACCACTTTGGATAGACCACGTGTCTAGAAGAAAAAACTTGTGAACGCAAATGTGTTTTTAAGAATAATATCTAATTTTAAGAATTATTATTAATAATTAAGCATGCCTTTAATTTTAATTAAGGATTTTTTGGCTTTAGATAAAACTTTTCATTATCTACAGGTATTCTATTTTTAATTCTTTTTCACATTTTTTCATACAAACTACCATATTCTTCAATCATTTTAATACAACTATTCATACAATTAACTTATCTATTTTAATTTTATTCTTTTTTTGTTTCTCATCATTGCCCGTATTATATCATATATTTTCTCTCATTTTAAAAACTATTATATCAAAAAATTTTCATCAAAAATTTCATCACTTTTCAAACACATCCTGAACATGCATATAACGGCTAACTTGAATCGAAATACAGCAGTTGGGTGGCCACGTATATATAAATATAATTAAGGAAACTGTACCGAACCAGAAACTCAATGCCCACCGGGCTTATTTAAATCATTTTCATTTTTTATTTTTTGAAATGCTACGGAAGGAAGCCACGTGGATTAGATGGGGAATCATTAAACATGCATGCACCGTACGGTGCATCGCCAGGCAGGTGGAGATGGTAACATATAATATATACACTTCCTACGAAAATTAGTTTTAAAAAAATCTATATAATATTGTCCGAGAAGATAATTCTATTATTATTTTTTATGCTTTCATTATTATGTTCATTTAATAAATTTATGATTGAAATGATCAATGTTATATTATTTGCATCGTTATTTCTATTTCCTTCGACATTATTATACATCCGGACAAACCTTACATTATTTGAGCGAGCAAAAATAATAATATTGTGACTATCTTTTCATTAACGACTCTAGCTGAGTTATTGGGATTTTTTTTATATAAGGGTTATTGGGAATTAAGATGCAACTGAACGCTTGGAGATGGTCAACAAAGGCATTAAAAAAATACTTTCGTAGAGATTGCAATCTGGGAGATCAATGCGAGTAAGAAATGCGGAAATCACAGGCATTTTTAAGTTTACAAGTTTAATTAACGGATTACATAAAACTAAAATATACATACTACGTAAACATGGAACTTTCGTATTGGGTTGACTAAACTAAATATGGCGTTATCTTCTATTAAAAAAAATGGCACTATCTCAACAGAATAGCACACACTAATTAAATGAGACAGCATGCATGAAAAAATATTTCTCAACCGATCTGATTTTGTTGACAAGCAATCCAGTTTAAGATATATATGTCGAGAATTACAAATACTCCAGAACATTCAACCCCCAAATGTATACAAGCTTTTCTTCCTCTCTCGATTTATTAATATTCTTTGGAAGGATTATCAATGAATCTCCATTTAATTATTCGATCCTTACAATAAACTTAAGGGTATGTTTGGTTATAGATTTGAAGTGAGAAAGAAGATAAGATTTAGAAAAGAAGGGGGAAATGATTATAAATAATGTAAAAGACAAATTTTAGGATGTCAACCATCAAACACAAGACGAAATTTTTTTAAAAAAAATGATAGAGTGAACTATATTCTTATTATTATAATAACAATAATAATCCAAATAAATGGGTTTAACAAGCCAGAAATTGAAAATGGACATTTTGATGATTTGGGATTGAAAACATCTGGGTGTTGAGGGGATAAGAAATCGGTGGCGTGGATGGATGCAAAACGTCCATCCAATTTAATCCGTTATTGGGTGACTGGCCCATTAAATTAAGGATCGACCCCAGCTGGACAGCATGAGCAGGGAGGAATCAAATTAAGAAACCAAAACCAGCTGTATAAATATGCTCGTCGGTCTGCCCCCACCAAACCCTCTTTAATTTCTTCCCTCCAATTTTCAAGTCCAACGCGTCTTCCTCATCAGCTGCAGCACAGCACCGACGCTGACGCAGGTCGGAGGGGGATGGATCACTTGCATTTGGGATTGCCCGCCCAACAGCATCCGTAATGTTCCCCATTGACCGCTTAATAACAACTCTGGCCCTCCGTCAACATCCGTAACACATTCGCACTCGCACCCAGCATGTATCGATTTCGTCATTGCATTGTGATCTGAACCGTCCATAGTTAAAAATCTGCTGTGAATGGATTGGATGCTTTTGCGACCCACTTTTGTCCCCTAGCCACATAGACGTGATGGCTGATTAATATACAGCTGCTTTTTAATCATGGAAAAGGCCCTGCATTAAATGCACCAGAATCGTTATTGATCTCTGCAATTGCCGTCTTTTTTTTTTTTTGGATACAATTGCCATCGATTATTATAAGTGCTTAGAGATTCACAAGTCCGTAATTTTATATCTAGACCTTCCGAAACATTTCTTTGAATATGAGCATCGTCGCGAAATACCAGTCTAAAGCATTCAAAATCGTCATTCAGAAATACTAGCAATGACCTGAACGGTCTGGATTAGAGTGAACCGTGCCACGTTCACGGCGTACCAGCGCGATGATCCTGCCATGCCTGCGTAGGGCCAGCCCTGCTAGCGTTAATTATAAAAAAAATACCCGTCCCTCGACAATCAAACACCTGCGCACCGTCACCGTATGGACATCCGTACACATGCACATGCGCATTGCAGGTTTGAATCGCTGCATTTAAAATCCAAAGCACACATGCAAGAAGATCCGCATGATTTGGATCCGTAAAAATTAATCGTTGACCAGATTTATTTTCACGTCGATGGCGGATTTTGTTTCCCTTGCGGACGTCTGAAATTTGGGCTATGTAGTCTTGCAATCTATGGCTGGGAAGTGGGAGGCATCGAGTGATCTGGTGATGTGTGCATGCACTGAGGCAGCCACGCATCTCATCTTCTGCCAGGGTGTCGTATAATTATAAGAGAGCTGATGCATGGATCGGTTTCCCGAGATAACTAATAACACCTAATATCCCAAACAAGTCAACCGGCACTTATGCCAGTTGGCTGCAGATGGTGTTCATTTGATAAGAAAGATAAAATTCAGCACACTCATTTCATTATTTATTTAACAAAAAGTGTATTTGGGAATGAACAGAACTTTTGACGAAAGATTTTGAAGAGTAAAAGTTGTTAAATGATGTGATATGACAGGGGTAATGATGAAAAGTAAAGATAATAAAGTTAAAATAGATATGTTAATTGTATCGGTAGTTGTGTAGAAATGATTAAAAAGTAAGATAGTTGTATAGAAAAATGTAAAAAAATGATTAAAAATATGATAATTATAGAAAGTGAAAAGTTTTAAGTTAACATTTTTCATCATTGCTAAACACACCATAAAGCACCAAGTTTGATGAATATCGAAATATGTGCTTAGCATCATTAAAAAAGTAAAAAATTAATATAACAAAATTAATTGACTTATATATCAATTTTAAAATTATTAAATTAACATTTAAATTATCTAAAACGTGAATACGTGGGACTATGATCCTATGCTCCCGGGCGCATGCACCTATTTTTTTATTTTTTTCAATTTTTTTTTACAATAGTGTTAATCTATATGTATTTAATATGTGTATAAAGTTTTACCATTTGGGGGGTATTTTAGATATTTATTTTTTATTTTTGAAAATCAATGTCATTTTAGGTAATTTTAAATTACTAAAATGCCACTGATTTTTAAAAATTCGAAATAAATATCTAAAAATCTCCAAAAATGAAAAAAATTGATATATACTTTAAATACACTTAGGTTAATAAGTTTATGAAAAAAAATTTTAAAAAAAATAAATAAGTGTATGTGTCCGGGAGCATACAGCGCTGCATGCTCTCAGGAGCATATGATCGCTGTCCGAATATGTAGATGAATATAAGTATATTTTATATCTTAAGTATGAAATATATATTAAAACCAACCAGACCTGTCCAAAAGTTAAATTGAAATGATTTTTGGTACAGTCATGAAACAAATAATTTCTATATGATTGATTTAATTTTTAATGTCATCTTGGAAGGATGTGGGATCCGTTTGCAGCGAACTACACTGGTTACCATCTAATGCGCATGGCTCCATTGCCGCATGCACGTAGTGCTGACTGCCGACGTACGAGTGCGAGTGCCAAGGACGACGCAAATGCACTCCGTATGTACTTGTTTGAGATGTCACGAAAATCAATGAAACCCGCTTGTCAATCAGCCCGGACAGATGGTGGATAAGGACCAGGTCTGATTTCAAGAGCAGAAGGTAAACCTGACTTTCACGGCATGACTGAATACATATGCCTTACCCGGCATATGTATTGAATGAACTATATGTAAATGATGTATTTATATTTGAATTATTTGTATTTTTTAAAATTTTTGTAGTTAAGTCATCTGTGTGAATGAATGTTTACATTCATTAAGTGAAGATAACGTGATTTATTATGATTGAAATATCATATTAAATATGGATAAATATTAGCATGCTATAAAAAGTCTAATTAAATCTCATAAGAGATTAATAAAGATTAGGAGGTTAATTACAGAACCAAGTTGAGATAATATTGAAAAATTCATAACTTGGAGACCTTAAGTTGGTTTAAGGTGAAAATTGAGGTGAATGTATATAATTTTGTACTTAATCTCATGGAAAAATTAGATTATAAAAATTGTGAGAAAAATTGACCATCACCGTTTAAAACCTAAAATGATCATAACTTGGGCTAAAAAAATCGGACTTAGATGAAATTTGAAATGAATGGCTAAAATTATGAAATCAAGGTTTTGAAAGGATGTGATCATGCAAATGACTAAGGGATTTAGCTTGCACGAAATTAGGATGAGAGATTTGACTTTTCAAATCATAAAGTCTATAGTATTTACGATGAAATTGAATAAAATAAATAAATGAAAGAAGACAAATTTGAGGTGTCAAGAGAGGGTAATTTGTAGGGTATTATGTAATTTACTAAAAATAAGAAAATATCTGCAATTATCTCTTAATTAAATGCATAATTTAATGGGTCAAAAAGGAAAGTGGAGGAAGTGGCAGTAGGGACATGCAAACAGCCATATATTGGCATTTTATTAAATATTTTTATAATATAATGAATATCTAAGGTCAACTATGAATTAATGTAGATAATTTTGCATTAAATTAAAGTGAAATTCGGGAATGAGAAAAGTAAAAATGGACAGCAACATGTATCCTGCATGATGTGGATAGTTTTCGCAGCTCAATGTATACTTTTTAATTTTTTTTTATTAACCTAAATTGACCCTAAATGCCCTACACTACTACATAATTAAATGAGAGATTAAATACAGCTGAGAAAAAATTAATTTTGATAAAGCAAGCAGTTGTAAAGTGGATCGTGTACAGGCAATAGAAATTGGTGTAGAAATTTTGGCTGTGCAAGTGTCCCAAAATGGGATTTTTTGTATTTTTTAAAAATTAATAAATGCATGGATAATTAGCCTTGGTAATAAGGGATGTAAATATGCATTTATTAGTTGCAAAAATTTGTTGAAAAATTGGAGAAAAGGAGTTGATGGTGGACGTGCAACGGAGGGACAGCTTGGTGATGGTTTAAATGCAATGGATAATTAGTGAATTTATAATTAAGAAAAATAATTTTAATGGCCCACAAGCTGCCATGTCAACTAAGAGGATAGAAATACATTGGAATTTGCATGGATGAGGTGTCATGTGGGGCCCATGAGCTGGAAATTTCCAGCTAATTGTATAAAGGCAATGGGACGTCCAAGCATGTATGGGTACTTAGAAAATTTCTGAAAATTTTGATTTCCCATTTTCACAGCAGCTCATGTCCCCCTTTTCATCATTTTCATACCCCAAAACAAGTGAAGAAAAAGGAGAAGAAAAAGAAGAATTAAAGTGAAGAAGCTTGCTTGAGAAGAGGGAGAGAAGTGACACTCAATACAAGTAAGAAGATGATATGAGTTTAAGTGATTCTAATCTAGTTTTTCTAATTTAATTTATGAGCAATAAATATGTTTCATAATGGAACTTTTAATGAAGGATTTAGATGCTTCTAATTAGAGAATTTAATAGGAATTTATTTGCAATAAGTACAATGAAGAGTTAAGTGTGAATAGAGAGTGTTTGGTGTGATGTATAAGCTTTTACTCTAGCTTAATCATGCTGAAATTGTGTTTTAAGTTGCTGTTTGAATTATTGAATGTAATCACATGATAATTCATGACTTAGTGTTAATTTTACCTAAAATTTAGCATGTGTTGTGAAGTATAGAGGGTAAGCTAGTTACAGTATCATTTATGACCCGAAATTCATTTTTAAATGATGAAAATAATAAAGGAAATGATTTAAATAAATTATGGATGAAATGTAGGGTAAAATACCCTAAATATAGGACCCTTTGGACATGAATAAGGGCATTACATAAATTGCCTAAATTCGAATTTTTTACAGAGGCGAGAAGTGGGCGTCCAAATGGTGAAAACGGGTACCCTATACATGAAGAAAATGTTGTTGTTTTGCAAATAACTTATATATGAATTTTAAATATGTGAAAATGCATTGAATTTAGGGTAAAGAAATTGAGATAAATTGCTGAAATTAAACAGATAAAAATTTGTTTACGTTAGAGTATCAAAAGAGATGTATAAAGTGTGGAAATTGGATGTCAAAGTGGTTGTTTTTGTAATTTCGAGAATTGTGAATTAAAAATTTGTAAAAGTGCATTAATTAGGTGTTAAATGAAATGAACAAACTTGTTGAAATTAGAGGATAAGTCGTTGATTTGAAAAATTTTAAGAATTAGATGCAGTTAAATGTACATATGTTAAGTAATGCACATGATAAGATGATAAATACATTATGTAAAATATTAAAATGTAAAACTATGTTAAAATATCATGGAAAAATGTGAAATGCATCGTTGAATTGATAATCTCAAATTTTGAGATTAAATTATGGGAATTAAATATATGATATAATGACTAATTAGTATATGTAAGCGTGAAATACGCGTACCCGACTTGAAAATTAAACAAGTTATAAATATTTATGGAAATGGGTGGGAAAACTAAATAAATGCAAGCAAATAGAATTTACATGGATATTATGCTATTTTGTCATAGGCAAAGGGAAAGAAAAGGTTGATCTGGGAAGCTCTCACGACCAAGGTAAACAAGCAACTTTTCTAAATGAATTTCTATGTATTAAAATTTCTTTGAAATAATTGTAAATGATATTTTAATTGCTTTTCTTGATTTAGAAAATGTTATTTAAAATTTATTTCTAAATTTTTAAGGATAATCATTCATTAGTTCACTAGGTATTTTAAATTGATTTATATAACTGTTTTGTGAGAAATGAAAATTGTTGTTCTACGATATTATGTGTGAAAAATCATGCTAGAATATCATGAAAAAATTCATGTGCACAATGCGTAAGGTTCACCTTAAAGGAATAAGCGGATTGATTGTCCCTCTTTGGTGTTACCAAGTCGTTAATATAGGCCAAGGGTCGGCGGCGTCTCCTTATGTGAAAGGAGATGAAGACAGATGGTCGCCTAGTTAGCCTCCATCCTAAAGAAACATAATTCATTCATTACAATGTCATTATATATCCTCGAGGGGGTATAATGTCGCTTTCCATGGTGATTTTAAATAAAAGATTTCTGCTCTGCAGATAGCTAATCACTTGATAAGT
>JAXCLR010000081.1:12221590-12268071 GCA_035584095.1 Annona squamosa
CCCGAATCGAACCGATTTGAGGTGGGTTGAAATAGGGTTGGGTTAAGATGTGAAAAGTAGGGTTGAAAGTAGGGTTGTGTTGTGATTTTACAAGGTGGGTTAGGGTTGTATTTGTGCCAACCCGAGTCAACCCGACCCGATTTACACCCCTAATCTGACCCAGTAAGAGCATTTATTGAAGTTGGTTGTAAATTTCACTCCAACCCAACCCAGCTTTAAGTGGGCGAACACAAAATAAGTCCACCTCGGTCATCTACCTTGTAATGGAACAATAAATGAATTGAACATGAAGTCCTTCGCATCTTGCACAGTCAAAAGACGAGAGCACATAAGAGTTTCATTACTAGCTAGGCATAGAGATGGAGAAAAAAATTAAAACAATAAAAATAATTTAATTAAAGACAATGAGCTGTGACATTTTTCCACTTTTATCTTGTGTAACATTTAATTATTTTAAGGGTTAATTCTAAACGTGATCACAACTTACGCTTATATTTAGGAATATGATCGCTTGTTTAGAAAAATGGCATAGCTATTGCAGCTTCCATTCCCAATTCCAAATACAACAGTGCTATTGAGGCTAATATTGAAATGACATGAAGTTGCGAAATTACCCTTCGTAAAAGTAAAAATAATATTACACAAAGTTGTTATAATTAGATATTATAAAAAATTAACGAAAACAATATAAAAGAACACAAAATAAAAATATTTAGTGGATTTTACCTCTAGGCTGCAAGGGACCTCTCCTATACACACATTGCCCTTTTAAAGTAAATGGAAAGGACAATTTAGTAATTTTAAAAATATTTGCTTGGTCATCTAACTATCTCTTTTGTCATATTTAGAATTAAGGTAAATTTTGTGACTATTCTTCTTCGAATATGTGATCATATTAGGAAGGTTATATTTGAAATTAACTTTTTAGTTTGTTCTTAATAATTTTATTTGTTTAAAATGATATATTACTAGTTTGTATTTCTCACATTGCACTATTTTCTTGATGGAACGAATGGGAATTGAATAATTTCAAAACTCCCATTTAGGAGCATTCACAGGGCAGAAGATCAGATCCGGACGTGCTCATGGCATGGGCTCGACGACTTCAAACTAGTGTCGGATATTGAGTGATACCTACGTCAATAGATGGGCTTAAATTTAAAATCAACCCACAACACCTGGGCTTGATGGCTTCAAAATATTGACTGGTGCTTCAACTCATAGCTATATTAATAGGTGGCTTTGGATCTAAATCGTTCCACAACATTTAGCCATCACTAGGGTACAATTTAGTTATGGTACCTGTTAACCGACCGAATTTGGGACATTGTAGCATCCAAAAAATTATTTTAGGATAGGATGCAAAAATTATCCGCATCTTCAATCACCACATGATATGTTTCATACAATGGGTATTCGTTACCGACTCATATAAGTATTCAATGCCATATCAGTATAATTAGGATATTATATGTTTCATACAAGGATTGTTATCTGGTACATCCGGCTGTGAAATTTTATTTTTTAATATTTTTTGAAATTTTTTTATTCAACTGTTAATTTAAGTATTTTAACGAAAATACCACTGATTTAAAAATATTTAAAAACAAAAATCTAAAAAATTCAAAATTAGTAAAACTTAATACGCATACCGAACACATATATTAACAGTTGTATTATAAAAATTTTCAAAAAAATTAGTGTATAAAATCAGTTACCTTCGTACAATAGGTATTATTAACAGACTCATGCATGTATTCAATGCCATGAGTATAGATTTGACTCCCATGATTATCGTATGTTATATGAATATATATTTAACTCCTTACCGTATGAATATAGATTTTTCATATGTGTACTATCATCTATACAAACCACAGCTTTACTTGAATAGCTTAAATACATTTCTATTTTTTGTCTTTTCTTTTCGAAGGAATGTACTTTTTTCCTTTCATATTCTCTTTTCAGACTCTAATATTTCATTTATATGAAGAAAATACTCAACTGCATTAGTATCAAGTATTGTCAAGTGTTCTATAATGAATGAATAGATTTAGAATTGAAACCGAACTAACCCAACTGTCATGTGAGTATGATGGTTGATCAGGAATTTAACTAACCCATTCATAAGGTAAGACAAAACGTAAGACAATTTTTACAAATAGTATTTAAAAAAAAAAATTTACCAATAGTACGTGGAAGGAAATTTGGTAGTGTATTCCGCATTAGAAATGAAAAGAAATAATACAATTATGGTACGTAAGTTTCCATAAAGTGTGATAAAAATGGGTAGAACTGAAAAATATAATAATAGCTAATGCCAATTGAATTCGTTTTTTTTTAAAAAACGAAAAGTATATATGGGAAGTTCTCATATATACTCACGTATTTTGAAAGTAATTTCCTTTATACTCATAATTTTTCAAATATTTTTCTTATACTTACTACATTTACCTGTAATTTCCCTTATACTTATGTCGTTGTCACCATCAACAACTGTTGTTAACTAAGATAGGAAATGACTACTTTATCGGAGAATGTTTCAATGTACCAAGGTGTAAAATTTTAATTTTTATATATTTTTTTGAAATTTTTTATAAGATTGTTAAATTAGGTTTATTTAACTTATGTATTAAGTTTTATAATTTTTTGAGATATATAAATATATATTTTTGATTTGTTAAAAATAGGAGATTTTAGTCACTTAAAAATGGCTAAAGTACCCTTGTTTTTTTTTTAAAAAAATTATACCCATGCCCAAAAATTGTAAATTTTGGCTTATAGATTAAATATAATTATCTTAACAATTTTATAAAAAAAAATTTAAAAATATATAAAAAAAATGAAATTTTGCACCCTGATGCATTAAAACATTCTCCCAATTTACCCTACTTGAGAAGAAAGAAAACTAAGCAGCCTTGGAAGTATTATTAGTGTAACTAAGATCGTGAGATTAAAGAGTCACATTAGAATATGTATCTTAGCCACATGCTTGAAAACAAATATCTATCTCAAAATCAAGAGAGAGGAAAAATATTTTGAATCTAGAGAAAAAGCAAACTCCACTACCAATGAGGATATTCAAATTCTTCGATCCAAGTAGGAAAAATCCACTCCCTTATGTTATTACTTCAAATGAAAAGCCACCATAGTAGGCAACTATAGGTGAAAACTTTTGATGAAATTAGAGACGACCAATTTGATAAAAATGGTGGGGTGGTGCATTGAATTTAATGGAGATACGATGGGTTAGGTTCTATTGTTCTTGCCAATTTGATTTAACGATTTGCAGAAATGATGGCTGCAAAGGAAAACTAAGTAGCGACGATAGGCAAAGATGGGTGAAATTGAAGAAGCTACCTAATTGATGAAGAATGGTGGGGGTGTTGAATCGTTTTTAACATAGATTGGATGATCGATGGGAGGAGTAATGAGAACACCAAAAGGAAATCTATAAATTGTAATTGCCTTCCACATCTTCATCATTGGCAAGCAACTTGTTCTCATGCTAGTGCCACCAAGTCTAGCGGTTCGTTATCATAATTGGCCCTTTCATTTTCATCATGATCATTATAAAACTTCCACCGTTACTTCTTCACATGATCTTGTGTACCATCGATCAATCCATCGACAAGGTCACAAGTATCTAGTGTTCACATTTTCTTTAGCAGTTCTTCTCGTCATCGATCTCCACAACATTATCGTGACATTATCAATTAAGTTAAGAAGCCAAGGGTGGAGATGAGTAATTTGGGAATTCAAAAATATTAAAATTAAAAAATTTTAAATTTAATAGCAATTGACAGAGAATGATGTGAGGGTGACAATGTGGGTATAGAAAGAATTTTTTTAAAAAAATCATGGGCATAAAAAGAAGTTTTGAAAATTTACAAGTACATAAGAAATTAAGGTGAAAATTCATGAGTATATTTAAAAATCTCCTTGGAATTATAGTAAGTAAGTTTCCACAAAGCATGATAAAAATGGGTGGAACAGAAAAATATTATAATAGCTAATGCCAATTAAATTCGTTTTTTTAGAAAGAAACAAAAAGTAAGAAGTGATTGAAACTAAAAAAAACGATTAGAGCGACGGTGATTAATGATAGTTAATGGATCACATCGGTTGAAAAGGTTATAAACATAAAAGTAAAAAATAATTGAAAGTCTAAATAATTATGAAAATTAAAACAACGATTAAAAATATATTTGACAGGGAAGAAGATAAGAGCTCTAGAATAGATAATGGTAGGAAAATGTGCGTGCCACCGGGCCCAACTATGTGGTCCCTTAGACTACTAGCTCAACTCATGGTCGAGGGCCAGCCTGATCCACCTACGCCCAAGATCCGGATACATCTTATGAGATTTGGCCCTTTTTTAAGGAATTAATCATTCTTATTTTCTATACTTTACTAATAACGGTAATAATATTCGTACTCTAGTAACTTCCCTTTTACTAATAACTGAAATAATATTAGTACTCTAGTAACTTCCCCATTATTAAAAAATTCAGTTTGAGCTTGGGCTTGGACGAAATAAGTACAAATACTTGGATGACAAAATCAATGCTCACTTTACTAATAAAGTTCAAATTACCGATCCAGCTAAGAAATCATTTCATCAGAGATATTATTGATTTTATAGAATAAAATTATCATTAAAAAATTTTAAAATAGAAAATAGTAAAAATGATGTTAACAATGCATTAAAATAGAAACCTATAATCATACAAATATAATTAAAAAATAAAAATCGATATGAAAAATTATCGAGTGACCAACAAACATATGCATGATGTAAATCAATGTGACCGTATCATATCTTAAATTATATTATAAATTTAGTGTAATAAAAATACATAGGCTTTTTTTATATAAAAAAGAATACATAGACTATGTTATCACATACCATGTTTTCAATTAATATATAAATTTAATGTAGTAAATGGCACACTTGAAACATAATGTATGAAACACAATTTTGATGTATTAAAAAATGTTACATGCGGGATGAGTCTTTTTTTTCGACGAGAGGACTAACAGCGTGTTTGGTAATAAAAAACTTTTGATAAAAAGTTACGGAGAGTAAAGGTTGTTAAATGATATGATATGATAGAGATAATGATGAGTAGTAAAAAGGATAAAGTTAAAATAGATATGTTAGTTATATGGATAGTTATGTAGAAGTAATTGAAAATTAGAATAGTTATATAGGAAAGTATGAAAAAATTATTAAAAAATATGATAGTTATGGAAAATAAAAAGTTTTAGATTGAAAAATTTTAACTTAATATTTTTTATCAATTGACAAACACACCCTAAAGTGTTGTTGTTTTCATCTTTTTAAGCAAATGAGACAATATGCATCCCCCATTAATGGAAAAATTTTGAGATCATGCATGTCTTGGAGACGACATAGCATTCATGCTTACTATATACTCATTCTTATTTTGTGATTATACAATCATTTTCTTATTTTTAACATGTATTTAATTCAATTTTATTTCTACGTGCTGTGAACTCTTTATAGACTATTTGAAATTAATTATATGTGAATGTTATAGGATTTTACTTATATCTTATAATCAAAATGGCGAGACAAGATCAATGAGAAAGAGGAGTAAACTAAAATTAATTATTGTGAGCAAAAAAGAAGCTTATATTAATTTTTAATGATTTTAATTCAATTAATATTAAGTATTATCTTTCATATTTTGTTATAGAAACTAATATAAATAAGATAAAGAAACTCTTATAATACCAAAAAAGATTATTTACACTTCTTTTGCATAATAATAATTAGTTTGATATTGATGGAATGAGTATATTTAAAATATATACTGAACTTGTGTGGTGTGAATGAAAGTTTTGAAACTAAAGAAATATTGGATTTCTAAAAATTAACGCCGCATGTGATAAAGGTATTTGAAAATAATCTTAAAATGTATAAAACTTACCTAAGAAGATGTACATTTAGAGTGTATTTGAGAGGCAGAGAATGAAAAAAGAAAATAGGAAATGCAAAATCAACCCCCAAGATCTTATTTTTTCATCTTTACTTATATATTTCCATCATTTCTCATATTTTCCAATCTTTTTTACATATTTCATATAATTATCCTTTTTTTTATTCCCATTTTATTCTTCATTCTCCATTCTCATTCTCATTCTTCCCATCCCAAACACACTTTAATGTTATATACACATACATTTTTTAATTGTTATAAAAAGTTTATAAACTTAATAAATTAAACATGTTTGTTAAAATATATCTATGATAAATTTGTCATATGCCTTTAACAAACTTGACCTTTTCATCTAATTTTTTAAATATTGTTTCATTTAAAATTTTAATTAGAATTAAGAAAAGTTTCTAAGATATGTTTAAGCTAAATTTAATCTAGTTTATATTTTTATTAAATATTTTAACACATGTAATTTAAATCATTACAACAAATTTCATTAAAAGAGCATATAATGCTCATTTACCTATATATATATATATATTAGTTTGATTGCATATACATAACTGGTTAAGGGCGCTAACATGTACTCAAATACAATAAGTTTTGTTCAATATGCACCCAAAATTAATATTTAATATAGTTATTTAAAATTAACTACAAATAAAAATAATAGTTTGAACTGTAAAATATGGTGGTTGGCTATATTAATTACTAGTCGAATTTGTCATCCAAAGCATACCCTACCCTAGTGAGATTGACATTATGCGCAAGTGTGAGTGTAGTTCTAACTAAAATTCGGAATGAAGCAATTCCTCATGTAACAAAAAACTATTACTGAAATTTCAATTTGGATTCAAAAAGGTAGTTACGTATATAAATATCTTTTTCTGCCGCGAATGGAATAATGTACCATATAATTTAACAGTCATTGTTCTATTTTAGTATTTAATTGTAAGTTAGATTCTTTTTTCTTTCACGAGGAAATTGTGACTTGGATTCTAAATAAAAAGAATATGCCGCTACAAGCATAACCGGATTTTCTGCTGAGAATGGAATAATGTACCATATAAATTAACAGGCATTGTTCTATTTTAGTATTTATTTGTAAGTTAGATTCTTTTTTCTTTCACGGTGAAATTGTGAGTTGGATTCTAATTAAAAAGAATGTGCCACTACAAGCATAACCGGATTAGTAATTTTTTTTTTTTTTTTTGGCTTTTGTGTTGGGTGTCTCGGGATCGATGTGGGTTTAAGGAAGTTTTCAAAAGGATTATGAATTTAATTTTTATCTAGGGGCCGTTTGGATTGTGGCAAAACTCGAGTGACATTTTTTTGTCTCCGTGTAAACTGTGAGCTGTCAGCCGATAAATGCACACTTCCAATGGGTTATGATTTGCGTCCGCAAATTCTAATAGACGGCTAATTGTGCCACAAATTCAAATGGACGGCTAACGTGAGCACAAACATTTGCCGACCGTACCATAATCCCATGCCATTCATCCCGTATTTGGTGACTTCTTCACACACGTCCCTCCATTTTGAAAAGTTTTACATTTACCCTTAAGTTCTTCCATTGTGCTAAAATAGCACATTAAGATATATTTAGAAAGTGATAAAATTTTTAGATGAAATATTTTTCGTATAAAGTTTTCAAAATAAAAAAATAGTATAACATAATATAGGCAGTGATGACAAGTAAAGAGAACAAAGGTAAAATATAAAAATTAGTTATATAAAAATGATTAAAAAGTAGAATAATTATATAGAAAGATATGAAAAATATTTAAAAAACAAAATAATCCTAAAAAGTGAAAAAGTTTAAGTTGAAAAGTTCTTATTTAACAACTTTTATGTGAAGCTAAACATGCCCTAAAAATATTTAATTTACATTTCATCCTTTGTTTTTATCATGGGTTTGCATGGATAGAATTTGGAGGCAAATCATGCCCGCACTAAATAATGATTTGCTTAGCATTGGCTTATGACATTACTATTCAAATCAATTATATTTATACTGAATATTAAAAAGATTATATATACATACACTCAAAACAATTTTATTTACAAAACTATAATTTTTTATAAAAATAAATTAATTGGTAAAAATATGACATTATGGGATTTTTCTCAAATATATGTACCATGTTTGACCTAGTCTAGAATATTTTTATAATATTTTCAAAATTTTAAATACACTCATTGTGTTTGCGTTTAATTCCAAAAATATTTATTCTCTTAACTAATGTCATTAGTTAGTATACTAAATTACTAGCATGTCCAATTAGGACATTTATAAAAGTTAACTATTTTTTTTTTATAGAATGAGTATTTTTGAAATTAAATGTAAATATAGTGAGTATATCTGGTATTTAGAGTGGTCGTGGGGATATTTAAGATTATTGCTGATGCACTTAAGCAAAACCCTGTATTATATTATCGAGAAGGGGGGACAAGATGCACAGCCAAACTCATTGACCAATTTCGAAAAATTTGCACGTGAGAGGATCTAGCACCGCGATACAAAAAAGCTCGGCAGAGCAGAATTGCCGGGTGCAATTTTCAATAATCCCTCCCTCTCCATCGATCATCTCACAATCAAGAGAGGGGTTGAAGTTTTTGCCACTGCTTGTCGTCTCTCTGTGATTATAACCCTAACCCTAACTTTCCCACCTTATGGCCGTGCACCACCAAGAACCGAAAGCACCCGCTTCCAAATCGAAAGTAGCTAAGAGTACCCATTACCTCGCGAAATGCGTTCTCAGGGGCAGCGTCGTCCTTCAGGCTGTTTGCGGCCGTATTCGCTCCCCTTCTTCGAACGACGTTGTATTTGGCAAGGTATTCATCCCAAACGCTAGACTGACATTTCTGTTTATTAGAACTGCTTGCCTGCTTTTTTTTTTTTTTTTTCCAGCTTCTGTGGATGCATGCTACTCGATTTAGTAACTTAGATTGCCTGGTGGAGTATCTAATTCCATGGCGTGCCTCTGGGCTGCATTTTTTTCTGGCATTTGAGCTTATTACGATCAGCAAAAAAGGAAAAAAAAAAAAAAGTAATCAGCAAATTTTTGACTCGGGCGAATTTAGGTTTCATCATGTTCGATGGTTTTACAGGGTTATAAGTGTTGGCTGGAAGTAACTTCATGTTATAATAATCTGATGTATCAAAGGAAAGTTGAGGCAGAAGCTAAATGGAAGGCAGCGAAGAAAAGAGTAAATAATTGAAGAAGAAATGAAGACTTTATATTTGTTTTTTCTTTTTATGAAAACATAAAATAGTCATCTTTTTGGCAACTTAATAGCGACCGAACTAACTCATGGGCCTGCTGAGTTTCATTGGACTTTTCAGTATTTGAATGCTTGATCATCATCATCATCTGAGTCCTAGGACAATGACAATTTGCTCTTAAGTATTGTAGTCCATTACCTAATGCCTGCGAACTGAATTGTCTTAAGTACTCCTGGAGAAGAGGTCAAACTGATGGCCCAAGAAGATTTGCCAAAATTAAGGATATGACTCTGTGATCTCAATTTTTTCTCTAGGTGCTTGCCAATCAATTTACTATCATATTGTGATTTTGAATTATTATTTTCATATATCATTGCAAGGCATGCTTGACTGCTTGATGTAAATAGTTGAGCCATCTTCAGCCCACATGGCCGCATGTCATTATTAGCAAAATTAGCTGTCAGCTAGTTTAGTGTCATTTAAAAGGTTGGGGGAAAACATAAATGGCATGTTGCTGCCTGGCTAAATGACCTTAAAGGTCGATTTGATGCTTAAGATGATATCACACTTTCTTGAATTGATAGGTACTTTTTACAAGTAAATGATTCTTGTTTCAAATGGTCCTTTGTTTCCTTCTGCCTTTTATTTTATTGACAATATCTTTATGCAGGAAACATCGATAGAGCTGGCGGTGATTGGTGATGATGGAATTGTACAGTCAGTCTGTGAACAGCCTGTTTTTGGCACAATAAAAGATCTTGCTATTCTACAGTGGAACGAGAAGTTCCATGCACCATTACCACAGGTCTATTTCATTCGTTGAGTAACCTTATATGATGCATATTTTCATTACAATATTATAGGTATCTACAACATCATTTTCTTTGATTACGAATGTTGCTCGACTGTTTTTGCAGACACAAGGAAAAGACCTTTTGGTGGTTCTTTCTGATTCTGGAAAGCTGTCTATTCTTACATTTTGCTTAGAGATGCACAGGTTTTATTCTTTTCATTTTTATTTTAACCGTCTTTTATTTGGGCTCAAAACTACTTTACCATCAGGTTTTGTTACTTTTTAAGAAAAAGAAAGTATTCTTGCATTTCTTCCAGCCAAGGCTTGGCAAAACTAAAATTATGCTTCAGATTTTAGTCAATCCTATACTCCTGTCTCCAATTTCTGAATCCGCATATTATTGTTTGGTCTTTACTGATTGTCTTTCTAATGTAGGTTCTTCCCAGTGACACATGTTCAGCTTTCTGAACCAGGCAACTCAAGGAATCAACTTGGAAGAATGTTGGCTGTTGATTATGAGTGAGTAGTAGTTAGTAATTACTAATTAGCATTCTTGGTATTTGTGAACATATATCCTTCCTCTTAGGTTCAAACATATGATGTAAAAGAAAGATGTAGTATCCGCATGAACGAGTTGTAAAGGACAAGGATAAAAGATAATGGTTGTTAAAAGGATCTATTCTTCTTATCTGTTCTAACTTCTTAGTAGATGATGGGCATTGTTTGAATCTCATGTTTCAACGTCTTCTCAGCTCTACATGAACAGGGTCTCATCTTCATCGCCACCATCATTATGTATAAACATTGGGACCCCATTGAGTTGAACTGTACTGTTTATTATGGCTTCCTTTCATCTGCACCATTCAATGTGCTTATCACTTTGATATTAAATTTTTTTTTACCTTCTAAACTTTTGTCTGAGATTCTTATCCTTGGTTTTAACATTTCTGTTTTCCAATGTGTAGTGGCTGTTTTATTGCTGTTAGTGCATATGAAGACCATTTTGCTTTGTTGTCTTTATCAAAATCAGCTGGAAGAAGTATTGTTGATAAGGTCAGATAATTTCCGTTTCTGCTTCAAATATCTTAAGGAATTTTCTTGGACTTGGTGTTAGCATTGTGTTCTCTGTTTAAATGCAATCCGTTTATCTGATCTGTTATAGCACTCATTTCAGTTTGAAGATCTTCCCATATGTCATACTTTCAGAAAATCTTCTATCCTGCAAATGATGGAGATACGAACACCAGGTCCTATCAGAAAGTTAATGGCACAATTTGGAGCATGTGCTTTATTTCAAAAGATGATACGAAATTATGTGAGGAAGGGTACAATCCTGTATTGGCCATGATTCTGCACAGGTATGACTGTGGTGTTCTAGATTTGCAGGATTTTGGATAGGGTTTTAGTCAATGAAGTTCTTGGTTTGACTATACTAGTGATTTAAGCTAATGACTTTTTTTTTTTTTGGGGCAGGAGGGGTGTATCATCTCCTTTGAATGAGCTTTTGTTATTGGAATGTGACACCAAGAATGCAACCATTCAAGTTATCTCTGAGTATTATGAACGTGGTCATCTAGCTTTGAGTATTGTTGAAGTGCCTCATCTATCTGGTTTTGCATTTATGTTTAGGGTTGGTGATATGCTGTTAATGGATCTTAGAGATCCACGAAAGCCTTCTTGTGTTTACAAAGCAAGTTGCAGTCTACTTGGTGTGATTGAAGAGCGAAATTCTGCTGAAGACTCATGCAGAGGTATTGATATGGATGATGATGGTATTTCTCATGTTGCTGCATCTGCTTTACTAGAGTTGAGTGATTTTGGGCCAGACCTGACCCAGGGAGATGATCCTATGAACATCGATAGTGAGGGTGGGAAAATCTCCAATCTTGTTTGCTCATGGGATTGGGAACCTGGCAATTCAACTAGTTCCAAGCTGATATTTGGTTTAGATACGGGGGAGTTATATATGATGGACATTTCTTGGGACCAGGATGGTGTCAGAGTTAATTTGTCTGATTGTCTTTACAGAGGTTTACCCTGCAAAGCTCTTCTCTGGGTTAAAGGAGGGTTCATTGCTGCACTTATGGAGATGGGTGATGGGCTGGTCTTGAAGTTGGAGAGCGGGAGGTTAATCTGCAGTAGTTCTATTCAAAATATTGCACCTATTTTAGATGCCGCAGTTGTGGATTACCACAATGAGAAAGAAGACCAAATGTTTGCTTGCTGTGGAATGGGTCCGGAAGGTTCATTAAGAATTATTCGAAGTGGCATCAGTGTAGAAAAGCTTTTGAGCACACCCCCTACATACCAGGGCATTACTGGCACCTGGACAATGCGAATGAGACATAGTGATTCTTATCATTCTTTTCTCGTGTTGGCTTTTGTTGAAGAGACAAGGGTTCTATCAGTGGGCTTAAACTTTTGTGATGTCACTGAGGCAGTTGGATTCCAGCCTTATGCTTGCACATTAGCATGTGGCCTTGTGGCAGATGGGTTACTTGTCCAGATCCATAGAAATGCTGTGCAACTCTGTATGCCCACACATTCTGCACATCCTGCTGGTATCCCTCTGTCTAATCCAATCACTAAATCTTGGTCCCCAAAAAATGCGACCATCAGTTTGGGAGCTGTTGGGAAGAATGTGATAGTTGTGGCTACAGCTAACCCTTGCTTCTTGTTTATGCTTGGGTTAAGGTCATCATCAGCTTTCCAGCATGAAGTCTACGAGATTCAATGCATGAGACTGCAGTATGAAGTATCTTGTATATCAATACCTCAAGAAGGTGTGTGTAGTGAGCTCCTTAAATTGACAACTAGCTTAATAGATGATGGCCATCAAGCTGTTCTTCTTGATGAAGTCAAGGCTGGGAAAATCTTTGTTGTTGGTACACATAAACCATCAGTCGAGGTTCTGTCTTTTCTTCCAGAAACAGGTTTCAAGGTTCTAGCCGTTGGAGCCATTTTACTGACTAATACTTCGGGTACTGCTATCAGTGGATGTGTTCCGCAAGATGTGAGGCTTGTACTAGTTGATCGATTTTATATTCTCTCAGGTTTAAGAAATGGGATGCTGCTTAGATTCGAGTGGCCTGTAATATCTTCAGCGTCTCAGTTAGATTTATCGACCCAGCACCTTTTCACTGACTCTTGTCTTAGTAAAATGGATTCTTCATTGTCAAGTTCGACAGCTTTCTATGCTGATGGATCACATTTTTCAGCTGTGAATGTTGTCAAGATGGCTGGCTCATTGAGTCCTGTACTACTGCAGTTGATTGCAATCCGCCGAATTGGCATAACTCCAGTCTTTTTGGTTCCTTTGCATGATTCACTTGGTGCAGATGTAATTGCTCTAAGTGATAGGCCCTGGCTATTGCAAACTGCAAGGCACAGCCTTGCATATACTTCTATCTCTTTTCGACCTGCAACTCAGGCAACCCCTGTATGTGCTG
Source organism: Annona squamosa (assembly GCA_035584095.1). Taxonomy (NCBI): domain Eukaryota; kingdom Viridiplantae; phylum Streptophyta; class Magnoliopsida; order Magnoliales; family Annonaceae; genus Annona; species Annona squamosa. Next base: position 12,235,025 of record JAXCLR010000081.1, read on the forward strand.
CTGATTGCCCCAAGGGAATTTTATTTGTCGCTGAGAACTCCTTGCATTTGGTAGGTACTTGTTTTAACTTTATTTTGTCGGTGTAAAATTTTTTTTACTAAGGTGTGTTTGCGAAGTGATGACACTCTTGGATGAAAATTTTTAAATTGAAAGAAAATGATGCGATATGATAGGGGTAATGTTGAGAAATAATGGGACTAAAGTTAAAATAGATAAGTTAGTGTCACCTGCTTGTAGCACAGGTCAATGACTTTCTCGCTGTCGCCCATTTGTTCGGGTTCGAAATCCCGGTCCTGCAAATTTAGGAGCTTTGTCTTCCAACTAATATTTGGGAGCTTATTGTCTCCCTTACTGATATTTGAGAGCTCCTGATCTTCCTCTGGAAATTTGTAAGAATTATCTAAGAGCTTTGACTGTAATACCAATTGAGATGTAATGTAAATATATCCCAATAAAAAAATAGATTGGTTAATTGTATTGATAGTGGTGTAGAAATGATTAAAAGGTAGGATAGCTATATGGGAATATGTGAAAAAATGATTAAAAATAGAATAGTTTTGGAAAGTGAAAAGTTTTAGTACGAAACAAATGTGCCCTAAATTTGTCAAAGTTCCTTGCTTAATGCATCCAAATTCTTTTTTACCCTTGCAACTTTTGCATGAACCCTGAGGGTTCAGTCAGTTTTTTATGAAGATGCATTCATTTATGCAATTAGCTAATCTATTGCACCTGATAAGACCAGTTTCAATAGGGAATTCCGAGACAATTGCATCCATTTTTTGTCTGACTTCCCAACCTTTGAAGTAAGCTTCATGCAAGGAGAATTTTATTGACATCCTTCCAAGAAAAATTAACAATATGTCCATATACAGATTATATTTATGATTTACAGGATTCATTTTAATAGTCTGCACTACTGAGGATAATATGTTGGATAATCAAAAAGGTTTACTTTATTATTTCTTAATTCCTTATTTTCTTGTTTTAGGTTAAGTCCATATAGGAAATATTTCCTACTCAAACACTTTGGCAAGTTCTTACTTTCACTTTTTCTTTTTTCCACCAGCATTGTTGCCATCCTTATATTGATCCTAAACAATCTCGTCTTAATTCTTTAAATATTTGACCTGTGATACAGGGCTTTATCAACTAATGACTGACTATGAAGTGCCATTGTATGGTGTGTTGCAGGTGGAGATGGTTCATAGTAAGAGGCTCAATGTGCAGAAGTTTTACCTTGGGAATACACCACGAAAGGTGTTGTATCATAATGAGAGCAGAACATTACTGGTGATGAGGACAGAATTTAATGGTGATTCTGCTTCATCTGATATTTGCCGTATTGATCCTCTCAGTGGATCCTTGTTTCATATGCATAAGTTTCCAGCTGGGGAAATAGCCAAGTGCATGCAATTGATGAAGGTGGCGAATGACCAGGTCTTGGTAGTTGGAACTAGTCAATCTGCCGGTCGGCCTATCATGCCTTGTGGTGAAGCAGAAAGGTTGGTTTCTATGTTGCATCATTTAAATGTGATGCGTTGATCAATATCACTGGTGAAAGGACTGGTCTGTTCAAATCAGTTTTTACTGGTTTGAATTGGTGATGTCAACATTACATATTTATAATGTCATAAATATTCAATTATTTTAAATTATTTAAATGTTAATAAATCTTAATGGTGATAACTTCTAAGACTGATGTTCAACTTAGAATTTACACTCTAATAACCAAAACATGCAGAAAAAGTCAACAGAATCTTTTCAAAGCTGCATTAACCAAGCATAAATATAACATATTAAATCAAAGGAAATTAACACCATTAACTGATTGGAAAAAAAGATGTACTTAAATTTTTTAAAGAAAAATATTTAAATTGGTCAGATCAATCAAAGCTGTTCGAGTGGTTCAGCCAGCAACTGCGGTTCATCTGGTTTCTAAACAGATAACCCAACCGGTTATAAATGAACTGGTCATGCACTGACTTGTGGTTTAACCAGTCAAACCAGCCAGTCCAGTCCAGTTTTGCCAAGAGCAGATATGATTGTGTTTTCTTCAGCTGCACTGCAATGTCTTGTAGGGATTGTTATCTGATTGATTTCTGTCTGTTCTTCTAGCACAACCTTATGTGATGACCTAAGATGCCTTATCTTAGATTAATTAACTGACTTTTTATTTCGAGCAAATTTCAACCTTGCCTTCTATTTTGTACTTCTAAATGGGAGAATCTATCCTGACTTAAATTGTTATCAGTGTGTTTGATTGTGGGTAAAATTTTTCGATGAAAAGTTCTTGGAGGTAAAAGTAGTCAAATTGATAAAAAATGATGTGATATGAGGGTGATAGTAAGATATCAAGAAGATAAAAGTTAAAATAGATAGGTTAATTATATGGGTAGTTGGGTGGAAATGATTGAAAAGTAAGGTAGCTTGTGTAGAAAAATGTGAAAAAATAATTAAAAAATAGAATAGTTATGAAGAGTGAAAAGTTTTTGGTTGACATTTCTTTAGCCCAACCAAACTCACCCTGTATTTCCTGCAGTTGTTATATTCTGGCTGAAAACTTTATTCCTATTGCAATAGAGTGCTGATAGATTTACTATTTATTTTATAGCAGAGTGACGTTTGTAGGTTGTTGGTACATATGACATCCAATTTTCTGTTTCCCATGTTTGTTGATGTTATGGCATTCGGATTTCTGAATATGTCGTCCTGTATGACGGCCCATTGTTGTACGTGATACACACCTGGTGATAGAATATTCAATATTGATGTCATCATCTCACCTGGCTTATGTCAGTGTTTGTTTTGCCTTGCCAGCTCTGTTTTTATCCATTCAAAGCATCACCTAATTTTCAGCTTCATAGCTCCATGAATGCAATATAATAAGTTTCTATTTTTTTATGTTGTTGTTCTAAGCAATGCATTTTTGTCTGGTCTAACCATTTATACAAATTCATGTGGCTTATTATTAAACAGCAGCACAAAGGGGCGCCTGTTTGTGTTCATACTGGAGCCTGCGCAAACAGATAGTGGTTCACTGATTTTTGGTCCAAGACCAAGTTCTTCTCAGACTTCTTCTCCATTTTGTGAAGTTGCTTGGTCTACTACCAAGCAGTTATCAGGTAGTAGTCTGTGTAGCAGTCCAGATGATAACAGTTGTGATGGTTTTAAACTGGAAGAAACTGAGATGTGGCAATTGCGAGAAGTGCATTGCAGTCAGCTTCCTGGAATTGTACTTTCAATCTGCCCCTACCTGGATCGCTATTTTTTAGTAGCTGCTGGTAATATTGTAAGTACGGGCTCTAAGTTCTCATTGCTGGCTGTGGCCACATTTTGGCTGTCTTCTTTTGTCATGATAACTTAAGAAGTCATCTGCTTTGCCTTTTCAGCTTTATGTGTATGGTTTTCATGGCGAGAATCCTCATCGCCTGAGACGATTTACTTCTTCAAGAACACGCTTTGCAATTACTTGTTTGACCACACTTCTGACTAGAATTGTTGTTGGTGATTGTCGGGATGGAGTCCTCTTTTATTCTTATCAAGAGGTATGTGCCATCCATGGTTCTATACTGCCTTGGTTTGTGGATAATGTGCCGTCCTGTTAATATCTTCCGTGTTTCGCTTTTCATGTCATAATTACTTTTGTACCTTTTTGTTTGCCAGGATATTAGGAAACTGGAGCAGCTTTATTGTGATCCAGTTCAGAGACTGGTTGCTGACTGTGCTCTGATGGATTTGGATACTGCTGTTGTGTCAGACCGCAAGGGAAATGTCTCTATCCTAACATGGAAGAACCATTTAGAAGGTATAAATGTGTGGCTGACTTTCCATCTCTGTTTGTCAAGTGATACTTTCCCATCACAGGACTTTAGATCCATAGTTTTCCTTGGTACTTCACGTTTGAATTCACGCACAGGCACTTTATTTTTACATCAATTATATTGTGGTTTCAGATTGACCTTTTGATGACATCCACTTGTGATCATGTCATTCAGCCATTATGAGGGCAATTAGTGGAGTATGTGTTTGTTGAGTACTTTGTGGGCTATGCACAACTATTCTACTTGAAGCTTTGGTTGAAACAATTCCATGAGACCATTTTCCAGATTTATCAATTCTCGGTTCTTAATAATGTTAATTTGGCCAATTCAACATCAGCAAGATAGATACCCACGTGGAAGCCTCATGTGCAATATCTTTTTGTGAATCATAAGAGATTTTTTAATGTTTTTTTTCATGAATTGTATTCTTTGTTTGTAGAACTTATGCCTAATCGCTTATTGTTTTGAATGTCAGATAATGCTAGCCCTGAGTGCAACTTGACAATCAGTTGTTCGTATTACCTAGGGGAGATAGCTATGAGTATCCAAAAGGTATGTCTATGTGGTTTATTGAATAACAGTCTTCTCTAACTGCCAAAGGTTGTGTTTGGAAAATGATATGTTTGAGTGATTGGGTGCTAAGAGGTTTATTTAAAACACATGCTGATGTCAGCAGAATATGAGACAATACCATCGATAATAGGTTTTTTGTAAAAATATGTGATATGGTGACATTTAGTTAATAATGAGAGAACAGGGTATTTGAAAATAGTTATAATGCCACATTGGGAAAAAATTGATCCTTTTCAAAGGCATCCTCCATCTGAACAAACGTTTAAATTATCCAGCATTACTCTCTGAAAATTAGCTTTCAGTTGAGTCTCAGGCAGCAGTTGTGAGGTGTTCTTATGTGAGGAGCTAATATTGATTAGCTTGTCTGGCGCCATCATTTCTTGTGTTTTCATTTTTAATATACCAAAGTTCCAGAAGACCTATGATACAAGAAATACCTGTACAGGAAGACTTCACCTGTGCCCTCATGAGCCTTCTCCTAGGGTTTTTAATCGAAATTGACCAAAGTCCATGGTTGCTTGGGATGGGATTTGCCAGTTGCCATACTATTTAGTGGAATGTTAGACTCAATAAATGACCCACTTAACTGGTTCTTTTAGACATGACTGGAAACATGTACAGCTAATTTCATGATCTTAATTGATACAACTGTTTTAGTTCATTATGATGTGCTTCCCCCAACTACTGAGTGAATATTACAAATTGATTCATTTCCAGATCTTTCTAACAATTTGTATCCATCTTCTTTGGTCTTCTCTGACTTTCTCATAACCTTCAGTTTTAAAATTTACTACTGTGGAATGATGTGATTTTTTTCCTTAACTGAATTTAGTTCTTTGATTTAGGCTTCCTTAATTTTAGAAATTTATATTTCTCAGGGATCGTTTTCATATAGACTTCCAGCAGACGATGTGTTGAAAAATTGTGGTGGTGCAGAGACAGTATTGGATTCTGTACACAATAGTGTTGTGGCCTGCACACTACTTGGAAGTGTTATTATCTTCATACCTATCACAAGGTGCAATAGATATCTTTAAGTTGTTTTTGTTTATTGTTTTCTGTTTACTATTTCCTTGGAATTGTGTTCTGGCTTGCTTCCTGTTATTCTTGGATTGCCAATCTCTGATGGTACCTAATTTCATTGAATGCTATCAAAGCGAAAGCTGGAACAGGCATGAAAATCTACAGATTTCACTGACGTGTTGTTTCTTCTTCTTCTTCTTCTTATTATTATTATTATTATTATTGAATATCTAAATATAGGGAAGAGCATGAGGTGTTAGAAGCTGTACAGGCTAAACTGGCAGTTCATCCATTAACTGCTCCTATTCTTGGAAATGATCACAATGAATTTCGTGGGCGTGAATCACCGGTATGCAAATGATTTGATTTCAGTGGTTGCACATTAGTGTGGGTTTCTTACACAGATGTTTCTACCATGGTGTTCTTAGATTTTTACATGCAATCTTATGGTTTAAAATTTTTTTTTTTTCCTGTTACTTTTTTCCATTTACTTCTTTTATCTGTTTTATAATCAATCTTACTGTGTCATTCTTAGAATCTGGCTTTGTTAGGATGTTATGAACTCGGGTTAGAATTGGCATCAATATCTGTTGCATGCAGTGAAGTGATCCATCCATTCAAATTAAGAAAATGTTGACCATGGGCCTGATGTTAATATCTGAAAGAAGTGGTACTAGGAAAGATAGTTTTAAGTATTATAAGAAAGATAAGCAAAGGAGATTATCTGCTTTTCTTTTCTGAAAAATAATTTTGACATTGCATTTCTGGTTTATTTTTTATTTTTTAAAATATTTTAATGGATGTTGCCGTCATCTGATTTTAAGGTTTACCATGCGCAGTATGAACTTCGTAATATGCAATTTTCTTTTTTTCTTTTTCTTTTTTTTTTTTAAAAAAAAAAAACAAACTGGTTGAATTGCAGGTAGGCAAACTTGAGTTTCTAATTATATCTTTATTTTGTGGTCATTCTAGAGGGAATGCATTGAACAATTTCCTGATTTTTCGGATGATGTTACTTCAATCTAGGTGCGTTTCCTTTGATTATCAACCAGAAAGTTATTTCTTGGGTGCAGGCTGGGGTTCCAAAGATCCTGGATGGGGACATGCTGGCACAGTTTTTAGAGTTGACCAGCATTCAGCAAGAAGCTGTGCTAGCTGGCTGCTTAACGAGTGCAGGAACCTCAAGTTCGAAGCCACCGCCTCCATCTATTCCCACTGACCAAGTTGTTCGGTTGCTTGAGCGAATCCACTATGCCCTCAACTAGTCTACTCTTCTGTTGCTACTCTGCCACACGTAAATGCTCCAAGAATTTGTGATACTCGGCTAATAGTTTTGAATTTTGGCTGATACCAATGTGATACGACCTTATTGTATAGGTATTGTCCATGTCCAATACATGACATAGAAGTGTATCGGCGGTGTATATGAACTAATCTAGATAGAGATTTGAAATATTAAACATTATTTGTATGTGTTAAAGATAAATTAACAATACATAGTTGCTTTTCACAATTTTTTTTGGATATTTTGTTCATATTGTTTGGCTTTGAGGAACAGGCATGCATGTCTGCGGGGAAGAACAGTCGTATATGTTGTGTTTGAGTGGGAGATGAATGGTGCGAACATTCCTGGGCAGCAAAAGCATGCAGCGGCTGCTGCTGAGGCGTAGTAGATGTTTGTGACGGTTCGTTTTATTCATTTTGTTTCAAGCTGAAATCACGCCAATGGACGAGTTCCCATCCAATAAAAAATGAATAGACCTCGTCACTGTAATCTGCTGTAAATCAATATACAAGTTACCCTTCTTTTACAAAAATAGAATAAAATCAACTCTCTGCCATCTGTATTTTTCACAGGAATTTCATTGCTGCGACATTCCTGAAGATTTTGGTTTTTTTTTTTAAAAATAAAAAATAAAAAAAAAAATTATTTGGGAGATGCGGGTGTCCTGCAGGGTGGTAATGCAAGGTGACTCAACCCATATAGGGCCTGTTTGGCCTATTATTAGGGTATTTTTCTCTATGGCAAGTAGTACTTCCTATTCTGGGCAAAAAAGCCAACTCCAAAACTTTTGAAATCACCGGCGCATGGGCATAACGCACGGGTCGCCCGGAAAGCGTTCTTTCTGCCTCTATCATCAGTCAAGAGAATGCTGTTGGCGCAGCAGGTAGCTGTGGATAATGCCCTCAATCCAAGTATTAATGAGACAAATGAAATTTGGTATCGTTAGTAACCGCATTAACCAATGGGTGTTTGGGAAGGTTTGTCTGATGGTGATGACACCCATCTTTGAACGCTTCCTAACCGTTAGTTTTGTTGCATTTTCCTTTTGTGAGGCAGTGAAGTCAAGGAAGAGGAAACGGGAATTGGCGTGCGGCCATGTTCAAATTTGGAAAGGGAGAGGGTTCTGGAACGGCACGTGTTTTGGGGATTGCCGTTCTACGTATCATTTTCAATGGGGTAAGACGCATTTAATATATCTTTTTTCCAAGAAACAACAAACACCACCTTTTTCGACGTTGAATCATTATCAGTAGGCCCACCTTATCAAAGACTCGGGATTTCCGCCCCTCGTCCCTACTCCCTTCTCTGAGCTGTCAGTCTTTTGCATCCATCCCATCAGCCTTTTCTCCGTACCCAAGGTAAAACTTGGCTGCTCATATACATGAAAAGCATCCTCGCTATTTCAGTCTATGTACCGTGTGGTTTACGTGATCCTCAATTTTTTTTTTTAAAAAAAAATTTACTTTACCTATTTATAATTATTCATTTTCTTATGGTATCAATTTTCATTATAATCAAATATATTTACAAGTATCATCTTAAAAGTATAAAATCAACACCATAAAATAATTTAACATAAATTTTAAGTGGTAGCTTTAATATCTAAACGGTCTACAATATATTTTTTATATAAATAAATTATTGCCTAATCATGATTACATTTTAATAAGTGTAGATCCTATTTTGGTGTGAATTGCACCGTAATTATGATACAATCCACCTGCGTTGGAACATATCTTTTATATTATATATGTACACATCAAGTCAAATCATGTGTAAATTATCAAAAGTATTTAGATGGATTCATGTAATAGTAATTTAATAAATTAATTTTAGATGGTTATTTAATGTTAAAAATCTAAAATTCATATATAAGCCAAATAATTTATTATGATGATTCGATCTAGTGAAATTTTATGTTTTAATTAAATAAATAATTCCTAATGCATATGCTGAATTTTGATTTCATCATCAAATAAGTCTCATTAGCATCCAATTGCACATCAAATACATCATATCCTCGAGCACTTGCCTCAACGCAGGTGGTTGCTTACCTAGGCAATATTTATACTATTAATGAAGGAAAAAAAGAAATTTTTTTCATACTTTCTTCACACATCTTTCCATATAAGTATTCTATTTTCAAATTATTTTTTCAGATAACTATTTTATTTGTTTTGACTTTATTTATTTTACCCATCATTATCCTATCCATTAAAAAAAAATTCACCAAAATTTACCCCCATAATTTTCCAACTTCCCAAGCGCTTCCTTACCTTCTTCTTTTTTTTTTAAAAAAAAAATAATTATTATCTCATGTTTCTTCCGCATCACTCATCGCACACTTGTCATTGCGTGAACGCTACGATAAAGCGATAGAAAAACAATGATGCAGGGCAAGCTGCGTAATGAACCAAATTAGTTTTGTTGGAATAAACGATAGACACGCTGAAAATGATTTTGCAATTTAAAAAATTTATTATTCTATTAGCTATTTATATTATAATTGATCTCAATTGTCTTGACAAGTTGACATTAGTATTTGTCCAGAGTAAAATCCGGCAGGGATATCAATATTTTATTTTATTTTATATTTTCATCAGGGACGGAAATAAAATAGTAAAATACTAGAGAATTCTCCAAAAATGTGCGGTTGTTGGACTTGAATCTACCTGTACTACCGATAATCCCTCCGCGTCAGCAGCGGCACGAACCACGACGCACTTGCGCTCGAGCAAGTGAGAAGCCATTTTTCACGAGGATGGCGGACGCTGCTTCTCGATCCCCACCGTTGATCAGCTGGGCCCCACCTGAGCGCACCGCACCTGTCAAAGAAATAAATGGGCAGAAAAGGGTCTGTAGCTGGCTGCGATGACATTTCACGAGTCGACAATAGTGTGGGTTGGGGTGGGGGCGCAGTGGTCAACGTTGACGGCGGTAGGCGTAGGTGGTTGGAGTGCGATGGAGAATGGAGGGTGAGGATGGCGCTAGAGAAGGGAGAGATGATAGATGCGCATTAAATTGGAAAAGCATCGCCGTCGGAATGAATGGCAAAAAGGTTGGGAGACGTACGCTAGCAATTCAATTCGAAAAGTTTGCCTTTAGCTGAATGCTAAAAGACGACGGGCAGTGTCAGTTGCGGTTGCATGCATTTACGCGAGGACGGCAATCTGGTTGCCTGTCTTACGCCTTGGATTCGCATTCAAGCTGAGAATCTGTTCCGTGATTCACCTCCAGATTTTGGGAAACTGCCATTCCCTGCTTTTTTAAATTTTTTTTAAAAAAATCTTAATTAATTTTTCCAAATTTCTACTCAATTATTAGGTAATACACATGTGGATGGGAGCATTAAGGGGATGTTTTGGAATAAGGCATGGGAATGGTGAGAGGGAAAATGTGGTGATACGGATTTCGAAACTCATTATTTCATAACTAATTATTATATTTTTTTACTTTTATCCTTATATTCTAATCATTTTCCCTATCAACTACTCTCCAGCAAATCTATTTATTCCAACTTTACCCCTATTATTTCATATAAATCACACAATTTTTAAAATATTCCATTTTTTTTTCCTACCAAATACCACATTTCCCACCACTTTTATATTCCCAAACATCCCCGTAGGCAGCGTCCCAACATAAGACCTTTAGCATCAATGCTAACATGAGTACCAACTGCACCGTGCGTTTGAGCTCCGGTCATTTTCTACTTACATGTGACCAATAATAAAATTCACTTTCTCAGCTCCTTTTATACATTTTAGAAGAAATAATTTCATATATTAACTACTTAAATACTGTATTTTTATTTTTATATTTTGATTATTGCTTATATAATAATACTATTTACTTCTACTTTATTTCAATATATCACATCACTCTCACATTCTAAGAAATGTTCTTCCTTAAGGTGTGCTTGGTAATAAGTAAAAATTGTCAAGTTAAAACTTTTTCCTCTCCAAAACTACTTTATTTTTTAATTATTTCTTTACATTTTTTATACAACTATCATACTTTTCAATCATTTCTACATAACTACCAACACAACGAACTTATCTCTTTCAACTTTATTCTATTTATTTATTATCATTACTCTTATCATATCATATCATTTGACAACTTTTACTCTCTATAACTTTTCATAAAAAGTTTTACCTATTCCCAAACACACCCCTAGCCTAATTACCCAACCAACTCCGAACTTTTAAAGTTTGCACCCTTTTCAAATCAGATACTATTATTTTTAAATTTTTATGATACCCGTCCTAATTTTGTTCAATATTTACAATCCTTCTCTATCTCATATCAATTTTCAGGCAATTATTCGACTGGAAATGCGACCCGATCAACGTGCTTCATTCATTTCAGTAGAAGCATAATGAGAAATTTAAAAAAGCAAGATTCATTTTGGTAATAAACTTAGAAGATGAATTTCACTATTATTCAAACCTTGAGATTAATCAGCTGTTTATCATACTTACAATCCTTCCCTTGGATCACCTCTTCTGATTTCCTCGCTACTCCGCCAACCTATTCCTGTCGATCTACCGTCTCACGTGCATGAATTTTTCAACCAAGCAATTTTGTATACCCTGCTTCATCTCACGCCTTTTAAAATTTTTTTTTTTCCTACTACTGCTATTATTCTTAACTTGAAACTTCCCGTATGAATGTTTTGGGTGAATATATATACCTATGAATCTTTACGTCCACACAAGTTGTTCTCTAATACTCCCATCAAAAGAAGAAAAAGAGCTGTTCTCTAATACGCAACCTATTCAATCAATCAAAATTTAGTGCTGACAATATCATCATTACTACCATGAGCGCTCTCCCACCAAAGTAGGTTCAGCTGCATCAACACAGTTGCACCTCTCTATTATATCTTGGTAGCTTTCACCGATATCATGGTAGCTTTCTTAAAATACTTCTACGGCTACATTTATTATGATCATTATTATCCCTCTTTTCAATTAATTCCTTTTATCTTGTAAATTTTGTGTTCCATAGTCACCAAGATCTTGAATGAGATATATATAGGGTGTGTTTGGCAATTTGAAAAAGTTGTCAAATTAAAACTTTTCAATCTAAAACTTTTCGCTCTCCATAAATACTCTTTTTTTAATTATTTTTTACACATATTTCTATACAATAACCCTACTTTTCAATCATTTCTACACAACTGCCAATACAACTAACCTATTTATTTTAAATTTATTCTTTTTATTCCTTGTCATTACTCCTATACTATCACATTATTTTCTACTGATTTGACAACTTTTACGTACAAAACTTTTCATCAAAAATTTTACAACTTCCCAAACACACCCATAGTGTGAGATTTTCTATTTAAAAACACTTTTCTTAATTTCTAATGTAATATTTTATGTTTTCAATACAATTTTTTTCTTATTTTCAATACACATCATTACATTCTTATTCCATTTCTTCATTCTATTGAAGCTACTTGTATCCTTCCAAAGAACAAGACCTACTTTTTAATGATCCATTTCCATTCCTTCAATTATTGATTATTTTTACTTTTTTATAATATGAGAACACTTTAGGAAATTAATTATTTGAATTTTCAAAATAATTTCTTTCGGTTTAGTAATCTATGACCTAATTTATGAGATCTGAATTATTGATCATATTTTAGAATATATTTACTTGAAATGCAATTATTAGGGTAAAAGTTCAATTAAGTGGTTTAATTTTGTTGTCTACTAAAAATTTTACCAACATAATCCCTGTATTCCTTAAACATATTTTAAATATTAATGATTAATTTGAATCTTGTAACTTAAACTAGCAAACAAAGAATTCCTTCAGAATTTGGAAAAAATTGACTATAATTATTACCTTTTATAATATCGTACCATTACACAACTACAAATTGTAGCATCTAGGGTATGTTTGGAATTGTATAAAACTTGCCCATTTTGTTAAACTTTTCAACGCTAGGGTTGTAAGTGCAAAATGTGTTATTTCACTTGTCATTGTAGATTTTCAAACGGGCTCTTTTGCCATTTCGAAATGTGAAAATCCATTGACGTGCCGACACTTGTCCGTGAGCAACAACATAGCCTTGAAAACTTACGCTAATGAAAAAAAAAGGAGCAATATTGGTACATGAGCAACTATTATGCCAACAGTTGTCCTTGAGCAGCAACAGTGTACTTGACCAGCAGCAGCTAAAAAATGTCAAATAATTTTGGCTATTGCCAAACAGACCCCTAAGATAGGGGATCTTCATTCAACAAAAAGAAAAAGACAAAAGAGGCAACTATTCTTGCTGCTTTTTAGTTGTTACTTCTATCAATTAGCAATAAACATTTTAGTTCTTTAAAAACACTACAAGTGTTTTTAATTCACTACATATTAGTTCTTTACTTCAAACCAAATACTTCGGCCATCCAATAATTTTATCTTTACAATTATTGTTCTTGTTTTGCAATTATACAATTATTCTTAGTTAGTTTACGATAATTTATGTCCAAATATTATTTACTTTCTAATTATGGACATGTTCAAACTCTACAATTTTGATTATCAGTGTGACAACATCATCTCCAAACAATAGAGTGCGTTTGTTCTTGGTAGACTAATCATGAACAATATATTGATAGCCTATGAGGATGCTTGGTAATGTTAATTTTGGTAGAATTACAGGATGTGTTGGGAAATGGAAAGTGGAATATTTTTTTATAAATGTGTGATTGATATGAAATAATAGGGGTAAAGGTGGAACAAATAGAATAGTTGAAAGAAAAAATATTAGAATGCAGAGGTAAAATTAAAAAATAAGATTATTAAATGATCGTGAGAAAATGGGGAGGGTTGAATGTTTCCTACCCTATTTCACCCCACTCCTTGTGTTCAGGTTGCCAAACACAAGCCATATAAAGCAAATCCACCATCTAAGAAGCAAGAAAGTGAAAAAGAAGTAGGAGGTTTTAGGCATGCCAAAGGCTTATGACAGAGTAGAGTGAGAATATCTCTACGCCGTTATGAAAATAATGAATTTCAACAAGATATGGATCAAATGAATAAGATGATGTTTGAGCTCATTTAATTATCGTGCAATGATAAATGCTTGCAAGACATAACCTTTTTTTACCAAGTAGAGGACTAAGACGAGGAGACCTTCATACTTTTTCTCACGTGCGCGAAAGGTTTATCTTCCGTCATAACGAAAGGAAGCCATAGTAATCTCTTCTATAGAATGAAAATTTCTCCAAGGGGTCAAAAATAACCCATATACTCTTTACGAATGATGCGCTGCTGTTTTGAGGGTAAATCAAGGGGAACATCTAGGCTTCTGCAAATGCTTAAAATATATAATGAATGCTTTGACCAAACAATAAACATTGAAAAGACGACTCTTTTCTTTAGTTTAAATATGGGTGCAGTCAAAGAAAACAATTTCCAAGGAGTTAAAGGAGCATATATGTAAGAAAATTCATGGATGCAAAGAGAAATTATTGTCAGCAAGGGAAAGAAGTCTTGATTAAAGTCATTGCTCAGGCAATTCCTTGTTACACGATGAGCATGTACCTCTTACCAAGAAGCCTACGTGAATAGCCCAATCAGTAAATTCTAATGGAAGTAGAATGGAGGCCAGAGGAAGACAAATTAGCTAGCATGATTTGAGATATACATCCAAAAGTTTAGGGGATGGGTTTTAAGGATTTAATGGCCCATAACTTGGAAATGTTAGCATAGCAGGTGTGGCGTCTTCTAGTGAACACAATATTCCTCTGCTATGATCTGCTAAGAATTGGGATGGAAGCAAATTAAAGTAATTCTGATTCCTTTAAATGAAATATTTGATGTATGGTTCTAAGTGCATGAGGCAGATGAAAATTTTAAGGTAAGATTAGTCTATAGGTTGATGAAATCTAACCCAAATATTTCTGCAAGAATAACAAGTATAAGACAAAGACTAGGGGGTCACTGAGAAAGAATGTAGAAAACAAAATTGCGAAACGTAATTAAAGGTTAGAGGATGATTAGGAATACGTTGCCTACAAAGACAAACCTCGACAGGAGGGGGGTTGTTGTGGATCCAACATGCTTATTTTGGAGGAAGAGAAGAGAAGATGTACAATACTTATTTGCATTTTAGAGCTATGAACACAAGTTAGAAGAATTTTTGTGATAGATGAGAAAGTTGGACACCAAGAGAGACCCTAAAATGCATTTGTACTAACTGCTTTGAACATGGGAGAAGAGAAGTTGAAAATTTTATCCTATTCTATTGGAGGATAGGATGCTATGGAGTAGTGTGAATCATACTACGAGAACTACAAATCTGCAACAAGAGTGGAAAATCTTAGTATAATGCACAGAAACCTAAGCCGAGATGGGAAAGACCTAAATAGGTAACTAAAAACTAGGGATGTGTTTGTTAAAAGATAACAAAAAGAAAGCTTTTTATCTAAAATTTTTTAATCTAAAATTTTTCATTCTCTACAATTATCATTTTTCAATTATTTCTCTACATCTTTTTGTGTAAATTGCTATATTTTTTAATAATTTCTACACAATTAAGTGATTAACCTATATAGTTTAACTTTATTATATTTATTCCTCATCATTACTCTTAGCATACCACATAGTTTTTTCTCATTTTAAAAACTAGTTTTTTCAACAAAAGTTTTATTACTTTTCAAAAGTGAGTGAATGGATTTTTATGCCATTTTAGGGGATCCAGCCAGCACTTTCTTAGCAGCATGAGTATGATAAATCGCAGGGACAGTGAAACCGCTTCATATGGAAGCTTTGGCTGTTAAATTTGGGATCTTGTGGAGCAGAGAGCTAAACATTCAACAACTGGAATTGGAAATAAATTCGTTGGTATTGGCAAGGTTTTTAATTGATGATTGTCAAATTTTGTCAACTGTGGGAGTCCTAATTCAAGGAATCCAAACAATGGCATTCGATTTCCTATCTGTAGAATTTATGCGTGTTTTGAGAACTGATAATTGGTGTGCACACCACTTAGCTAAATTTGCAGGTTATAACTCTGCTGGAATCTGGATGCAAAGATTGGTGGGGATGCCCACCTGATTACGTTGTTTCTGGAGTAATCTAAGTACTTAACTTTACATTAAAAAAACTCCACAATTTTTTAACATCTGTGAACTTTTTCTAAAGGACGCTAATTCGTCACATTCTAACAGTTATTGGTACTTACCAAAAGGTTAATTTAGGGGTTAATAACATGCCATTGAGTGCAGACCCTGTTTTTTAATTTTTAAAATTTTGTTTATAAACAGCGATCTTTATCAAGATCTTCCAAGAATAAGTTTAATATTTTTTTAGAATGTATTTAATATTTTATTTTAAATTTTAAAAATCCAAATAAAATATCACATATTTTAACTTTTAAAAATCAAAATAAAATATCGCATAAATTTTAAAAATTTCGAAATTTCACGTCATGTAAGTTTAGGTGAGAGACGCATGCTTATAGAAAAATAAAAATAATAAAAAAGAGTTCATGGCATCAGTCGTATCGAACCAAACCCTCTTAAGTATAAGTTTTAATGATAATTAAAAAATGATTGTGAAAATTTTTTACAGAAAACTTCCGGCAACATGACATTCCAAAATTTCACGGTGGCTGATAGCTCATTTCCTTGTGGTGTTCATCCTACTATTCATTTTTTGAGTCAAAACGTACATTTGCAAAGTGATAAAAATTTTGGATGATTTGAAACAAGAAAAAATGATGTAATATAATTGAAGTAATGATAGGAAGTAAAGAAGATAAAGAAAATTTTCCCTATACTTACGACATTTAATTATTATTCTTTTTGTACCCAAGATATTTTAAAAATTCCTTCCAATGCACAACGTTTCACCCTAATTCTGCAAACGCCCACATCATTACTCTTAGCCTAAACGAATGTTAATTGCATGCAAAAAAATGTTGATTTTGCCCCCACATATTTGTAAACAAAGATTCCAAACAAAATGCCTTCCGTATTTTCTGTAAATAGATATGATGCATTTGTTGTTTAAATTATAATAAAAATAGAGGAGGAATCTATTTTATCGTTGTTCACATAATGGTGTAGAGATAAAATCAATATTTCTGCATGCAATTAATGTCTATTTCAGTTAAGAGTAATGGCGTAGGCATATGGAGAACTAGGGATGAAAAGTTGTGGATGTTTGGGAAAATTTTAAAATATTGTGAGTACAAAAAGAATAATAACCAAATGTTGTAGGGGCTAGAGGAATTCTTTCATAAAATAAAGTTAAAATAGATATACTAGTTATATGAATGGTTGTTGAGAAATGATTAAAAAGTACGATAGTTATATAGGAAAATGTAAAAAATGATAGTTATAAAAAGTTAAGTATAACCAAACATGCTCTAAATTTGGCAACAAAAATCTAGCTAACATTGTTGCAAGAAAAGCCAAGTGCTGTTTTTATGACCCAGGTATCAAAAGCTGGGCATTAATAGGAAGAGGAACCTAGCAATTAGTGCAGCCAGCTGATCCTAGTTCATCAAGTGTTGGAAATGAAATATTATCCTCATCGCTACTTTTCCCTCGTGGGAGTTGGTTGTACTGCTGTCGTCTGTCTTGCCATTAATTCCAAAAAACATATATATATAATACAAAGAAGAGCTAGCTAGCAGTCTGACATTGAGAAAAATGGCTGCTCTGAATGAATGCAGAGAAGGGCTTTTGGAAGCCTTGAACACAAGGGTTTATGGAAACGGCAGCCAGACCCTGGTGCTTTCTCATGGGTATGGGTTGAATCAAGGCGTCTGGCACTACCTCCTTCCTTATCTCGCCTGTTACTTCAAGGTGGTGGTATTTGACATGGTCTTCTCTGGGAACGTCAGCCCCGATGTGTATGATAGGAAGAGGTATTCTACCTTCAACGGCTATGCCACTGATCTCTGCTGCCTCCTTGATCAGCTCAATGTCACCAGCTCCATCTATTTGGGCCACTCCATGTCTGCTATGATTGGCTGCATTGCTGCTACCCAAAGGCCTGACCTCTTCAAACACCTACTCCTACTTGGTGGCTCTCCAAGGTTACCTCTCTCTCTCTCTCTCTCTCTCTCTCTCTCTCTCTCTCCAGGTTTATACGAACTCAGACTAAAAGAGAAAACCCATGGATTGTAGAATACAGAAACATGATGTGTAAAAATTTACCAAGATTCAACTGATTCATCCATCACACAAAACCTTGATCTTCTAAGCATACCCACTTTGAAATTGGTAACGGAAATGGTCTAAATCTTTTCCCCACCTTTTTAGCTTCATTAACAGGAGTATACACGAAGGGATGGAATGGAATGTGTATGAGCTAAAATTTTCCATTCCTTAAAATTTTTTTTGTCAAGTTCAATATAATTTCTAATTTTTTAACTCATAATAACTTTGCTTTTATTATTTTCATTACTATTTTTCTCATTCATAATATAATCTTTTATTCTCAAGTACACGATAACCCTTCCTCATCCCTTTCATCCACTTTTATACTCCCGAATACCCCCTAATATTACACGTAAATTTTAACTATTCCTTTTTTTACGTCAAATCTCCATCTATTTTATTTTATCCCTATTCTAGTATTCTGTAATATTATATTTTTTTTCCAAATTTTTCCAATGTCTCTTTTCTCAATTCAGAATAGTGGCTCACATAAAATTAAAAAAAATCAGAAATAGTGGCTAAGCTAAAAGAAGAGAATATCACTATATATGTACTGAAGTTCGGCATTTGCTGGAGCCACAAATTAAGTCTGGGTTGAACTTTTTTGGTCGATCGGGATACCCAATAAACAAGAAATTAACATCTAACTATGGTTTTGAGGATAGGTACTTGAATGGAGAGGGATATGAGGGTGGCTTCGAAAAAGGCCAAGTAGATGAACTCCTGCACAACATCGAATACAATTTCTCAACATGGGTCCCCGCATTTGCACCGATGGCTGTAGGAGTGAATGATTCAAAGGCAATAGAAGAGCTCAAGAGAAGCTTGGGGGGAATGAAACCAGAGGTTGCATATGATGTTGCCAGAAACATATTCTTTGGTGACTACAGACGGGTGCTGCCACAGGTTCAAATCCCCTGCACCATCATCACATCAGAGAAAGATTTTGCAGTCCCCACTTGTGTGGCATTCTACATGAAGAGAAGCCTTGGAGGAAATGCAACGGTTGAGATCTTGGAAACTGATGGCCATCTCCCCATGTTAACAGCACATCTTTTGCTACTAGATGTGTTGAAGAGAGTGCTTGGTTTTTAGCGGGTGGGCAAGATTCAATAGCCGACGATATTTCTCCATGTTATATCTTAAGAGTAGAATGAAATAGGATTTTTAAGATATATATGTATCAAACATATGATTTGGGATTATGTTTTGACTTGATTCAAAGTTCAGACTCAAGTTTATGTATAATTATGTTTTGTGATTGGTATCTATTTTGCTGTTTTGAATTATCAGCTGGATGGCATTTGTTAGTTATTGGAATCAGAATAGTCTCTTAACATGAGAATATCTCGTGGGTGTAATTTCGTACTTCCTATCTTGAAGAAGATTGGGCTTCTTGAATTATTATTATTTACTCAAATGCTTTTCTTGGAAAATTTTTAATGGTCCAATTCACACGTACGCTTGAGCCCTGATAACAGGTTTCACAAGAGTTTCATCCTTCTAACACATTTTGTTCCTCTGTATTAATATTTTATAATTTCGATCATCAAGTTTTATTTTTTAGTGTAAGAAACCTACTATTTCATTTTTCACGTACTTTGTTTCTGACCATGACTTATTATTGCACTACAACATCATCCCCTTTCTTTCTTCTCTACTTCATTGTATTCTTTTTTTTCCCACCCATTTCTTATTGCTCTACTTTTGAAGTTTCAACAATTATAGACTACTATTCAATGAAAGCTGCTTCTAGTTGGCGGTGCAGAGCACTTCATGAATCTCTTTCAAGGAACCCTACTTGATGAGGACGTTTAAATTGTATATAAATGGTATCCGACGGAAAACGCCTGGACCATATTTCTTGGCCAAACACGGCAAAGCCATGAAATATGCTTAGAAGAGATATCTGGCTCATTGGACATTGTTTTTATGGTCTTAATTAAACTTCAGGAGGATATGCTAGAATTCGTAATGTGAACTCAAATAAATTTCCTCAATTCTCATGGATGATGGAACCAGAGAAAATAAAATCCATGTCTTTGAAATGCGTGTGTATTGTGTATAAAATTTTCTTGACGGAAAATTTATTACTATCTGCCCAGGCAGAAATACAAGGGAATGTGTAAAAAAAATGAGAAAGATTTAAAAAGTTAGAAATAGATACATTATGAAAAATTTAATAATCTTTAGGAGTAAGTAAAACAAAAATGAAATAAATATGATAGTTGTATTGAAATAATAATAATAATAATAAATATGATAGAAAATTAAAATATCAAATCGTTTAAAAGATATATGACAAGGACTCACAATTTCTTTTCATATCCAAACTCAGCCTTTGTGTAGGACTTTGTTCTCTTTAACTATGCATATTTGCTTTTCAATACACAAGTTTTGTGTATTTACTTTTTAAGTTTGCCTCCTCCACATTTTAAACCCTGCCGTTAATACAATTTACCAAACAGATTAAAAATTTGTCAGTAGCTATTTTGCAAAAATTTTAATGGCAATATTGCCCTTTTATAAATCGACTCAACTTAACCTCAACAACACCACACTTTTTTTTATCAAAAAAAAAAAAACAACACCACACTTTTTGCAAGTTTAAGTCAACGTATGATATAAAATCGTCCTTTATGTGTATATGAGTCGACTTATATTTATTAGTCAACTAAGATATGGGGGTATTTTAAACTTTCAATTTACAAATAATAAGAGTTAGATGTTTTGACAGTAGGGTTCAAAATGCAAAAAAAAAAAAAAAACAAACTTCAAGATTTAAAAAGCAAATATACAAGATTTGTGTTTTAAAAATCAAATACGTATAATTAGAGGGATCAAAATGGAGAAAAACGAATGAAATCAGTCCCTTTCATTAGAATACATGCGGCATGACCCAATCACAATCTTCTGACAACTGATGACTTCACATAATCTTGCCTGATCTTAGACGGCAACAACATGGACCTCATGGAAGAAAGGTGATGAGCAAAGGAAATTTCCTTTTTCTTTCTTTTTAGGGGTTTGCTTGATATGCTTCTTGTGGTCCTAATTCACGAATGCCGACGGCAACTTATTCACGATTTTGGTTACAGGCCAATTACATTATAGACTTTCGAAACAAGAATCTGCAACGCACGTGTTTGATTCCAGACCGACAATAAATAGATTTTGGCCATGTGCAATTCAGACGCCTCTAAAAACATCCCACCTATCTTTATGACCAGAATTTGTTGGGGCCCAGGACAAACTGCTGACAATGTGCTCGTTCATCCTCCCGATTTTTTTTCTTTTTCTTTTTGTTTTTTTGCCCGAGATGTCCTCCTGGTCTTTAATTTGGCCGGAAAAACGCCAACTAGCCAAAGTATACAAATAATAGTAATGGTTGTAGAAGCAGCAAACAAGAACAATGATAATAGACACAGAAAACTAACGTAAAACCACAGTAACAGTTGCATTTTTGGATAACGCAACTGCAATATAATGACCCCTGCTCTTAAAAATGCACCAACTCTTTAAAGAACAAATTTATTAACACACTTGTATTACCCATAATAAAGATGATAACACTTTTCGGGCTTTATCATAAATGGACGGGGGATTTCAACCGTCTAACACGACAATAATAAATCCGCTTGAATTGGGCCTACGTAACAGAAATCGATGAAGGAAAAGCTTGATTGCCTAACACATAACTTACACCAGCGGAAGTAGAGAATTGATCCCTTTAAAATAGTTGAAGCCTTTGGCCCCTACTGAAGGAAGAGGCATATATCAAAGAGTTCAAATTATCAGATAAGCTGGAAGATTATCATTAATAACACATTAGTTATTACACTTTCCACTATAATTTGAATAAAATGAAGGAATTCGCACAATCCCTCTTCTTGTTCAAGTCAAAATTTTCAACTACAGCTCAATAATCATTTGGATTAGATACAACAATTTACAAGGATGACGCAGTAACACTTGCAGTAGGCACATCTTCTGAAGCTTTCTCATGAGAGTGTAAACCTGACTTAGTTTGGTTTTTTTGGGCGAATTTTGGTGATTAACAACATAGTAGGTTGATCAGCTATCTTCACCATTACGTGAGAGAGCTCTCCACATAGTCCATTGCTTTCTTTTTAACATATTTAACCCTATCTTCATCTCCATGAGACTTCTCGTACTCTAGGTACTTCTTGAACAAGAACTGTAGGTGCAAGTCAAAAATGTTATTCATGCATGAAAAAGAAAAGAGGGCATTGAAAGATAGGAAAAAGGATATAAAAGCCATACTAATTACTTGCGTTTCCATGCTACACACCTTCATTTTCTTTGGAGGAAGACTTAGGCAAATGGCCCGTTCAAATAGTGCACGTATCATATCTACATCTCCCAAGCGAATCTCCTGCAAAATGTAAATTTTAGATAAAAGAGCACGCAATAATTCCTTAAAATCAAATGGAAAGGATTTGGAAACTAAGATCTAATTATGAAAGTCAGTTCAGTAAATGAAGTTACGAAATTGACGTTAAGCAAGACCATTGAGTAATGTCTTCAGGAAAAACAATATTACTTCTACTGTAAAAATCACGTTTCAAATTTCCAATTCAACGGTTCAACTTAATGGCATTGATTATGGAAAAAATCCCATCAGGCATAGAAAAAACACCCAAACAAAAGAGCAGTCAGAGTATACCTGATCAAGGTAAACACTCCACAAGTCTGTCCTCTTTGGGTACTCCCGCAGTATTCCTTCAAACATGGATCTTCCATGGTCAGGTACACCACACTTAAACTCAAGGATAGCAGCCTTCGAGATGAACTTGATGTGTTTATTACGAGGAAGGACCAACAAAGCACGATTCACAGCTGATTGAATTCCATTTTTGCCTTGCTTCAAAATGTTCTCTATTCGTCTTAACCACACCTACAATTATACAGCACTCAAAAGCTTTATGAAGCATTTATAGACGATTTTTCTTTTCTTTTTTTCGGGAAAAAAAAAACCTATTAATAAAATTAGGAAGGAGTCAGGCAAGAACCTATACCTTGCATGATGTTTTGAACTTTTTTGTCATTCTATTAAGAAGCTCGTCTGCCAGATTATGCTGATTAGTCCTTTCATACATGCCTAAGAGAGCCAAATGTATTTTTTTGGCATCACAATACTGCAACGCTCTTTGGAATATCTTCATGACAGATTCCTGAAATAGGTTTTAAATGTCAGCAACAGAAGGTGGACAAATGTACAGGTAAAGAATAACAGAAGAAAATCTATTTTCTTTCACCTCACGAGGCTTTCCATATTCATTTTCCAGATTAAAATAAGCAACCCAGATATGCATCTTCTCCTCCTCTTCTCGGATATTTATTGTTTGCAAAGCCCTGTTAAAAGACAAAACAGAAGTAATACACACAGATAATGTGGAACTAAGATTACGAAGTCCAGAAAAAAAAAAAAAAAAAAAAGGCAATAGCCTCAGCGGCAAGAACAAACTTTCGAGAAATCCTCACAGGGGATATGAGATTAAATAAAACAATAACACCTTTTTCATTTCATCTTTTTTTTTTTATTGGCATTTAAGCATCCCTACGATCACCACATTAGACTTATCCAAGTATTTTGGGTCACCTACAGATTCTTTTCTCATTTTCATGTTGTTGAAGCCTTTTGACCACCCTTTGAGCTGCCTCCCATGCATCCTTCTAAACATTCCCCTCCCTTCTGGAGTAAATGTGGTCCGACTCCTAGTAAGTGCAATTCTTGACCTCCAATATACAAACTGAAGAACTGGCACCTGCTTTCTCCATGTTCGAACATACTGGTCATGCTTCTATACTTGGTTTTCATCCTTTTCTTCCTTCCTCCTTTTTTACCTAAAGAATGGCAACTAAAATCTATTGAACGAACTGAAGCAGAAGACAAACTAGGTAATCATAGATCACCAATGGCCATAATTCCCCTCTCACACCTCAAAATGTTAGTTCCTGAGAAAAAATAAAAATCCTCAGTTTTGATCTCTGAAAGATGAATTATTGCCGTAATACATTAATTAAAACCTTCAATTTTAATTCATTCCATATCATTATGTCCCTTTGATTAAAACCACACATCCCCATCTTCACGATTTTATCTTGAAAAATGCCCAGTGTGCAGTTATGCCGGTACTTGCATCGCCCACTGCATGCAAACTAGCCATTTCTTAATCTCTAAGAAAGTTGACATACAAACAATCATCATCTTGGTACCCCATTATTCCAGCACGTACGTAATAACTGTAGTCCTCAGCACTACTATACACCTTAGTTGCCATAATTTCCTAGTCCTAATACTTTATAGCTACCAAGTCAACTTGCCCCTTCTACTTTTGAGTTAAGATACAACAACACAACTCTGGAGATTTATGCTGACTTCTTAGGGAACAGAGCCAGCTGCATCAGTAAAACCTTGATTTATGAATGAAAACAAGGTTTGAGTACAAGGCAGCCAATGTGTCCATAAGAAGCTGAAGTTGGAGCTCTCCACAACCTATCATGCCAGAGACCATACACATGCATGACATAAAAAGAACAAGTAGGGCCCTTTATTTGCAACTATGACAAGAGTTCTTTTAGAAATGGGCACAGCTAAACTAATGGTAGGTTATTCCTATTTATCTCTTCGATTAGCATGTCTTTTTATCCAAGAAAGGTCCATCCACTTATTCCATCTGTGTATATCCTACTTATTTGTTCAGACATTCTAGAAAACCTAGTCTAAGTAAATTTTAAACAGGCATTTTCAAGGCCGCCTCCATTTGTTTCAGCAGTCTGTTCTCATCCACCATTTTCTGGTCAATAATGCCTCGCAAAGTACTGAAAAGCATTGTCAGCACAAGCTTTTCCCTCCTTTCATGTTATCACAGCAATTTAACTCCTTTCAAGTTGCACTGCGAGAAAATCAAACACTGACTTTGCATGGAAATAAATTAATAAATAAACAAAAAATACAAAAGGAATAATTTACAGGTGAAAGTTGGATATCTGTCTACTAGCTTTCTTTCACAGTTTCATATAGTGCCACTGAATCGATGCAAACGTCTGCATGCCCTTTTATTTTTTATTTTTTATTTTTTCATTCAAATGTGGACTCCAGCATGAATATTGTATAAATACAATTTTACATTTTTCGACTTTTAAGAACTTTTTATTTCTGAAAATAAAAAATTTTAAAGTGAAAAAAATTGAAAAAACAATAAAAAAAAATTATAAAATTGCTTATAGAAGGGTACCGATCCCATGTGCAGGCTGCAGTTGGCGCCCAACTGGAAACTACGTCCAGCTGCAAATCTCTTTTTATTTTTTTTTTATAGACTTGTTAGAGGAAGTATATATAAACCAATTTTGACGATGTGTATTTTTTGGGATTTTTAAACACAGGTTTTTTTCATTTTCAAAAGTTGAAAATGACTAAAATACTTATGTTAAAAAAAAAGAAAAAGAAAAAGAAAAAAAGGGTTACATAGCCAGCTTAAGTAGCCAGTCACTTAGGCCGGCTGCATATGACCGCTGGCCTTTATAGAATATTCATGCTTGGGCTCACATATGAATGATAAAAAATCCAAAAAAAAAAAAAAAAAGGATAAAGGGGGCATGCAAATGTTTACACTGAATCAGGCCTCTTCATATAGAGGGTATCAGCAGCGATGAAAGAAAACAGAGAACCAAGAAAGCTAATGTTACACTCGATGCTGCATCTTTATCATACCTTTCAGCTATAGAGCGTGCTTTCTCCACATCTGCCTGAGATAGGAAAAAAGCCATATAGTTTATCCATGCAACACTACTATTGGGAGAGCTCCTCACCCACTTCTCAAATTCATCAGCAGTTCTTGGTACATCATTTTCAAGGAGTCTTTCTTCAGCAGCTCTAATTTCCAGTTCCCTACATAAGAATTTGAAAGATTAATGATAAAAAAATGAGAAATAAAAATAAATACTTGTAAAAGCTGAGGCAATTATGAATGACAAAAGGAAATAGAAGAACGGAAAGACCTTGCTTCCTTTGCTTTTTTCTTCATATGTTTTTGACTCTTCTCAGCAATAATTCTTATTTGATGAGTTTCCTCCTCAGCTCCAGTGAATCCAACTTCCAGATCAGAACCTTCGAAATCATCAAGAGTAACCTCGAGAGGAGGAATTGATGCCCTTGATTCTGCCTCCTCAAGAACCGGATGGTGTTCAACTGCAAGTTCACCATATGGACCAATAGTACCGGCAAAATCACCAACCAGGTTCACCATATAATGCTCAGAATCATTGTTAGAGCCAACAACATCAATGTCCTTATTGCCTATCTGGTTTGGTGTGACATCAACACCAGCATTATCTCCCATATATGAATTCTTCATTCCAAGAGAAACCCGTTGTTTTGCACTATCCACCTACAAACATAAGTTGTGCATGACAGAAGCATGTTAGGAAACCAATGGTTCAGCACCCTGGCAGAAGGAAAGAAACTCTAGAATGTCTCCAAGATAGCAAGCCATAACTTTTCAAGTTGCATGGTGCAGTGATTAAATAGATGAATAGAGAATCAACGTAGTCACATAACTGCAAGGACTAAAGTGACATCACTATCAAGGCCCACAGAAAATTCTAACCAGAACTACAGTAAGAATAAAAATATGGCTTCAGAACTGGAAGTCACTATGACCCAGCAAACTGAATTTTGAACTATGCTAACAGATTGACAAGCACCTGAAGGTCATTCTTAAATTATTAGCATGAAAGAATTTTACCTTCAGTATCTTTGCCAGCACCTTATCTCCAACTTTATATTTGCTTTCAATATTCTCAATAGAACTGTCAGAAACCTCTGAAATGTGGCATAGACCAACCTAGTGCAAAGAAGAGACATTAAAATATGGACAACAAAGACAAACAGCAGTTCAGAGATAAACCTATAGAATGTTTACCATGTTGGTACTATGAATGTTTATAAATAAACCATATGGCTCAATCCGCCTGATGTTGCCAGATATAACATCTCCAACAGGTAGCTTATGAAGATCGCTTATTACAGATTTTGATGCACTATCTTCAGAAACTGTTTTCAGGGTTAACTCAACCCTCTTAGACAGGGGCTCCACAGAAAGTACCCTGCACCAGATAATCTGTTAAATGTGGAAAACACAATTGTTTATACCAATTTCTGATGGCTGTCATACTTACCTGGCAGTTACTAATCGTCCAATGGGGAATTCATTTTCAGGTTTCTCCAAGTAACCATTGGACAAATTTGAGAGAAGAATTTTTGCATCAATCTTCCGAGAAAGCATAACAAAACATCCTTTAGGCGTAACATTCTTGACATAGCCCTGAAGGAAACAGCATCATCGGATAATTGTTAGTATCCTGCTTTACTCACTGGTTCACGTAAATAGGGCTAATGTTTAAGTTTACAAATATAGTTTGGGTTAAGGTTTAGATTTTACAAATATAGTTTGGTTTGAGGCAAACATGAGTTTCCTGAACTCAAGTTGCAACCTTAGTTTTAACAGACTACCGACCATCAAAATGAAAGAAGACAAGAAGACTGACAGGTTATTAATACCTGAATATCCATATCAGGACGAAGGTCCTCAATCTTCTCAAATCGTTTGTGCAAAAGATCCCTGTACACCAGAGATTTCAAAAATCGAATTCAACCTTCAAGATTGCATCTATGATATACAAACAGAAGATCTTTCCATTTTCAACTTTCGACCTTAGGTAAATCTCCAACAGAGGTAATTGTTTTATGATGGGTCCATATACCAACAGAAAAATAGATGAAATACAAGACTCCTAAAATTCATAGAGACTTGCAAGTTGCACATGAAAATTATAAGTAGAAGCGTCTACTGTGGTGCGAGGCACCTATCCTCTGGTGCATGCAAACATAAGCAATACAAATCCAGCTAGAGCATAAAGAATATGTAATCAAAAGACAGAATTGCAATAAATATGCCTCAGATTGAAATTGAAGTAAAACAACAAAATATCAGCATACCCCATAGAATTCTCAGCCTGGATCATCAATTGAGAAGGGCGTAAAGACAATTCAACATGTACAGTACCCTTGAATGACCGGCTGATTTCCAGCACCTTGCATTTGACGAACTGACCTTCACAATATCCATCCAGAGGGTTGCATACCCACATGTCTCTGAGTTCTGTAAAATGGACCTTTCCAAAAAGATGAGGTCCAATCTGAACCTGCAATCCACCAGTTCCAGGAAGAACTTTTGAAATTCGACCATTGAGAATATCACCTTCAAGGATATATTTATTATCATCATAATCTGGATCATCCAACTTAACAGTGCTACTATCAACTGATGCTCTTGGTGTAACAGATGATGAGCACAATGTCAGCCTCATAAGCCTCTTCTCTTTGTTAATACTCAAAACAGAACCAGAAACAGCTTGCCCGACAGTAAAGTGATTCCTGAAGACTTGAAGTTCGCTCAGGTCATTGGAACTATCAAGAATAAACAGCTGAGCCTTCACATCTCGACATACTGTTAAGTGGACCCACTCATTATCAACCTTAATTACATAGCCAGTGACAACTTCTCCAACTGAGAAATTCAAATTTTCAGCCGGAAGTCCACCCACATATTCAGCCCCTGAATATGAATGTCATGTTAGATTAAAGAAAGCAGGGCTAACAAATAAGACAAGCTGATCCTTTTATTAAAGATTTCTAGACAAAATAATTGTAAGCATATTTTTTAACCATGCATCATTTTATACTTCCTCAAACTTTAAAATTGAGTAAATCATGGGCATCAATTCATTCTCTCCGTGACGGGTCAGCACTCACATGGTTGACTGATTGAAGTCCTGAAGTAGAAAACAAAGGAAAACATGGGTGGGTTAATAGAAACTAATAGTTCAGGCCAACTGCTCAACCTGCCAAGGTCCAAACAGGCCAACCAGGCTGGTTGACTGTGCCAACTCCTTTGAGTCTGGGTTTGAGAAATATGCTGAAAGGGTGAGCAAGCAGAGGATAGACGTGTATGACAGAACCAAAGAACACAAAAACAGAATATGGAAGACAATTGATTTGATCCCATTATGCATGAATCAGGCCAAACATGAAGTAACAAGTGCAAAAGCACAACAGGCAGAAAAGCATGATGTGTGCACAAGAATACACTAGCTGGAAACCTAAAATAGAAAACATGAAAAATTACATACCAGAAAGCACAGAAGGCTTAACTGAGAGCTCCCACTCATGCCCTTTCTTCCTATTCCCCAATGGATGGATCTTAGCAATTAGCCTTGCAGTTAAAAGTTGTCCAATTCTGAAGTTGCCCAGAGGATGTATCGAAGATTGCCGATTATCAGTAACCTGCTCATAATACACGATCACATCTCACCATTGTTAAGCATGTTTAGGAAAATAATGCAAAAAGTACAAACTATCTTCAAAAGGTGAATGGTAATTAAATAAAAATCGGCTACCTCTGTAATATGTACTCTCCCATGGAAGTTAATACCGAACTTCAATCTTAATTCCAGAGGTTTTACATCAGTAATCTGTACAGATCAAATACAAGAGATCCAAGGAGTAAATTAACAGCAAAGATTCCTCATCCACCAGTTTCATCTAGTTTCAACTGCTAAATAATTGAAAAAAGCTTCACCTCTGCCTCAACAATTGACCAAATGTCGTAGCTAGACCTTTTCTTTGCTCTTTTTGAGCTTGAAGTATCTGACCCCAAAGAGTCCAGCAGAAGTAGAAGTCTTCCGCATGATGATGGACTTGGGAGAGCCTTTACAGTGGCTGTAACTCTGGATCATGTGAACCATGAGATGAATTGAGAAAAAAAATAGTGTTAACGCTGCTAAAAGTAGGGAATGATGTTGGAAAAAAGAATCGTTATTAGGAATAGAAAGTGTTACATAAATGTCATATCAAATACATACAGACGAAAATGAGTCACATGCAAACAATCTACATGAATCCAGGCATGCCTGAAAGTTTCAATGGAAACACATGAGATATAATGGTAAGCAGGTCTCACAATGATAATAATAACACTCAACATTATGAAAAGAAAACACCAACACACAGATGCTAGAAGCAGATATTCAACATAAATATATACATACTCAATAAATATATATACATATATGTATATTTCTTGAATGCATACGTATTCAATATATTAAGGAATACTAAAAAAGTAAAAATCGATAAGAGAAACAGTTTGCCATCATCATATGAGTTCCATCACACAGATGAGCATAATGTTAGTCATTATTAGGAACCAATGTAGACAAAGCAATTCACTTGTGATCAAAATTATGGCCACCTATGCACCTATAGATCCGACTGCAAGCAATTATGTGAATTCCAGTAGAACTAGTACTGAATAGGTCGAAACATCTAGCCCGTTATAGAAATCACCAACAATAGCACCATGTTGTTCAATTACACCCTAGGGAACTTCTGAAAAATTGAGGCAAACCAAATGGTAGCGAATTACTCTCAGTTATTATTATTATTTGGTCATGATAGATGGTTTTAGTCTTTTATACACACATTACCAACTCAGACACAATCATGATCCTACTTTTAGAAACCACAAATTAAAGATAGAAGATGGCCAATATCAATACTGCAACCGTATAGAAAGATTGACAAATATGACTACAATCAGAGGAGGAATTTTGTTCACCTCTGGCCAATCTTGAAGTTTTTGTGAGGAAGCTTTTGTATGTTGTAATCATGTGTTGAAGCAAATCCAATTAAATTATTTGAGTCTGGTATCGAAAGCACCTGTTCCAGTTACACCAGATTCAACAAAAAATGCACTGTTATCCTCTAGATCCTCAGTGGAAATGGATTAAGAGCAATAAACGACTAAAGAAAAACTTGCCAAGTAGTTGTCCTTTGCCATCTCCACAACACCACTAATGGTCTGATGCATTTCCAAGCCCATGTATGATTCTCTTCGATGTTTCTGGACAAGAAGAACAAGAAGGTAGATTAACTCCAACAGACAAGGAAAAATTAAGAGGATGGCACTATACTGCAACAAGCAATGCAAAATTATATAAAGACATTATGAATCATGATCAAATATTCACATCAACCAGCACAATATCCATATGATCAAAATATTTCATATTTCATATCAACAGGCAAC
This sequence comes from Annona squamosa, assembly GCA_035584095.1. Classification (NCBI taxonomy): domain Eukaryota; kingdom Viridiplantae; phylum Streptophyta; class Magnoliopsida; order Magnoliales; family Annonaceae; genus Annona; species Annona squamosa. Next base: position 12,266,091 of record JAXCLR010000081.1, read on the forward strand.
AAACCTTGCCAGTAAGAGTTTCTATCTTACTGCCAGTCCCAAGTTCGAGAAAAAAGTGAGGGTTGGCATGTCAGGCTGGCAGCCGGTGCTATTAAAAATCACCAACACATCTCTTATGGATTCTGAAAATATATTAGAAGTTGTTAATGCTAGGGCATCCCCTGTAAGTGACTCGCTATAGCGGAGCCTGGCTGTAGTGAGAAATGAGCAAGGGCTACTAGGGTGTTTTCCTAAAAGCAACGCGCTACATCGGAGCCTGAATGTAGTGAGAAATGGGCAAGGGTTGCTAGTGCGCCTCCCCGAAAGCGACGCACCACAACTTCCAGTTGTGACGAAAAATTGGCAAAGGTCCACATGCCTTTATAGAAGTGGTTTAGGGAAGAAGGTGATACCAAAACACAAGGTCCGTTTTGCCTCATGGAATGTTAGGACTCTTTCAAGGAAAAGTATGTAAGTAATAGATGTTATTAGAAGGAAAAAAATTAATATAGCACGTCTTTAAGAGACTAGGTGGAAAGGAGAGAAGGCGAAAGAGATTAATGAATTCAAATTATGGTATATAGGAAAGGATGATAATAGAAATGGTGTAGGGATAATAGTAGATAACAAATTCATAAATAAAGTTGTAAATGTCAATAGAGTAAATGATAGAATTATTCAAATAAAACTTGTATTAGGTGTAAAGGTCTTAAATGTGATTAGTGCTTATGCACCACAAGTAGAATTAGATAATAAAATCAAGAAACAATTTTGGGATGACTTAGATAGTGTTATGCAAAGGACATCTAACCAAGAAAAGGTTGTGATAAGTGGAGATTTAAATAGACATGTAGGAAAGAAGAATGTAGGATATGAAAGAAGTCATGGAGGTTTCGGCTTTGGAATAAGGAATGAAATGGGGAATGTCATTTTGTACTTTGCTATAGCATATGATTTGGTTATAGTAAATACCTTATTTCAAAAACGAGATGAACACTAGATAACTTTTAAGAGTGAAACCAATTCTAGCTAAATAGATTTCTTCCTTATAAGAAAATTAGATAGATCCCTTTATATTAATAGTAAAGTTATCCCAGGTGAGAGCTTAGCTATGCAGCATAGATTATTAGTGATGGATATATATACACGAAAAGAGTCAATAAAAACTAAAAACAATATGATTCTAAAAATTAAATGGTAGAATTTAAAGGGAAACAACATAAAACTTTTTAATAAAAGAATAATAGGAGAAAAATGGGACACAAGAAGATGGAGTAGAATCAATGTGGGATAAAATGACAACTAACATAAAAGAAATAGGACAAAGTATTGTAGGTATATATAAAAATCGTAGATCTTCACATAGAGAAACTTGATGGTGGAATGAAGATGTTCAAAAAGGTATAAATGTCAAACAAGAAAAGTTTAAAACATGACAGAGAAATAAAAATGATACAAACTTACAACAATACAAACTATCAAAAAAAGCTACTAAAAAATTATTCGCGATGCTAAACACAAAGCTTATGAGAACTTATATGATAGATTAGGAACTAACAAGGTGAAAGGATATTTTTAAGTTGGCTAAATTAAGAAAAAATAAAGATAAAGATTTAACACATATTAGATGTATTAAAAGTGAGGACCAAAGAGTTCTATTCAAAGATGATGATATTAAAGAAAGATGGAAAACTAATTTTTATAGTTTACTAAATGATATCCCACACGAACATTTAACATTAGATGTTAATTTAAATAGAGAAGAAAATAGGAATATCAGTTATTCCCAAAATTTTGAATATCTGAAATAAAGGAAGAACTAAGGAAAATAAAAACAGGAAAAACCTTAGGTTCAGATAATATACCAATTGAGGCATAGAAGTACATGAAAGATGCAGGTGCAACATGGTTAACAAATTTTTTTAATCATCATCATCATCATAAGCCATTTCCCACCTATGTGGGGTCGGCTGCATGGATTCTGTTACGCCATTCTTGGCGA
>JAXCLR010000081.1:12268171-12300119 GCA_035584095.1 Annona squamosa
TTAACAAATTTTTTTAATAAGATTATAAAAACAAAGTTAATGCCAAGTGAATAGAGGAAAAACATTATAGTTCCAATCTATAAAAATAAGAGAGAGATTCAAAATTGTACAAATTATCGTTGAATAAAATTAATGAGTCATACTATGAAATTATGGGAAAGAGTAATTGAACATAGACTAAGACGGGAAACAAATGTATCTGAAAATCAATTTGGTTTTATGCCAGGAAGATCAACCACTAAAGCTATTTTCTTAGTTAGATAACTATTTGAAAAATATAGGGAGAAGAAAAAGAACTTCTACATGATTGTTATTGATTTAAAAAAAGCTTATGATTAAGTACCAAGAAAGTTAATATGGCAAGTGATGACAAAAAAAGTAATTAATGACAAATACATTGATATTATTAAAGATATGTATGAGGGGGCTGTTACGAATGTGAGGACCATTAGTGGAGATACTAATGTTTTCCCAGTTAAAATAGGCCTACATCAAGGCTCAGCCTTAAATCCTTACCTTGTTACCTTAGTAATAGATGAAATTACTAGACATCTCGAAGAAAAAGTAATTTGGTGTATGTTATTTGCAGATGACATTGTTCTAATAGATGAAACTAAAGAAATATTAAATTTTAAATTAAATAGGTAAGTAGATTCTTTAGAATCTAATGGTTTTAGAATTAGTCGCACTAAAACTGAATATATGAAATACAATTTTAATAATAGTAAGAATCCAAATGAGGAACCAATTAAGATTTTAGATCAAGTAGTAACAAGAACTAATCACTTTCGGTACTTAAGATCAATAGTTCAAGAGATCGGGGAAATTGAGAAAGATATAATACATAGAATTCAAGTAAGATGGAAGAAATAGAGAAGTGTATCAGGAATTTTATGTGACCGTCGAGTTCCAATCAAATTAAAAGGAAAATTTTATAAGACTGCGATTAGACCTGCTATGCTTTATAGGGCAAAATGTTGGGCAATTAAAGAACAATATATACAAAAAATGAGCATAGCGGAAATGAGAATGTTAAGGTGGATGAGTGGTACAACAAGAACAAATAAAATTATGAATGAAATAATTCCAGAAAACTTGAAAGTGAGACCAATTTGTGATAAAATGAGAGAAAACAGATTAAGTGGTTTGGTCATGTTAAAAGGAGGCCTGAAATAGCACCGGTTAGGAAAACAGAATCTATCCAAGCAGAAGGTGATAGGAGAATGAAAGGAATACCCACAAAAACATGGATAGAAGTAATTAAACAAAATTTAAAAATATTACAAATTACAGACAATTTAGTCTTGAATCTCCAAGAATGACGTAACAGAATCCATATAGCCGACCCCACCTAGGTAGGAAATGACTTATGATGATGATGATGATATCAACAGGTAACAGACATCATACCACATGTTGCTAATATCAACTTTCATTCCATTCAATTGCATTCCAATCATATCCTCTCTAGATCAGGCCTAAGTGGTGTTAAAATCATACATAGGCCACTGCATAAAAAGAAAACTTGAAACTTCTAAATCATGTTTCCTTTCTCTAAATTGCATTAGAACTATAGATGCAAATCGGGTCGGGTTATACCATCTAAACTTGGCATACATAAATACTCATGAATACTCTTATTATAAATTAATAAAAGCATACCTTTATCATGCTCATTATAAACAATAAAAGCATACCTTCACCATGTGTTACCTTATTTACTCTCCCTCCCTCCTCTTTCCTTTCTCTAAATTGCATCAGTACCATCTAAACTTGGCATATATAAATACTCTTATTATAAATTAATAAAAGCATACCTTATCATGCTTATTATAAACAACAAAAGCATACATTTAACAATGCTACCTTATCTATTCTCCCTCCCTACATGTGTTACCTCATTTATTTTCCCTCCTTCCCTCCCTCCAACTCCATACAACTACTCTATCTATTTAATCCTTCTTCTTTCTACTCCTAATCGTTAACCTATTACATGATATCGCTCTTTCACCTTTTCAAAAATTTTCCCCACTTCGTTATTAATTACCAAACACACCCTTAGTTAGATGTGTAAACATCACATTTATCTTATTTCCCAAAAAGTCAAGATTACGTTTTTTCATGTTTATTTAATTATCACTACAGATAATATCACATCAGGATTCAAAACCCATACTTTATAGTATGATGCCATGGAAGTAGCTAGATAAGAACCATCCACACACATGAAAAATAATCTCAGATCTAGTCAAGTGGTACAGAATCCAATAATCAGCAATTTTCCCTAACATCATGCAATCAAAATTACAAGTATCTTGCCACGTGGTAAGTCAGGCATCTGAAAATGGGCTTTACCAGCTTTGAATCACCCCGCCGCACGCGGATGTACTAATAGTCCCGCCTGTGTGAGGGTTCTACCTATTTCCCCCTATATAGTGGTTTTACAGATTTCTTCCGCTAAGGGAGTATTATAAAAATGTCTCTTCATCAGTTGAGGGTTGTGAATGTACTTTTGTAATATTAGTTGTCACATTGTATAAATACCAATCAAAAAATTAATAATAATTACAAGTATCTCATAACTCAGCAAATTTCAGTAAAGTCACAATTACAACCTTGTGGGTGGTTTTTCGGTTGAGGTCCACTTCTCTTGCACTGCTAACCAGATCTGGCTTAAGGGACATATCCACAAGTCCGTCTGTCTTTGAAACATCAAGAACCAGAGCTCTAACAACCAGACCCTTTTGCACATTCACTCCACCAACTGCAAAGAATATGTTATTACACTTCCATGAAAGATAAAGATTCCTCATGCTATTAAAATGTCAGAAGAGAAAAACCTACGTTGATTTTCAGAAATAAAACCGACAACATCAGTGTGCTCTGTGAAGTTAACAACAACACCAAACTCTTTAATCTCCTGAATCTCTCCCTCAACCAAACTTCCAATAGTAAAGTTCTCCATCCATTTGAATTCAGAACCGCCAGAATCTGCCAATTGCAGCTTTGCAATCTATACCATGAAGTTAAAAGAAGGTTCGGCTTACCAGGATGAAAAGCTGTAATAACTAATCAACCACAATTCATAAATGATGGCAAGGAAAGGAATTTCATATGTAAACATGAAAGTTTTGAGGATAAGACAGCAATCAGTGTCAAATAGAACCTAATTAACAATACAAAAGTCAAAATGCAACAATCAAGGTGAAGGAGCAAGATCAAGCCAGAGCAACTACGGGATAACAACAAAAGCATTTTCTAGACTCCTTCCTTTAAAAGATATTTGCAAGTAACAAAGGAAAGATTTGTTCCACATAATTAAGAAAAGGATTGTGAAGAAAAACGGAAAAAAAGAATTAGTATAGCCCTCCTAGGGCTTACTTATGGTAAGGAGTAGCTTAGAAGTGATTTTTTCTGATGCTCTCACACCGACTTCATACAGCCAATTCAACAAAATGCTAGCCATCAGTGGGGAAAGCCAAAGCATTCTTGTGTAGTTGCATGGAAATGTCTCAACCGCAACATTTACTGCCATATGCTTGGGCAAAAGGCAAGAGGATACTTCTACTCTAGCGAGTTTGCCAAAGAAATATGCCAAAACAAATTGCAATGAAGCCCCAGTCAAAAGTTCCATATACACCATACTTATTATTAGAATTATGTTCATATGCACATGGAGACTTGAAAAAGATGACATGATCTTAATCTAAGAAAATAAAGACTAAAATGAACTTGGCCATAATACTTACCTTATCTTCTGATAGAAAATACCCCTGAATAAATGACGCATCCGTCGAAAAGCAAGTAGACTGCTTCAAAGAAATAGCTATTTTTCCTGCTTCTCCATCTACCTGTGAAAAAAAATTTTGAGTTGCAATCAGCATAGTTATGAAGTTAGCCATATCAATGTACCCAAAATATTTATAAAATTAAAAAAAAAAATCTAAACTAATTTCACTTTGCTCACTGACATTGAGAATATGACTGCGAACAGACTGTCCAATATAGAAAGCTTTGGAAAGGTCAACATTTGGATCTTCAGTAGCCTTCAAAGAAATAACTGATTTGGTGAGTACTGAACATGACTGAACATGTGGTGCAACGATATTCACATTACAGCAGTCATAAATTATGGGTACTACTAACTCTGTTTTTAGAGGAAAATCCAGTCAAATGTCCAAGGAAGCGAACAAAGCATCCGGTCCCAATTACGTTGCAGATATATCCCTGCATGACTCAAGAAAAAATAATTGTTGAACCAAGAAGAAGAATTGGCATACTGACTTCAAAACCACATGTGGTCCGTAAAGCAAGCAAAACCATTGTTTAGAGTGATTCTTTTCTCAACTTCATACAATTATATATTGTCAATACAATTTAATTCAGATGCCAAATCTCACAGGGAAATCTCCAGAAATAATAGCACACTGATCAAGTTGCAGCAGAGCCACAAAACAACACCAAAGCCACAAAGGACTATCTAATTCTGATTTTTCCGTCCAACAAGATCCAAGCCTCCAAGTGCATCATTATAAGAACTACAAAAAGTAAGGTCCTCTCTTCCATACACTTATTCTGAACTGTTTTATTTTAAATCAAATGTCTCTTCAATTAAATGGGATAGAATCTGTATCAAATTTTAATAGTATGGGCAGCAGATTTCTGAGGATCATCATTTCTGATGACTCTTGTGTTCTCCTACTATGTGTAAGAAAGCATCCACTACTCACAGGTATCACTGTATGAGGATGAATCTGTGCAATGTCCAAGGGAAGCAGCTTAGCTGAATTAATGAGAGAATACTTGGCCGAAAGAATCAGACTGATCCCAACAACATCTGTCAAGAACAAATAAATAGAAATTACTACACAGAAATTAATGCGGTATATGAAAGTTGAGCAACAACAAATATAAAACTACATATATCTCATCATCATTAGCATCACCACCATCATCATCATAAGCCATTTCCCGCCAAGTGAGACCAGCTGCATGAATCCCATTGCGCCACTTTTGACAATGATAACTAAGCTTTCAATAATTTTAACATCCATCCATGTTTCTCTAGGTCTTCCTCTCCTTCTCTGTCTTTTGTTTCAATAAACTCAACTCTCCTAACAGGTGTCATTTTGAGCCTCCATTTGACATGCCCAAACAACGTTAGTCTATTTCCCCCATTTTATTATCTAGTAACTTAACCTCCAGATTATCTTGGATTACTTCATGTCTAATTTTGTCTTTTCTTGTTTTATCACTCATGGCATTCTCATTTCTATTACAGTCATTCTATGTATATGATGTTCTTTAACAGCCTAACATTTTGCCCCGTTTAGTATAGGTGGTCTAATCAGTGTCTTATAAATTTTCCTTTTAATTTAATTAGAACTCAACGATCATATAAAATTTCTAAAGCACTTCACCATTTCTTCTATCCTGCTTGGTTTATATTTATGATGTCTTTTCAATTTTTCGGACTCTCGAGCTATCAATCCTAAATGAAAGTGATCAGTTCTTAATACTACTCGGTATAAAATGGTTCTTCATCCAAGAGTTCGCTATTATTAAAGTTGCATTTCGTATATTCAATTTTTTTGCGACATTCTAAAACCATAAAATTCTAGAGCATTTTTCCACTTAATGTTAAGTTTACTATTTTGGTTTCATCTATTAGGATCATCATCATCATCATCATAAATCATTTCTCAACTAGGTGGGGTCGGCTACATAGATTCTGTTACGCCCTTCTTAGGAATTTAAGACTAAATTTTCTATAATTTGTAATATTTTTAAATCTTGTTTAATTACTTTCATCCATGTTTTTTTGTCTTCCTCTCATTCTCCTACCACCTTCTACTTTGATAGACTCTATTTTCCTAACCGGTGCTACTTCAGGCCTCCTTTTAACATGATCAAACCATCTTAACCTATTTTCTCTCATTTTATCACAAATTGGTCTCACTTTCAAGTTTAATTATTTCATTCCTAATTTTATCTTTTCTTGTTGTACCACTCATCCACCTTAACATTCTCATTTTCACTACACTCATTTTTTGTATATGTTATTCTTTAACTGCCCAACATTCTACCCCATAAAGCGCTATGGTCTAATCGCAGTTTTATAAAATTTTCCTTTCAATTTGATTGGAACTCGACGATCACATAAAATTCCTTACGCACTTCTCCATTTCTTCCACCTTGCTTGAATTCTAAGTATTAAGAGCATATCGTTTGTAAATAATATACATTAAAGTACTTATTCTTATAAATATCTAGTAAGTTCCATGCAAACTTATTGTAATTGAGAAAGCAATTGTATCTCAACTTAAAGTCCTCACATAAGTTGTAGCCCTCTCAAACATATCATTGATGACATCAATATATCTATTGTTAATTCTTTTTTTATATCACCTACCATATTCATTTTTTTAGAACCTGATCATCTGTAGGTTCTTTTCTTCTCTCTATACTTCTCAAATAACCATCTAAATAAGAAAATAGTTATGGTAGTTAGAAACTCGGGCTCATGAAATTCAGATTTGCCTCAACTCTAACTCTAACCCAAACTCTAACTCTGTTTACAAAACCTTGAAATTGGGTTTGAGTTGAGTTTGATTTAAGAGTGTCAAGTTTACAATTTCATATAAATGTACAATAACAATAAATTATGTAAGTAAAATAATACTACATAGTCTAACAAATTTTTTAAAAATATAATAATAGATAGTATCTTTCTGCAAGTAAATTTAACCTTTCAAAATAGAATAAAGGAAGAAAATTAATAAACTTAAAAGTAAAAAATATAAATATACAGAAGTAAATAAAAATTATATAATTTATCTATAATATAATTTCTATATGACAAGCATGTACTCAAACACAAACATAAATAATATATGATACATAATATATAGAAATATTGTTTCGATTTTATGCATAAAATACATTTTATACTAAATATAAAAATGAAAAATTAGGCTTAGGTTTACTTGAACCCTAACCCCTTATCTACAAACAAGGGTGTTAACGATAATGGTCAACTCGCCAATCCGCTCGCCCATCCTGTTTATAAATGAGTTTGGGTTGGGAGTTTTGAATAAATGGTTTATGATCCACCAACCCATTCAACTATTTAATTAAATAAACGGATTAGAGTTGAGATTTTACAACCCGTCAACCCATTTATATAACTCATTCAACCCGTATAACCGGTTTAGAAGGTATATATATAGAATCATCATCATCATAAGTCATTTCCCACCTAGGTAGGGTCAGCTAAGCTATATATATAACATTTCCCACCACAGCTACCTTCTTCAGCTACCTTCTTCTCCGCCCTCCTTCCTCCAATTTTCCCTCCCTCCCTCCCTCCCTCCCTCCCTCTCTCTCTCTCTCTCTCTCTCTCTCTCTCTCTCTCTCTCTCATTGTCACCACCGTTGTTGTCCAACTTGCCGTCAACAGGTATTTTGCCTACTTTCGGGTTTCTACTTTGATGCCTTTATTCTTGATTCTTCACGTGGGTTTGAAGGGCTGTGAATACTAAATACTTTGGTAGTTTCGTAATTATATTACCATGTTGTGGTTGTGTAATTTATGTTATCTTGTTGTGTTGGATATACAATTTGGTATTGTATATGCCGAAGAGTGTCACGTTTAATATAAAATTAGGCATTGCATATTCAGCCATATTATCTAAATTTTTCAAACCAGATTCAAGATACAGTAGTAAAATTAGTTATATATACAATCCATTAACAACCTGCTAACCCATTATTAAATGAGTCATAAATAGGTGAGGATTGAGGTTTTTTTTTAATGGATTAATAAATGGATTAGGATTAAAATATTTTAAATGGGTTAGGATTAGGATTAGGTCCCAACCCGTTCAACCCGATCCGTTAACAGCCCTATGACTACAAACCGAGTTCTCAAGTTCTGGATCTTTGGACTCAAGTTCTAAAAAGGGAAACTCTAATTCTACCTTTTTTCGAGTTCAGTGGGTTGAGCCTAAACTTAACCCAGCCTAAGTTGCACCTCTATTTCTAGTCAATTTTCCCAACATAAAATCAAGCTGATTTTCGAAGACGTGTTACTTGTGTTATCTTTTTCAAATACCCTTCCCCACAATTTCATAATATGAGTCATTAATTTTGTTCCTTGATAATTTGCACACTTTTGAATATTTTTCGTATTTTTACAGACTGGTATTATTGTACTTTCCCTCTGTTCATTTTGAATTACCTTTATTCTTATAATCTTATTGCAGAGGTTTGTTAGCCATTTACACTTGTATCTCCCATGCACTTCCGCATATCAATTGTTATATTACCTAAACCCAAATGCTTTTCCTATTCTCATTTTTTCAGGGCTTCCTTGACTTTGAAGACTCAAATGTTAGGAAAGTAACTAATATTTCTATCTTCTCTTATATTTGAATAGTGGTCTCATCTTATTTGATAGAGCATCATTTAATAAACTGCAGAAAATAAGCTTTTCCATCTTTCTCTAATTTCATCATCTTTAAGTAATAAATTCTTTGGTCCTTGCTTCATATGCATCTAACATGCACTAAGTCTTGATATATTATCTCTTAATGTAGCTAGTTTAAATATATTTTCTTCTTGTCTAGTTCCTAATCTATCATATAAACTATCAAATGCCTTGTGTTTAGCTTCAATAATAATCTTTTTATTAGCTTTTTATCTTTCTATATTGTTGCTGATTTATATCATTTTTATTGATTTGTTATTTCTTCAACTCTTCGCATTTGTCATTTATATAGCTGTTTAGACATCCCTATTCAAATAAGTTTCGCAATGCAAGGATTTACCATTTCTATATACTCCTAAAATGTTTTGCCTAACACTTCTAATGCATTTTCCATTTTATCCCACATTGATTCTGATTCAACTTCTTGTCTTTTTTTCTTTCATTCATTTTTAAAAAATTCTGTATTAGCACCCTTCAAATTCTACCACTTAATCTTTGGAATTCTATTGCTTTAGGTTTTGTCTTCTCTTTGTATATATCCATTACTAATATCTTGCAAACTTAAACTAGGATAACCTTGTATTTGCTAAAAGGAGACCTATTTGATGTTCTTATAAGAAGAAATCAATTTGGCCATAATTATTCCTACCGTTAAAGGTTATCAAATGTTTGTCTCCTTTTTGGAATAAAGTATTTTTCATAAATAAATTATGGATGTGTTTGGTATTTGATAAAACTTTTGTAAGAAAAATTCCTGATTAAAATGTTTGAAATGGGAGAAAACGATGTGATATTATAAGAATAATGATGATGAGAAAAGAGAACAAAGATAAAATAGATATTATGAGAGTAATGATGATAAGAAAAGAGAACAAAGATAAAATAGCTAGGATAGCTGTATAAAAATAATAAAGAAATGATTAAAAAAAGGATAATTGTGTTGAAAAATGTAAAAAAATGATTGGAAATACGGTAGTTGTGAGGAGAAAAGTTTCAAATGGAGAAGTTTTTATTTTGGTAAATACCAAACACACCCCATACGTCATAGCAAAATCTAATGACATTTCTAATTTTATTCCTTTTTCAAAGTTGAAATCTCCATGAACTCTCTTATACCCTGCATTCTCTGACCCTAAATGTCCATTTAAATCTCCTCCCTATCATAATCTTTTTTTGATTAGGTATTCTTTGCACTGAACCATCTATTATGACTTCTTCAACTAGGAAAAATTTTATTTCAATACTTATATCATTCAATCTATTCTACAACTTTTTATATGTAAATTTGTTTTCCACCATTATCACTATATTTCTATTTCACCCCTCGCTACATATCATAATTTGAACTCACTAACCTCCCTAGCCTTATCTTCTTTCCATTTAGTTGCCAGAAGACAAACTACACTGATTTTTTTTTCTTCTCATTGTATCCACTAATTCCATACTTTTTTCCAAAAACAGTCCCAACATTCTATGAGGCAAAATATACTGTCCATTGATACTCATTCTTCACCAAACCACATTTGAAAAGGCAAGAAAACCTTTGCACCAGCTAAGTAACACCTCGTGTATTTTATATTTTATATTTTTTCATTTTTATGTAGGCCTATATATATATTTAGTCGACATACTAAATTTTACTATTTTTAAATTATTGTATTTTTTTGCAAAATTTCAAAAATAAAAAATTTTCACCTATCACACACTCTTGCATAATTTTTCTCCTGCATAAATGGAGCTAGATTTTATCAACTAGCAGGGTAGGCTCTATCATAGCCACATCACTATGAGAAGACTTTTGGGGCATGCTCTTTCAATATGATGACTTCGTGAACTCAAGAGGCATAATGTTCAAAAGGAATTAAACAACTATACTTTTCCCCATCATTACAAATCCTCAATTATTTGTCCTTAACTTTTTTATATTTTATTTAAAAAAGAAAACTACTTTTCCGATGCCATCCCCTATTTAAAATACAACTTTCTAATATGCTCTTAAATACAACCTTATTCAAACAGATCTTTTAGTGTGTTTGTGACAAATGGATCCCATAAATTATTATCGGCGCATCCCATTCCTCACTCACCGCTCGAAGGGGAAAGAATCACATGGGTTGGAGGATCTGGGGCTATTTCATCGTCTCCACATGGACAAAACATAATGCCTCATAGCAGTAATCTTAGAGTGCATTCAGTCACATTCAGAAACATTGGCATCCCTCTCAAAAGAGTTGGACACCAAGACCACCCTGACATGTCAATGACCACTACGACAAAACTTTCAAAGAGTTTTGAAACTTTGAAATTGCATTGGAATAGCATTGCATTGAGCAAGTCGAGAGAACTGCAAACAACTATCAAAGGCCATGAAGCAAGGCATAAAAACATTCATAGTATGAGGGAAAAACTAATGAGTAAAACGTGGATAAAGGCACCCTGTCATTATAGAATGCTGTGGACACAAATAAAGTAGCATGCCAATACAATGAAATGGATTAGGCAACAAATAGAAGAAGGGTAGTGCGTATAAATGCCAAGAAGAGTAAGGTGTACAATTGCTTAACTCCATCAAGCAGGCAGGCCACCCACTGCAGTGCAAAGTATAAAATACTAAATACAACAGGCATGATAAGGATGAAGACATTTATGGGATGTTGCAGATGATTTTTATTTAACTGCATCCATGGCTATGCATGGATGTGCACCTGTGTTACCATCTTGCATATCCATTTTTACATAAATAACAACTGAACACCAATTCAGATATACCGATGAGCACCTGTGTCGGTCTATCCTATATAATCCATTTTTACAGAGTAAACTTTAAGCTAATCCATGTTTAATCAACAATAGTAAAGGTAACAAATCTTATTACCAAGCACCAGAAGTTGATCGAACTCAAACCCTCGTTTCAATAATGACTTCAAAGCAGCAGCATGCCCTGAAAGATGTGAGAGAGTAGAATCAACCTCAGAGTACAACATACAAAAAACCAACCAAAAAAAGAAAAAAGAAAGAAGGAAAGAGAAGAGAACGCAAAAATATGGACCTTTGTGGTCTGCCAAATGCTCAATGGATATGGTCCCTTTCAGGTAACTTTTTGAATTGACATGGACGATAACTGCCGTAGGAGTCACTTTCTCAACAATACCAGAAACCAGATTCCCCACCTTTGCATCATCATCATCATCAATAGAAGTCCTGCCAATAGGAATGGCAGATGGTTAATTGACAGAAAAGAAAAAAGAAACTATCGGTAAGGAATTTTATACTAAAATAACAGAGAAAAATATCCAAGAAAACTAACAAAATTCATTACCGAAAGCTTCCTCCAAAGAATGATTCTGATTTTAGATGGATTCTTGTTACTTTTCCAAATGGACAACTCAGTTGAAATGGATGATTTCCACAACTTCAGGCAATGCACAAACAACTTTCCAGATTTTTTTTAAAGATGAATCTGATTGAGGTTATGCATTGAATTGCCACATTGAAAATGATTCCTCATGATCGCTTAATTGTCAATCATACACTAAACAAACAATGAATGTAGTATTTCATTTACATATTTCAACTGACAAATTATGGTCAAATCAATGCTGTATCTTTGAAGTATAGAGCGGAAGTATTGTCTCCATGACTATCACTCGGCTGTTAGGTTTTTGGCAAAGTCCTCATTTAGATTATGGGTATCATGTGTTCATGTGTCATTTATTTATGACCAAAAAATTGTCTATGCTACATGAATCCCTCCAAGCATAGCATGTGCCTTAAAAATAATTCTCTGCTACCCACCAGAGAGAGAGAGAGGTACATGTCATCCACACATCCCACCCACCCCAAATTCGATGTTTACAGTTGATCTCTAAGGATTTCAAGTGAGACTTGAGCCATAGGATATTTAGAGAGAGAAAAGGAGGCACCTTTCTTGCTGTTTCTATTTCAAAAGACAGTTGTGTTTGAATGGATGCCACTTCTCTTTAAGTGGCAGTGGAAGAGATAAAGAAAGAAGTACAGGCTACCATACATGTTATACGCACATTCTACCCACTCCAAATTCAATGCTTACAATTGATTGCCAAGGATTTCAAGTGAGACTTAAGCCATATGTGTTTGGCATTTGCGAAAAAATGGGAGAAATTTTTGAGGAAAAAATTTTGGAAAAATGAGAGTGATGTGATATGATAAGAGGAATGATTAGGAGTAAACGAAATAAAGCTGAAATAGATAGGTGGCTGTATAGAAAAATGTGAAGAAATGGTTGAAAAGTAAGGTAGTTAGGTAGTTAATATAGCATATCACACAGAAAAGTATGTGGAAAAGTAAGAAATTTTTTTCCCAAATACTAAACGCACAGAGAAAGGGAGGCATCCAAGTGTCCCTAAAAAAGAGTTTGTTCGAATGGGAGCCACCTTTCTTAGGACATTATTTTTATACCATTTTGGTGGAATTCAAATAACTGAATCAGAGTAGAATCTGCACTAAAGTTGACAAGAGTGCCAAGGGAAAAATGAGTAACTCCATGATTTGACATAAATGATCATGTTGGGATACCCACAATGTTTACATCTCCAAATAAAACACCTGGCAGCAATTATCACCAGTCTACTGTCACGCAACATGGAAACCAAGCATGTGACAACTAGGAATGCACTCACACTTGAAAAGCAAATTGTTGCACATCCCTCCACCTTCTCTTTCCTGTAGACCAGACATAAACTACATGATTTCTCGCGTTGCCATATTCTGGTACCATCGCCAAACAGATCAAACACAACTAAAGCGCCAGTAAAAGTATCACCAAATCCTCTTCCATTAGACTATGCATCACATAATTATAACAGTTGACAGCCCAAACATCTCTTCAAAAGTTTAACCTCTTCTAAGACTGGCAATATAGAAGATGGTCATCTCCACCAAAGAAGTTCCAAAGGCGCTTCTAGAACAATTCCTACTAAAACGGTTGAAGCCTTGAAATGCTTATAATGTGTTTACACAATCTCTAAATGCTATTCACGGAGGAAAAAAAAATCCTCCTCACTAAATCTCACACCTAGTAAATGTATCTCTTCACAATCCACTTGTAAGTCCTTTAGATCTCTGAATGCTCTACTAACGCAAGTAAATCAACATTCTACTGGGCGACATTTTGATAGGGATGCAGAAATGTGAAATAGGCATAATGACATCAGCGAATGAAAAATTCACAACCAGCTATCTGCAAATTAAACAGACTAATTCAAAATGTATAAAATACATGTCAAACAAAAGATGGGCCATCTAACAGAACTATCAAGAAAATTCAAAAAGCATAAACAACAAAATGAAATTCTTGATCACAGGAATACTCAACATGTGTGAACACATCTAACATTTGGAGAAATGAATTAGACCTCTTAGAAGATGTCACGAAACTGAGATTGATCCTTCGTGAAGCAGGAATGGCACTTATTACTCTACATTTGATGACTTGTCCAACATGAAATGTTGAACTAGCCTCGCTTCCCAGCTCCAATCCAAGTTCAGATCTGGTTAAGGAAATTTTCCAGAATATAAGGTCTCGGATAAACATGCAAGAGCAAATCATATGAAAACAATGAAAGTCTTTTTGTAAGCAAACTCAAATAAAATTGCTACAGAGTTGAAAGAAAGCATGATGGTCTTGCTGGGCAGGCAGGCAGCAGTAGATAAAACACCATTTAATCATCCCCTCCACCATAGGCTATTTCTCATAAACTTTTAACAAATATTTCCTTGCAAATCAAGTGATTCAAGACCTTTATCTGCAGAGAAACTACACTCTCTCCTTTGACAATCAGCAATGGGAATATTTAACTACGCTCTCTCCTTTGACAATCAGCAATGGGAATATTTAACTACGCTCTCTCCTTTGACAATCAGCAATGGGAATATTTAAGTATCCCATGACATTGTAATATATTTCACTGACTATTTTTGAATGAGTGCTTTTTACAATTAAAATTACCCAAATAAATCCAATTCAAATCCTTCTATAAAGCTTAATTACATTTGCTTTCTAGTAATTAACGTATCAACCCCTTTTGACTTTCCAAGACACTTTTGAGGAGGACGATATATGCCATACATTAAAGCTAAATCTTGCTTCCTATAACTAGAGAGTGGCTCTCAAAAACCAAAAAAAATCTATGCTCAAGATGTCCTCAGGCAATTTAAAAGGAATGAGTAGGTGAACAATTTGGACAGTTTTACCTGGATGCCTGCCAAAACCATACACTAAATAACACTAGCAGAAAAAATACGGACCAAAGTTGATGTGGGCATTAAACTGGCCATGTTCCAACCTAATGTGGCTATGGCAAAACAATGCATACCCAAAGCCAACCACACTTCTTTTTCATTTCAACATGCTGTACGAAAAGTGATTGAAAAGGGGGAAATATTCAATACACCCATGTCAGTCCCTTCGCCCTTCCACTTTAGAATGATTTTTTGTCAATATCAAAGTCCGGATTAGATCAATTCATGCATAGTTATTATATTAAAAATCATCCTGACTGGAGATTTATATGTTCCAAAAAATCAAATTCATTTTTGGTAAATTTGTAACCACTAAAATTATTTGAAAGCTAAAACAATAAACAAGTAATTTTGACATCCACACCTTTCAAAATATTATTTCAATCTAGATGAATGACTCGACAAAGTTTTATCATATTTTAATAATTGATGAATAAATATATGGGATATGTTGTAGCTAGGGTGCACTATTGATGAAATGCGTCCGACAATGATGATGAAATCAAAATTCAAATAATCATATCATTTACCATCATTTATTTTATACTCTTACCCAAAATCAGCTCCAATAAAAAAAAAATCGTGTTTTGTTGTTAGGGGGATGGGGGGGTGGTTCTCATTTGTTCAAAAGTACATATAATCATGCATGAATTATGGGAAAATGCTTATATCCATTCACAGATACATTAGAATATTATAATAATTAAAAAAATCATTTATCCACATAGGAATGATGTTTTAGACAGTTAAAATGTTGCATTAAAGCTTTAGAATTGACATATGAATCAAACAATTATATCATATTCCTTTTACTTGAATGGAGCCCACACACATATTTGATTTTGATGAAACTTGGTACCCTAATTTAACAAATGATGCGAAATGCCATGGATGGAATGAATTTTGATTTCCTCATCAAAACGGGCCCCATTTAATCATGGTGCATCTCAACTAGGGTGCAAGATGGTTCATGTGCACCCTAGTACAGCCGTATATATAACTGAATTGACTTTTACATTTTATGTTTGGTTCATTGACCAGATGAATTTTCATAGGTAATTTCCGGTATACTGGACTTACTCATAATGGATGCATATTTCCAACCAAAAAAAAAAAAAAATGGATGCATATGGTCTCCCATTCTGTATCCATTACATCCTAAAATATTTTCAGCAATACTGAGAGAAGTTTCTCCATGAAATCATAAACAAGTACCGATGTCATACACTCAAATGCTAGATCAATTCAAAATCAAATAAATATTTCTGAATATTAGTTGCTGCTAGGAACATGGACCCGCAACTACCCAGGTTTGTCAATATACATGTTAAAACTGTCTAATGCAGAAAATGAAATGATGTGAGGAAAAAAATGGTCGTACATTATGGCAGGGTACAAAATCAGAGAGAGAAAGAGAGTGGATATGGAGAACCATATAGAAAAGAAAAAGAACAAAGACCAGCACCTGTGGGCAAATCCCTTCACTCCATTGTAAAAATTCACAAAGCAACCACGACTTTCTATTTTAGAAATCCATCCATGAGTTACCAATCCCTTCGTGGCATCAGCATATGAAGCAACAATCCCAAGCTTGGACCTCACCTAGAAGTGCACAAATATTAGTGCTGCAAGAACATAATTTGAAATTGCCTTCATAGCAGTTGTCGAAATAAGCTTCCAATGCCACAGAAAATGAAAGTCTCAACAGAAAATATTAGGGAGTGTTTAGTAAGATGTAAGAATCTTGACACCATGTGCCACTTATACTCACAAGCCTTAAAAATTTCCAAATATACTGATGTATTTTGCCTAAAATTCCATTTATAACCTTGTAATTAGGGATCCACTAAATGGGCTATTAACCCTTAGTGAAACAAAAAATATGCCCAAGCCCTAATTATGATTCTATAGCCAAAAATTCACATTCTTACGAATTTTTAGTACTTCTACATCTATAGAATCATATATTACTTAAGTGTGAATTTTTACTTTTGAGCAAACCGATCCCAAGTTATATAAGGGTTTGGGCATATTCTTCATTTCGTAGGAAAAATAGGCACTCCAACAAATCCCTAATGGCATGAATATTAATGAAATTTTAGGCAAAACATGTAGGTATATTTGAAATGTTGTGAGTATAAGAGGAATTAGGTGTAAAATTCGTGAGTAATTGTGAAATTAATCCCTTTCTAATTTCAAACATAGGGATGACTACAATACCCTTATGTTTGAACTTCAAAATATATATCATACATATCTAGAAAATCGGTAAAACTCGGTATATGAATTAAATACACAAAACAATAGTTTCATGAAAAAAATTTAAAAATTAGGTGAATGGGTTGGCTTCATGGTAAAGTAGGAATAAAGGGAATAGATAGGCTATTTGTATGGAAAAATATGAGACAATAATTGAAATACAAAAGTAAAAATGGAAAAAAGTAGGGTAGGTAGGTGCTGATTTTGCATTCCCCTCCGCTTCATTCCATTTTCACATTACCAAACACTTCCTATATACAACTGATTTTGAGCCTGGGAATGGATATTAGGAACAAAGATACAACTATTTTAACATTTTCTGTTTTAATTGTTCCAGGTTTTAATAACGAGAAACAGTTCTATTCAATGTAGCTGAAACAAAAATAAACGAGGAACAGGAAACAATCTATGGTGGTCAGAGTAGATCAGTAGACAGCTACTGCCAAGGGATCCATCTCCAAACAGAATAAAACCCCTCTATCATAACTAAGAAAAATCTCATCCTATGGAATTCAAGGAGACTAAAAACTCTCCAAGACACAGACATCACTCAACTGTGATACATATTACCAAATGTGCTGTTACTCTGCTCCTTCAATACAATCAAAATTCGAGCAGCCATAACCAACCATAAAGGTTGCTTTTTAGGTACAAACATATTCACTTTCAAACGGCATAGAACACCTCCAAGCATGTCAAGAATTACAACAAATGGGCAGCTAGAAGACTCGAATGTTCAATGGGAGGGACAAGTTCCAACTACACAACTCCAACAGTCCCACCAATATGACAAAATCTTAACATAAAGGACAATAAGAAATTCTCAATGTACAGTTTATATAAACGTTCTGAGAATACTGCAGTTGATTTGATAAAGACTTATTTTGACAACACCAAGGAGGATACCAAGGGATAAAAAAACGCTTGACGAGTTAAATCCTTCCTATGACCAATAAATGCAGTAGCAAATTCTCCACGACCTATAAAAAAAATGCATTTACTTTTACTAAAAAAAAATACTTGCATGAAAGACAAGTAGACGACAACACATAAATGCGACATATAACATATAGTACTTCTTACTCAACAAAAATCCCCAATAAACATAAGTCACAAAGAATATAATTTAGGTATCAGAGAAATAAACATACAAGGGTTTTCTTGTGTGTGACAGTAATTCGCTTTGATTTGCAGCCTAGAACACGAAACATCAACTCTGCTCCAACCTATACACGAAAATAGAAAAACAGTTGAACTCAAGCTTTGCAAACAAAAATATATATACATACAAAATACAAGGGAAAATAGCACATTAAATTATCTTTGCTATGCCTCACAAAAGAAAATATCACATAAGCAGATAACAAAATTGCAACATCAAGCTAGCAGGTTGTAGAAAGGACCTTGAATTTCTTTCCAGGTTTCGCTATTTCAAATTCCGACATGTGGCGGAGAGGGCACAATGCTTTTATACCACTAGCAAAATTAATAATTGCCCCAAAATCCTCCACTGCAATCACCTTTCCTTTGACCAACATCCCAGGCTTAACATCTGCATGGGTCAAAATAGATCCTTCAAATGCACCAGCCTGTATTGGAAAAGAGACGTGTGAGTCTATTAAAGTTTGCCTGCGGGCATGCTGCACATCCTAAACAGAGAAATTCATCTGTCAGGACAGATCAATTAGGACTTATGGCTTCATATAACTGTGTAATTTGTGCAAAAGTTGCCTCATGGACAACTTATAAGCAATGTGCCACCTGGTTGATCTACCAGATAATTCTCTTGACATGTGCTCAGTTCTATAGTTCACTTTATACGTGCCCAGTTCTCTGGCAAGAAATTCCTCGCAATGGTTTGACCTGGTTGATCCATCACACATCTCACTCACTCACTTCCTACATGCCTTACTTAATCCCCACCACCATATCCTTAATTCACCTGAAAAGAATTACACAGTGAATCAGGCATTCTAGAGTTTCTTTGTCTGCCCTTACCCTGTCCCCCTTTTGACAATCCATACGTAAAATGCTAAAACAAAACTGTCAGAACAAATAGCAGAACTGAGCCATGTCAGCTACAAAATCTGCATTTGTCATGCCAACAGTTTTTTTTTTTTTTTTATCATCATCATCTGTCATGACAACAGTTGATGTTATAAAAATGAAGAAATATTCTGGCAACCCAAGTAACAGGATGGCCTTAAGACAACCAAAAATTCTATCATGCAACTGAAAATCATGATACCTTTAAAGAACCCGTTGCCATTCCTTCAAGATGCCTAAAGCCCAGAACACGGACTCGAACATGACTTCCTTCTTTAAATTTCCTCTCTAGCTTGCATACTTTGCCATCAGATGCATCAGAAATCTATAACCAAGCATAACAAACAAATATTAGAGGCCATAAAATCAAGCAAATAGGGCATGAATTATAGAGAAAGCAAACTATAACGGTGAACAACAAAAAAGAGCATGCAGTGAAGCGAACATACACCAACATACACAGGTGTTTGAACCAGCTCAGTAGGAATTTCAAGCAAAAGACCAAATCGTCCATCAACTCGGATGATACGTGCATCTTCATGAATATCTCCAATTTTAACAAACTGTAGATAAAAACAGAAGCATCAGTTCAGACTGACCCATCTAAATGACCAAAAATAAAAAATGAAAAATGTACCCAACCAAATGGCTTTGAATTCATGAAACAACCAAATTCTCATCCCAGTAATGAGTAATGACTAAGACAATAATTGCATTAAACGAAAGATGTACAATTGCATTCATATGATAAAACATCTTATGAGTCGTATAACCATAACTAAGACAATAATAAGGACCAAATGAACGGCACAGAACACTCACCAAAGGAGGAGCATTATTATGAAGAAGGTAGGAATTCATAGTCAGACCAACAGCTCTAGTCAAGGGATCAATAAATAATATTCGAGCAATCACCTACACCAAAAACAGAATCCCAGAAGTTGAAGTTATTATTTAGGGTTAGAACAACAAACAAACTAAAGGACCATAGCTAATAAGGATGGAATCTAACTCAAAGTACCAATTAAATGTATAGACTGGAATTCTTCCAGTTAGTGGTGCAGGATGACTTCAAACTGTGTACTCCGCAACCAATAGTGCCACAAGGTCTAGGTCTCATTCTGACAGATCAGAAGGCTAAGCATTCTACATCCCCACTTATAGCTGCCAGTAACTTATTTCAGACCATTTGATTATGCTAGCTCTCTCCCAAATGTATTCTTTTAATCTCATAATAATGGGTTTACATAAATTTTTAATAAGTAAAAGAAACAATAGCTGGAATCCATAAAAAGAAAAGAGTGGACGGCATCTATGGTGCGATGCCATTGACTAGGTAAAAGAAATGTGGGACTAACCGTAAAAGAAATGTGGGACTAACCTTCTTATTTTCATCATAGTCATTTTTCCATGATGCATTAGGGAAAGAATTCTGCAAATGGAAGATATCAACCTGAAGAAATCATTCATAGAAGAGATTAGACAGCAAATTTTGGATATCTTTTAAAAAGAAATAAAACTGAGGTAGTGAAAAATTGCCACCACGGATGATGAAAAGACAGCTGGAACACAAATACAACAGAAAGAATTGCTTACAGTCCCTGTGAAATAAGTTAGAAATGATAACAGAATCCCATTTTCAAGTGTTGAAAGCACACGAGCATTAACCATCATCCCAGGAACAAGAAGATCTAATGAAAGACCCTTAACATCCTTGATCTGTCACAACAGAAACACAATACTAGCCATATAGTTAATCTTGTAAAACCAAATAACAGTAACCAAATAAGACTTAGTTTGATTAGATTAGGCTGTGCTTCAGTGTCTGCACATTGAAGGAGGATTTTGCATGGAAGCTTATTGTAGAAGTTTTCAAATAATAGCACTTATGTGGGATTTTCACCTCTTAAAACCACATAAAACACTCTTAACCAAACAGGATTTCCAATGGAATGCAGTTACATATGGAAACCTTACTTTGTCCTCCCTAGACAAATGGTCAAACTAAGGCCTAAATGTCAGAGAAAAATTTCAATTAAAAAATGAAATCTTAAAGAAAGCATTTGGATCCATACCACAGATTTAGACACTAAATCTGGATCGTAATTCAAATGGACAACTCCTCTCAATTTATCAATATCATGGACAACCCCCTGTAGAAGTTGCCCAATTCGCATCTTACAGTGGCTGCCATCTGCAAACAACATTGGTACACATTTATGAAAAATGCCAGCAGTAAATTCTAGTAAAGAAAAATCCTCATTTAGCACAGAGATTCTACATGAAGAAAAGAAAAAATTTAAATGCGAATTAAAATCTTAAATTCTTGAACTAGTCTAACTGCTGAGCACATACAATGAAATCCAGTTACAGTAATGGTGAAATAAAACAAGAAGTCTGAAATTGCTGTGTCCACAATTTGAGTTGAGATTTTACAAAGCAAAGAAATTGGGTGGTATATTGCTCATTGTATCAAAGGAATGTGAATCAGTGGAGGTATTCCTCTGAGTTCCAAATGATCATTTGACATCTAATCAAATTGAATAGGAAATTATCATATACATGAGGACCAACAAGGCTATGTAGTCCATAAGATTGCATCACTAATAAGCACAATATTCATAAGATGACTGTAGCAGAAGGGCAAGGTCAGCTGATTGAGAACATGACAAGCATAGATTGAGAAATAATTATCATCCACAGAACTGATGAGCAGCCTTAAAACATCCAACACAAAAACACCCTGACAAGGCTACGCAAATATTAAAATAAACTGAAGTTTTTGATGTCAAAGTTTTTGAAATGAAAGAAAATGAAATGATATGATAGGAATAATAATAAGCAGTAAAGAGAATAAAGTTAAAATAAATAAGTTAGATATATGGGGTAGTTATATAGAAATTATTGAAAATAGGATAATAAGTGAAGAAATAATTAAAAAATATGGCAGTTATGGAGAGTAAAAACTTTTAGTTCAAAAATTTCTAAGTGTTAACAAACACCACCAAAATAAAAAAATATATATGGTTTATCTTTAAGAATGTGTCCAATCCATGTTGCCGCATGTTCAACTATGATATGTTCCTGAAGGAGTGAATTCCTGGCAAAGCATTCACAGAAACTAAATGAATTAGCTACAATTTTGTGAGAACTAGTAATGATGTGGGGCATGAAAAATTTTCATAAATTAGCGTTTATGTTGTTTAGGTTTTATTTGGATTTTTTGTTTTTATAGGAATTTAGTATCTTTGGTTCAAATAATGGTTCAGATTGGTTTTAGGTTATGTCTATTTTTATTTTTTCTTATTATGCAAGTTTCCTCATTACGCAAGTTTCACATATTTTCTTTTGCTTAAGTTTAGGATTCAGTATATTTCTTATAAATAAGGTTCTTTTTTCAGGTAAGATAGTTTATTTTGAGAGTTTATGAATTGAGATTTCTTCGAGTCTTTCTCTGGTCTTATTTCTCTCTTCTAATTCATCTGTGATTTATCCCTTTTCTTCCCTTATTTCTCTATTAAGAAGATCTTCCCTCTTTCTTTCAAATTTTCCCATTGTATTGATTTAGGGCTACAGGTCGTACATCACATAACAGAATTAGCAACATGAAGAAAACACAGCAATATAACAAAACAAGGAATATGGTAAAAGGCAAGTGCCAAATGATGTGCATATTAAATCATTTTTATGTACAGAAGCAAAAAATTTAATTAAATAAAATTCAGCTACAGATGTCATGTTTGGTGACCTTACCCCCATCTCTTTTTAATGGTAAAAATCCAGTAAATGAAGGCAATCCAAAACTAAGAATGTAGCCATGATCTTCAATACTTTTTACATATGCTGTTAGGACCTGAAAATATTGAAACATCACATTATTGCTTCTTATTGTGTCAAGACACCAAAAGAACCCAATCTCTCCTTTTAATACTAATCAGCAAGGAATGATTTCAAAATATAAGAGAAAAACATTTAAATGTTACACATAAAATAAACAATAAAAATGTAATAAGCAAAGTGATTAAATACTCTATTGACAGTACTGAGGTAATCATCAAGTGTAGTTTGAGACATAGTGTTGTTTATAAATTTTATTTTACAAAACAAAAACCAAATGAAAGAATTTTTTCTAATTTAAGATCAATTTAAAATATAATAATTGAATTTTCAAGTTATGAGGTAATGCCTGCCCACCTCCCATGCCTGTCTGTCTGCCTCTTATATCCTAGGAATTTTCTTGGAGGTGGCCAGGATCCTAACCAACCATAATAGTCTATTATGTTATCAGTAAAGCCAAATCAATGAGAACTTTATTCAGACCTGAACAAAGGAAAAACTAAAAAGAATCAAGACATTTGTCTAGTTGCCAACATATCCTGGCCCCTGTATTCATGCTTTAGTGAAAATATTGAGCTACAAGCCGTCATGTGAACATGTGACATGAACCAAAAACCAATTCACAATAGAAGCAGCCCCACATATCTCTAAGGAAAATGATGTCATGGAAATTTTCGAGCAAATGTTTCTTTGGGCTATCAGATTCCTTCATGCCTGTCCACTAGAAATCACTAGAATTAATGCGACAAATTTAGAAGACCTCTACAACAATATCAAATGAATGCAAGCATCATGTCAATTGTTGAAACAGTGAAAACATACACGCAAGAACAAAATTAGTTTCATTGGTCCATTTAAATTTCAAATAGCTGAAAAAACAATAACATGATGCAGATTCAGTTCAGTATCTGAAGGATCCTGAGGGCACACTGGAAACAGTTCCAACCTTCGCAAACATAAAAAGGGAGTTCGATAATATTCTTTCTTTTGCGTCCAGTAAGATAACCATCAGGAAAATCTACATCCTCTGTTATTCATCCAACCGAGTCCCCATGTGATACAGTTTTCAAGGATTTGGCTTCGCAGTCGGTATAAAGTTCAACGTTTGGAGCTGAATTATCTGCCAAAGCATTATAATAGCACAAAGCATTTATTTATGTAAAAGGTATTCTAAAAACTGTTTCGACTAAGGGTTCATTTGAAAATCACCAAAGGGATGGAATTCCCCACTCTTTTCAACCAACATGATATTGACAATTTATCTACACTAAATCTATTCTTTCATCATTATTACCACTATTTTCATTCATTTTCCCCTGACCTATAGTCAAAAACCTACTTATATTATCTTTATTTCCAATTTTCTATTGCATTATTTCCCTTCGTTTCCCTAGTTTTCAAATCTCATTTTTTCCCTCCTTTTTCTCCGTCACCAATTAATTTCCTATAAACATACACACGCACCACAAATATATCCATCCAAAGAATCCCAATTTCATATCGCAGTCATCTTAGCTTAAAATATAAACAAACTATAATAGGGTGCTTTTCTATCCCTGCCTCCAAAATGGACTCTGCACTGCAACATATATGTGCACAACTATGTATGCTATGTGCTATACGGTATAAAAATTGCATGCAACTATGTGCACAAAAAATACTTTATATATGCATAAAATTGTGTGAACAACATCCATGCACACATACAAACAAGAATTCTGCATATTCATCATGTTGGAAACCGTGTACAGGACGTGCATACAGCCACGTACGCTACATCCACACAAACATTATCATCCGTACACACACATGCAAAGCTGCAAACAACAATTCTACATATCCATCATTTGAGACAACATGAAACTTTCAGCATATTTCTTCATCTCTTCATAAAACACTTCAATAACTATGGATAGAAGAACATTTCACAGCCTTGCAATGACATTGATTTTCAAGAGATTTTTCTCTTTGCAATATTTGTAGGATGCCACACTGAAAGTTAACTCATAAACATATCCAATTCAAGTCACATCTTGCAAAAACTAATAGCCTCATAAGATCATACTTGTACATTCCTATGACAATGATGAACAACAGGTTTCTCACACACAACTCAGCACTTGTCTTACTGGTACAATTTTAAATACAAGTTGAACTAACGAGCATTTTGAAAAGAATAAATATTCTCACACCCAGAGTTTTGTGCTAGAACATCTCAAGCAACCTACAACAATCATACCATTCCATCTTGAATAGAATCCAAATTGATGCCTTTGTGCAGCAAGGCAAGCCGTAAGGAAAGCCAGATTTTCTTGTTTCCCTTTCCTTCCTCTTTGTCATCGTCTGCGTGTAGTACAATAGAAGAAACAAGCTGTCCAACAACAAATGTATTGCATAGTGTAGTGCCTTCAAGACCCTAGAAAGAACAATAACATCAAGATAAATCGTTGGCGAAGAACAGCTTAGTTTATAATAGTAACTTCAGCTAGGAATCATTGAGCTTTAAGACAAACAAATGAAAAACAACCTCGGTGTGAAGAATAGATAACAAATTATCTCTGAGCAAAACAACATAAACTACAGCCATTCTAAGGAGGACAAGTGAACAGCATACCTTAAATCCATGTTCTGAAACAAGGTCTAATGCTTCCTCTGCGCGAACAAATCCTCGTAGTCCACCTGGGAGACTTATTACAAGATCTTTGGGATTTATTTCAACAACTACACCCAAGACCTTCATTCCAGAAGAAATATTCTGGGACATCATGAAGACAACAATTTTGAGTATAAATTCAAAATAAGAGATTCAAGAACATCAAAGTCTCAATATGCTAAGCAAGTAATAAGTAATGACACTATGATTTGTGGAGTTGAAAAGGATCTGATGAAGCTGAATAATGCAGAGGGTTTCCAACATGTTAAACTCTCAAAAATTTGTGTTGCATTTGTTCAGACAGTTCAAAATGAGAATGCAAGGAAACCCCAATTTACAAACAACTGCTATGCAAAGAAAGGTCTACTGCATGACAACTATAACGCTTTGCACGAATGAACTTTGCATTCTGGTGTCAAAATATCTACTCACCTAAAGGAGAGTCGACTCTTATTATTTTGTTTTTTTTCTGGTTCTGGTAACCTCAGCCCTAAGTAGTGAACTATAGACTTATAATACGCTCATTTTAGAATTTTTAGTTTAATACAGCTTTATGTGAGAGACAGCTTTAATAACCATGAATTTCTCACTTGCATTCCAGCTTGCTGGAAGTTTCGATAAAAGAGCATGAAATGTAGAAGCGCCCAGCAGAAGAACTGCTGGCAAGGTAGACGGTCCATTTTGGACGAATGTGTGCCAAGCTATGGAATTAACACCTGTTTTGTAATAAAAGCCTCTGCAATTAACTTCCTGTCTTCCTGAATATAAACAATGGTAAAGAACATCATTTGTAATATTTTAATGCAGCAAAAATCAATTTCTTCAGTGCAATATTTCCAGTGTCCGGGACTACCAGGTGTACATATTTTCATATTTCTCATTCTACCAATGACATGTTGTATCTCTACAGTTACTGAGGTACAATCACCCAAGCAGTCTTTGACAAGTAGACCGGCAGCCGGTGAGAGGCCCTGCGACAGTGACTCAATAGCCCAAACATTTCCCACTATGGACGAAAATCCCGAACTCTCCCATCACAGACAACAATTAATAGATTTTGGGGCACCCTGTTCCCAAAACCAGAGTTGATGGATACCCTGCCTGTGCGATGCCAGTAGAGACTGAGACCAGCAGCAAGCAGGAGCTTAAAACCTAAACATGGAGATAGCTTATCCTATTCCTACCTTCAAAGTGATCCGATTGGCGAATCTCGGCAGGTTTCCAGAGAGTGTACCGCCGAAAAGAAAGCCCAGATCCTCTTCTGCAGGAGGCGTCCTCGAAACCCGTTTCTTCCGCTTCTTCGCGTCCCTCCCCTCCGCTTTGAACTCCGCGTCCACCTCTGCTCGAACTTCCTCTTCCTCTTCCTGACTGAGGAAGCTCCTGCCGCCTACAAACCAGTGGCAACAAAAACGCAAACCGAAAAGCATAAATTTAACGGAAACAACACAGAGCTCTCGTTGACAGCGTGACGATACGAGGATGCCTACCTCGAGGGAAATCAGGTTCATCGTCGTCTGCCGGAAGAGAGAAAGATTCGGTTTTTGCGTCGTTTTCGGCTTTGTTTTTTCTCTTGGAGAATTTCATTGCGCTTGCCTTCGGTTTGAGATTGTCTTTGGAATTTGTCTTTGGGAATTTCTTCTTCTTGTGAGGAGCTGCCATTGAATCCAAGGAGCTGAAGAGGAAGTTTGGCTTCCTTCTAGGCTGTTGCTGCAAGCGGCGGGATTTTGCGCGGGTTTTAGGCTGACGTTGGTGAAGAGTTTTAGGTTTCGAGCGGGGATGCAGCCCGCGTACTCCGCGTGGCGTGTATGTTAATAAGAAAAAGTTATCCAAAGTAAAAACTTTTCCGTCTAGAATCTGCCATGGCCCATGATTATTATATTGTTTAATTATTTTTTTATATTTTTTTTATATAAATATTTTACTTATCAATTATTTCTACACAACTAAACTATTATTCAAAAAGTTACTACTATTATTTACGAAAAATATTTTTCAAAAGATAAATAATTTATTTCTCCATCTCCTAAACAAGAAATAAACTATTACGAAAGAATTTTATTTTAAACTCACTCTATTACCATAAAACATGTTGCAAAACTCTCGAGAGATAACTGGACATTATACTCTAAATTACATATTAGAAAAATTATTTCCTTAAAACAATAGTTTGCACATAGTTTCAATATATTATTTTCATTTTCAGAGCCTCCATCTATTACTGAAAAGGCTAAATTTAGACCAACTATATTAAAATATAATTATTAGGATTATTAAAAGGCATGACAAAAGGTTTTATTTAGACAAAATTATTTCTTTTCACATTCATTGTGGATCAGATCTATACTTGAAAATCCAAGTTGGTCTATCCCCAATTGGTTTATAGAGGAATTTTGGGATTTCTAAGGAATGACGTTAGAAATTATTTCCGATGATTTATTTAAATCATTACCGAAGACAGTTATATCTGGATCACTTATATTAGAGAATGGTCCAGCATTAATTAAATTTATTATTGAGAAAAATATTCTATAGATTATTTCTTGGGATTTCACATTCTATACGAAATTAGACTTTATTCATTGTATGACTTATTATTCTCATATTAGATTGTGGCCAAAATTTGATTGTGAAAATATTCTTGAAAAATGCCAATGTTTGCGCCACCATAAGCATCTAAAAAAGGAGAAAGACAAAGATGATTCTATCTCCCAAATCTAAGCTCGGTCTCAGGCTACCAAAGAAATATTAAAAAGAGCATTAGAAGTTATCAAAGAAGATTTTCGATGCTTATCTACAGAGGAACAAAGGGCTAAAGCATTCGAATTATTATTCGATAGCCAGATAGACTCGGGTCAGATGGACCGATCGTCACAATTACTTTCTAACTAATTTAATGTCACCATTATCAAAAGAAGAAGTTTTATTATTCAAACACACGGAAGTACTATTCCTTCTAAAAGCATTTGCTTTATTCGATCTTATCGTATTGGGATGCACGACTCCAATTCTATTCAGGACACGCCTCCAATGATAAAACCTCGGACTTATCCTCATTTCAAGTCGGCGGCGGACTTCATTCTTTGTAAAATACATTTCTTTCCTAAAGTTTATAAATAGATGTGTTTTCAGTTATGAGAAGCATCGAATAGTTTTAAAGTCTTGTAAGTTTTAAAGAGTGCCAAGTGTAAGAATAAGAGTATCTAAAGAGTAAAGACTATTCAGCTTCGCCATCTTCTTGTAAATCTGATTCTATCAAAAAAGTAAAGATTGTTCATTTTCTATTTTCCATTAAGCATGAAGATTTATTTATGACCTTAAAATTTTTTTGGGTTCGATTCTCTTATGCATAGGATTAATTATAAAATATGGGACAACACTTTTTTCTTAAGTGACCAAAGATCTAGGTACTAGAGCTTTTGTAGCTTTGTATTAAATTCTATATTATATACATAAAGGTTTTGATCCTATTCTCATATTAAATATTTGAGTTTGAATTAATAAAGATAGTACATCTAAAGCATAAGGGTCTGTTAAACTAATAAATAAATTAGGAAAACTATTAAAATATACTAGACCAACAGGTAATGAAGTTTGTAATATGGCTAAAATAGAATATGAAAATTACTTGTGCGTATTAACCTTTAAGTAGGCTACAGCTGAGGCTTGAAGACTTGCTCTTACTAATGGTTCAATAATTATTTGTATTAATCTTAAATGTAAGAATTTAAATTTTTTATCACATAAGTCTTTAATGGCCTTCTTTTGTAATAATTGTATTTGATGTGATTCTTCTCCAAATTCTAATACTGTTTATAGGGTTTTAATTTGGCATTATGTTTGAAAACCAAAGGCTCCAATCTTATAAATTTCTTTAATAGGTACTTTGAATATTTTATAATTTTAAATAGATTTTTCAATGTTTTCATGAGCTCATTTAGACATATTTTGGATCTTATCTAACCTAACTGAGTGGATCTCGGTATCAGTTGAAGAAAAAGATGATGATGTTGAAAACATTCTCTTTATAGTACTAATCTTCACAGTCAACTTCTTATCTGCCGTATTCTCTTAACGCAGTCTTAACAACACGGAATTTTATGATGATTAAGTCCCTTTAGAGAGATAATTTTAACAAAATCATCTTCAACTTGACTCTGATGCCAGGATTCACTTAGGAGACTTTCGAGCATCTTTTGAAGTTTAATTTTTGCTTCATCATCCATTTGTGTATATTGCTCAAATTTACTGGCTAAATATATAACTAAAGGTCTTTCATCTTACTTTAATAATTTAATTCCCTTAGTTATTTGTTCTTTATCTTTTCTTATTATAGTTAAATTAGCTTTTAAATTCTTTAATATTTGATTCATCTTAGGAGATAATAGATTTGGTCTTCTATTTATTTCGTATAAAATCAAATCACTCCTAGAGCTCCAATTGCTTCTCTATAGGCAATATAGTCGTGAAGTTGCGGGGTAATGTTGAATCAAAGTTTTTTCTTGTCTTAATTCGTTTAGTCGTCTTCTTAAATATCTTATTTGATATGATAAAGGCATAATTATATTTGACATGATAAAGGCGTAATTAAAATTCTTCGTCAGAAGATGAATAATAACCCCATTCAAATTCAACGATAATATTTTCTTCATTATTTATGGTATGTATAATACAATCTAACAATTCTAGAGCTTGAGTTTCTAAATAAAATGCAATACAATTTTGAGGTATATAATAATCACCATGTCATAACAATAATCTTAGAGTGCAATATTATAATAATTCATCATATAAAAACGAACAGCTCCAGGGAGATTTACTAGGTCTAATTAACCTTTTTATCTAATAATGACTGTATCTCATTTTTACAATAATTTATTAACTCTTTATTCATTTGTATAGGCCTGACTTTAATATAGAATAATTTGCCTTGTGATGATTTTGTTTTTAATAATTTTTCTATTTGTATAAGTTTATAATTTGTGAAATTCCCTTGCTCTATAACTTGAGACAAATCTTTAGCACTTACTGAGATATCTTTATATACTGATTGTTTAAAAGGTTGTTGAAAAATTATTTCGTATGTTCATGTACTGATTGGGATATCTTTATATACTGATTGTTTATATGCATTATTTTAGCTGCATTATTAACATAGATTTGGTCTTCTATTTATTTCGTATAAAATTAAATCACTCCTAGAGCTCTAATTGCTTCTCTATAGGCAATATAGTCGTGAAGTTGAGGGGTAATGTTGAATCAAAGTTTTTTCTTGTCTTAATTCGTTTAGTCGTTTTCTTAAATATCTTATTTGATATGACAAAGACATCATTATATTTGACATGATAAAGGCGTAATTAAAATTTTTCGTTAGAAGATGAATAATAACCCCATTCAAATTCTACGATAATATTTTCTTCATTATTTATGGTATGAATAATACGATCTAACAATTCTAGAGCTTGGGTTTCTAAATAAAATGCAATACAATTTTGAGGTATATAATAATCACCATGTCATAACAATAATCTTAGAGTGCAATATTATAATAATTCATCATATGTAGACGGAATATCAAACATTAATTCATAAAGAAAAACTTACATAGAGAGCATTAGATTTACAAAAATATGACGAAGCTGAATAGTCCTTACTCTTTAGATACTCTCATTATCACATTTGTACTTTCACACTTGACACTTTTTAAAACTTACAAGGCTCGAAGACTTTTTGATGCCTCTTACAACTGACAAAACATCTATTTATAAACTTTAGGAAAAAAACGGATTTTACAAATGATGAAGACCGCCACAAACTTGAAATGAGCATAAGTCTGAAATCTTATCATTGGGTGGCATGTCTTGGATAGGACTGGAGTCATGCATCCCGATGCGATAAGATTGAATAAAGTAGCTGCTTTTAGAATGAATAGTACTTCGTGTGTTTGAATAGTAATACCTCTTCTTTTGATAATGGTGACATCAAATCAGTTGAAAAGTGATTGTGACGATAGGTCCATCTGATCCAAGTCTATCTGGTTGTCGAATAATAATTTGAAAGCTTTAGCTCTTTGCTCCTCTACAGATAAGCATAGAAAATCTTTGTTGATAACTTCTAATGCTCTTTTTAATGCTTCTTTGGTAGCCGGAGACCGAGCTTGGATTTGGGAAATAGAATCATCTTTGTTTTTGTCCTATTTTGGATGCTCATGGTGGCACACACATCGACATTTATCAAGGATATTTTCATAATCAAAATTTGCCCACCATTTAAAATGAGAAGAATAAGTTATATAGGATGTGTTTGGTTGGATGTAAAACTTTTGATGAAAAATTTTTGGAGTAGAAGTTGTCAAATCAATAGAAAGTGATATGATATAATAGGAATAAT
>JAXCLR010000081.1:12302342-12315939 GCA_035584095.1 Annona squamosa
AGAATAAAGTTAAAATAGATAGGTTAGTTGTATGGGTAATTGTGTAGAAATGATTAAAAAGTAGGGTAGTTTGTATAAAAAATATGAAAAAATAATAAAAAATAGAGTAATTATGGAGAGTGAAAAGTTTTAGATTGAAAAATTTTAATTGACACTTTTTTATGCAAAACAAACGCACAGTAAATGAACGATTATTCTGACCATTCCAACAAAACAGCGATCAGACGTGGCACGCCCCCGCGCACGTGCCTGATCTCGCATAGCAAGTCAAGCACGCACATTAAGTCACGCGCATGGCGTCGCGCGACTCTCTGCGGCATGCTCCAGGTATCCCTTTAAAAGAGGCGCAAGCCAGCGCAGGCACGAAGGTTCTGGAAGACAAAGCAATAGGAGCGGTCAGGTGACGTTCGGGGTACGTTTGCCCTATCTAGGGTTCATATCCACTCGTCTGTTCATCTTTCTCCTCCCATGAATTTCTAAGGTTTCTCGTTCATCTCGCAGTATCTGCTAATCGACGCGTAATCTTCGCCAGCTTACCTTTTTTTTTTTTCCCTCGTACTTGTCTATCAATGGGCGGATTATGGGCTAAAGGTTTTCAAGATCCGTTCTTTATGAGTGCGCATGTTGTTATCAAACGTTTGGTTCTTATGTGATTAGATTTGCCAAAACGATTTCAAGGTTGCGGTATCCTATCGAGTATTCGCTGGGGGGTGATTGGGGGCATGATCCACAGATTTGTGAATCCTTGTAAATTAAACGAGGATAAGCAAGCTTTGCGATCAGATTTTGACAATTAACGCAAGTCTGGCATGTCTGGATGCTGGAGATCTTGACATGAGATGTCGCAATGTCCTGCTTTGTCTCTGATGTGGGAGAAGCCTTTGCAGATGAACGGAACGTGAATAACAGGAATGAAGTCGCTGTTCGACGACTGGCTTAAAAGAAAACGCAATAAAAGAATATGTATATATTTTTGGTTACGAATGTTTAGTAATTACTTTCTAAGGGAAAATATTTGCCCCCATCTACTTGTCCGTTAAGTCGCTACGTCCACTGCTTTTGCGGGAAAATTAGTTTTTTTTTTAACATGTTAATTAATAATTTCGAAGTTATTTCTCGAAATTGCAAACTAACAACAAAGTCAAGCATCAGCAAATTATTCATGTTGTACAGCACGCTAACAATATCTGTCTGTTCGTGCGATATGTTGGAAAACAGACAGCTACGTAGTGATGAGGGGTAGAAGCTACAGTTACAGTCCGTCTCCCCCAAGGGGTTATGGCCGAAGAGGCAGGAGTCCAAGCCCCCGCGGCCGCTATGGAGGACGCAGGGATCCTCCAACAAGTCTTTTAGTTCGCAATCTGAGGCGTGACTGCAGGTTTGCCAATTCCTTTGCTGTCACCCTGGCAGCTACCCATGAATCAATCTAGTTAACTTTCTATTTCTCCAATATAACACTCAAGAACTCATCTTTTTATTCCCTTTTTTTTTTGAATTAAAAACTGAAATTGGAATTGTTTAGTGTGGTTGAAAATCACAACTTTTTCCTCTCAAATTTATCCATTGCCGCCTTCGTACCTCTACTTACCTTGAATTTTAATTACCGCAGGCCAGAGGATCTCCGTAGGCCATTTGGGCAGTTTGGTCCGCTTAAGGATATTTACTTGCCCCGAGATTATTATACTGGGTATGTGTACATGGCTATGCATCTTTGTTTAGAACTGGCAAAATTTGGAACCTTTTTGACATAGACCCACCTTATCTGTGTCTGAGCATGTATGCTCCGTTGAAACTGGTTACACGTATGCTCATTTTGCTGGATGAAATTTAACTGCCAATTACACCTAAACCTCTCCTTAAAAAAAAATAAAATCGCTGGGGTGGCGGGGCTTCTTATGATTTGTACTGTTTTCTCCTTTTCTATTTGCATTTTGAATATTTTATTAAGGCTGTTGAGATTTAACAGTGAAAATAAAGTTTTGAAGACTACTGTCAAGTTTTAAGAGAGGATGTTAGTGTTTGTGAAGATAATTGCTGGTGAGAGGGGAAGAGGTGGGGTTTGAAGTTTATACATTGTGAAGATATTCAAGATTTGAAGAATTACAAGTCATGTTTGCACTCTGAAGTGCGCAAGGTCAGCAGCCATGTGCATGCTTTACTTGAATTACATGAAGTACCCAGAACATTTCTCTGCATGCGGCCGAATAATGATTTGGGAATATCTTAGTCCGCATGATTTACATGAGCGTGTTTACAGTGGTGATCCTGGAAGGCTGCTATTTCCTTCTATTTCACTGTAGTTATCGAAACCTATGCTATGTTGTAGGGAGCCACGTGGTTTTGGTTTTGTGCAATATGTAGATCCTGCTGATGCAGCAGAGGCAAAGTACCAAATGGATGGGCAAATCCTTCTTGGACGAGAGCTAACTGTCGTTTTTGCGGAGGAGAACAGAAAGAAGCCATCAGACATGAGAGCCCGGGAAAGGGTTAGGTAATATGCATTTTCTTTTCTGTTTCTCCAATTTTTTGCATGAATCCCACGACCTGTTTTGGTAGTTGGGGCTTGAAGGACATGATGTTGGCAGTTGTAAGAATGACACTTTTAGTGGGTAAAGGCATAAAACTTGAGTCTTTGTGTGTGTGGAAAGGATAGGGTTAAGGTTGTCCATGTTTGATGTCACATTAAAATGGTGGTAGGAAAGAAAACTTTCTTCTCCTTCACCTTTTTTCAAATTTTCCAAACAGGCCCAAGTGATGTTTTGCTGGAAGCCATGCATGTTTTTGTTTTGACTAGAGATTGCCTGAATATATAATTTTTTTTACATGTTTTAAAATCTGTAGAGTTGGATATGATCTTTACTTAGTTGTTATTCATGCTATTTTATTCTTAGCTTTTGTTGTATTTGCCAATCATGTGACTTTTAAATGTGCAACAGAATGTTCATTGTAAAATTTATTTTGCCAATCATGAGACTTTTAAATGTGCAAAAGAACGTTCATTGTAAAATTTTTTTAAAAATAAATTTATGCTTGCATTATTGTTGGTTTCACATTTTAGATTGACATTTCTCAATAATAGTCTTTTGCTTGTGTTTTCATGAATATTTGAGGGAATCTGACATGTTTCTTACAGGGGTCGAGTTTATGATTATCGAAGATCTCCTCGCCATGTTCGTAGTCCACCACGTTATGTGAGGTCTCGTTCTCGTAGCCCAAGCTATTATTCACCTTCCCCTCCCCCTCGAAGACGGCATTACTCAAGGTGTGAGCCTTCTTTGCCTGATAATGGATTATTCTATCTGACTGCTTTAACCCAAATCTACTTTTTAACGCAAGAACATACTAGTAATGCTGTTTCTCTCTGGTATTGCAGGTCTATTTCAGTATCACCTCGGCGGAGGAAATATTCACGGTAATTTTTCTCTGTTGGTAAATGGATCTCGTTGTTTTTTTTATCCTGTGCGTGTGGGGTCAATATGGTTGCAAGCAAATGGTTTATTGGATCCTGTCGCTGAATGAGACAATACCTGTAGGTCTGGAAGACGCTCCATGTTGAGATAGGTGGGACCAACCTGCTGTGCAAATGTTTATATTTATCTGGCAAACCAATAATATTCTGTTTAAGCCTTGTTCAAGCCTTGAGCAGCAGCAGCCTATAGTTAATATTGTTGTATAAATGCCATTGTGTTAAGTTCTCAATTATTGTTTATTCTGTTGGCTCAGATCACCATCGCCACCAAGTTCGGTATCCCCACCAGGAAAGAGTAATTTACGAGAGCGATCATATTCCCGCTCACCTCCATACAATGGATCTCGAAGTCGGAGCCCTGATGTATACTCAAAGAGATCCCACAGGGAAAGGTCTGTGTCGCTGAGTGAGTAAGTGACTGGAAGGAAGTTTACCTAGATCACATTTTGTGGACGGGTTGGTCTTTCAATACACATTCAGCTAATTACAGGAATGTGCTAGAGCTGGCAACGATAGCGGCTTCTGGATTGTCGGCACTGATTTGCTAATCCTTTAGGGGTTATATCTATCACTGCACCTAGGTAGTTTTTGAGTGCTATTTTTTTTTTTTTTTTTTCTTTTAGTGAAGTGCTACTGCGTAAATAGTTGGATTTGAAGGTTCAAGAAACCAGCTTTCACTGTTGGATTCATTTTGTTTTACTGCTGTGGTTCTGTCGATTCGTTTCCCGCAATTAGTCATGAATGCAAAAGGGGAAAGGTGAAAGGTGTAGAAAAAGCGCTGCTTTCTGCCCACTGCAGACCGGTCGAAAAATATTTTTGGGGTTTTTTTAGAAGCTTTTTATTTAAATAAAATTCCGAATCCAGTTGTATTGAATTTATAAACTAAGTTTTATCATTTTTACATGTGTATATATTCATTTTGTTTTTTTGAAGGGTATTTATTTTGTTTTTTATACGTGGGTATTTTACTCATTTTAATACATGTGTTTAAAAATTATAAATAAATATATATGTACAGTAAAAAATGATGAAACATTGTTATGGAAGAAAGTTTTGTAGAATTTTTTTTTTTTAAAAAAAAAAACTGAAAAGAGGTCCGAAATGATCGTTGATTCATTGCTGTTTTTCATGTCAATCCGATTCTGAGGCCCGAGCATTGTTTTATAGTTTCCGTTCGTTTTGCGTAGGTCTACGAATCTAGCATGCAGTATGCCCGCGAGAATATCCATCGCCTTTATCGTTGGCGCGTGATTATTTTAGTGCCTGGTAGCGACGACCGGGCTAAAGATAATTAAGTATATTTAATATATTAATTAAGAGTTCGTTTGTTTAAATTAAATGCTTTTTAAATTAGAAGTTTTCATTTTACATAATTATCATATTTTAAAATTATCTTTTGCATATTTATATACAATTATTTTATTTTTTAATTATTTTTACACGACTATGACTTACTCATCTATTTCAATTTTATTTTATTTTATTTATTACTTTTATCTTTATTATGTTACATTATTTTTTTCATTTTAAAAACTTTTACATTAAAAAAATTTTATTTAAAAGTTACATCACTTCTCCAATATGCCATAAGTTTTACCTTTCTTGAAAATGTATATATTCATTTTAAATTTTTAGATACCGTAGTATTTTTGTAAATACTTCTGTTTAAAATTTTTAAAAGAAATATATATTTACAAAATGATAAAACTTAATATCGTTAATAGTTTGAGAAAAAAGAATATTAGAAAAAAATAAAAAAAGCGATATTTGGAATGGGAACTTCTGATCGTCTAAAGCTGATCGATGCCCGCGTTAGTGTGTCTAGAAAACGATGCGGACGCCTAGAAAAGGACATAAGCGTATCATTTCATTCCGGTCCATAGAAGATTGACCGACTTCTCTGTCTTCTGCGATGTCATGTTGGCTACGAGACGAGAGAATGCAGATGCACTGAATAAGCTGCAATCAAACTCGGAGAACATGCATTTTGTAGATTTCAACGACGTGCATCCGCTCCAAGCATTTTGAAAGCATCCGGTTTGAGACGCATCAACGCTAACTTGGAAAGTTCAATTCCGTTGTGGGTGGTTGGAATCGCCGGACTGGTATATGAAAGCATCCCTCACTCCATATGTGATCAGATGTCGACCGGCACAGAGTTGCATAGATCTACAGCTCATTCGCTAGTGCCATTTTAAAACAGAGTTATTGACAAGCCATTAATTTATTTTCCAGCCATCATTATATGATGGCAGCATTGGGAAATCATTATTGCAGGATTGTCAAGCTGACTATAGTGCCCTCATCTGTCCACCCACCACCCATGGCCCCTTCAGACACCAATCAATCTCCGTGCATCCAACCAAATGTCTAAGCCTAGAAATAGGACGAAGGGATGCTATATGGGCAACCTTGCTTGAAATTAAATGCAAGCGAAGGAAAACATATGACATTGGAAGCAGAACATGGGTCATAATTTGTTGATGATCAGGGGCGTCATACTTGATACGCGGCCCCGGTTTCATTGTCATCTGTTTACAGAAATAAAATAAGTAAATTAATAAATTATAGAATGTAATTACTCTGTAGTAATAGCTCCGAAATTCAGGCTCTTTGCACGACCGAACGCACGCTTGATTGCTATATGCTTCTGCAGGATTTTCTGGAATTTTCCTTTTTTGAGCATCCAAATGAAAAGTACTACGCCAACGGGACCCATCTCGCAACCTTATTTCGAATTTGAATTGCAGTTATATGCCTCTGCGGACGTAGTTTCTAACAACGGATTCAGTGCGCGAGTGCACCGTCTGCAAATTTCAGTTGGGGCACCAAATTATTCTTCTCCGATTCCGTTCATGCGACCACGTTACTGGTTTCATTAACACCTAAATCAGTGGTCACTCATCATACCTTAGAAAACAAAATGATGGGTGCATACAGAAAAAGTGGGCCCGAATATGGATGTACCTAACAGTTGCTTATTATAAAAATTCCCCATACGAGATGTTAATTCTTGCTCGATGGACGGTCGGATCATCCCTGATTATCCATTCCACTTCCGATTGTCCATGCCACCTAATTAGATCATCATCCCAACTTAAGTTCATCTGTCTGCGGGTTTAAGATAAGAAAGATAAAATTACGGACGGACTAGATCATCCCAATTTTCAGGCAGGAGGTTCATCCTTCCCAACTAACCGATGGAGAGAGAGAGAGAGACAAAGCCGGCAAAACAAATGAAAATTTTACCATACTCTGTGGTGTCATGTGCACTTATATACTCAATTCCTTAAGTATTAAGCGTTCCTTAAGTATTAAGCGGACTCCAATTCATCCAGAAATTTCCAATGATTTAATGGTTGTGATAATCCATTCGATGGCGCCAATATCCGGGGTTAGACTGTCCAGATTTTCTCCAGAGGTCCATGTCGCAAGGCTGCATGCATACGTTTCGGAGTGTTCGGCATTAGGACTACAAACGCATACACACCCACACTTGCTCATAAGACCAGTCATCAGCGTTCCTCAATCCACCATAAATATCAGATAGTAAATAAGAAAATCAACATCTTCCAAATAATCTTCTAGAAAGCTTATACTAATTCTTCGAAATTAGAATTTGCTTGTCGCGTGACCATTTATACTTGATCCAAGAGTTGAATTAAAACATTTGTGGAATCAAATAATCAAATAGATTAGTTTATTAAAATATTTGTATTAATTACCCCAATAAATATATAAATTATTATTGTCGTGTGGGTCAATGACTCGATCTTTAATGAGCAGAAATAAGAAAATGCACCAGCGGAGCACCGAAAACTAAAAACTATCGGGGTCTTTTGCCGGGCTTTTGCCAGCGGCAGCGAGACGAGGAAACAGAGAGAACGCATGCAATCTCTTCCGATAACGAATAGCAAGTTTTAAATTTGTATTCAAGAGCGAAAAACCGGCTCCTCTGGCGTACTCATCCAATACCCACATCTCAAATCCTTAGTTCTCAGCTCCCAGAAACAGAGATACGTCCCAGTTTTTTCATTTTGGTCTGGTGATTGCCGCCTCCTTCTCATGCTCTCTGGTAGAGCAGAGTATCAAGGCCTTCTTCTCTTCTAGTGACTGCTTCTTTCAGGTGATTGTCCATCCCCTCCTTCCTCTGAACTGTTTTTGATTCGCTTCCCTGCTTCTTCTGCGTGTGCGTATTTGTTTGTCTTAATGATTTCCTGCTTTTTGCTATCTGGATGTTGGTATCATTGTAAATTTCCATTTTTCTGCTATTATTTCTGTGTTTTGGGATTATTTTGGTTGAATTTGTTCGTATGGATGTTTGTGTCGTATGTTGTCGAAGGATAGACTTCTTGTCGATATAGGATATGGTTGATTCTTTGGTTGGTGATGAAGTTTTATGGATGATTTCAATAAGTAATGCTGTTTTCTAATGATGTGATGCCTTCTGCCTCATGTTTTTGGGTTGATATTTCCATTCTCTACCTAGAGTGGGATTTGGTGTTGTGTTTTCATGTTCCTGTCATTTTCACTGTAGTTTGAATCATGAAGATGGTGATCAGTTACACTTCTTAACCTGGTTAATTTGA
Organism: Annona squamosa; assembly: GCA_035584095.1. NCBI lineage: Eukaryota > Viridiplantae > Streptophyta > Magnoliopsida > Magnoliales > Annonaceae > Annona > Annona squamosa. The sequence goes on from JAXCLR010000081.1 coordinate 12,310,401, forward strand.
AAATTTGTATTGATTGACTTGGCTTTGCGGTCAGTTAAGGCGTCCATCTGTTAAATTCAATATTGAAGATCAGGATGATTGGTGCTGGTGTTTGCAGTTGTACCGAGCTTGTGCTTTATGATTGCGGTTTGAATCAATTTTAATTGCACGCAATCCTTGAATAACTTAGCTTGGTCTTGATTGCACACAACACAATCCTTCAATAACTTAGCTTAAGAGTGAATTTGCAATACTGTGAACATTTATACAATGTACAGTTTCATATCAGGCAGGATACCCTACAAGGCTACAACAGGAAGCCATTAGAGATAGATATGCAGCTTTTGTGAAGTTTTTTTAGTGATTCAAAGGAAGATTTGATCAATTCCCAGGTCATCTTACAAAATTTCTCCCAGACATTAATTCCATCTCTTCCTTGGAAACGACCTATTCATTTATAGACCAGAGTTTACGAAGTCCCAAAATCTGGACCATGTTCGGCACTGAATGCAGATGGCTATGTAACCTGCACCAGTTATGTGGAGACTATGCTTTAGTTGGTGTCATTGGATGCATTTCACAGATTTCTTGTCAAGCAAATACGCAGGAGAAGAACTGTCAGTCACGTTCACTATTAGTTTTTGTGTTCTATTGCTTTATACCATTCTATATAAGAGGGCAGCCCCACGGAGGGGTAGGACCACTTTTTGGGTCTATAGTACGCAATCATACCTTGCAATGCAGGGGGTTTTTTCTGAGAATGCATGGTGCAAAGTTGGGACATGAATGCTGTCACGAACTCCACAGAACCTTCTCCGTAGAGAATTTAACCCAAGGCTCCGTGGAAATATGCTGAACCTAAGGGATGGGACAAGGTAGGATATGATGAACATGGCGTTTCTGATGTGAACACGTAAGTCTCAACAATGACTGGTTTGTTGGGCATTCTAATTTTCTTTTAATCCGGACAAGGTTATGGACATTAACGTGACTTTCTTAGTTGACTGCTAGCTAAAATGGTTTTACATAGACATTCATGTTGCTGCAGTTGTCTTTAGTGGAATGCAACAACAACCTAATGTTAAATGCGCACATTGAAATTTCAAAAATTACATAATTTTACTTAAAATTTTAAAATAGTTTATTTTGACAATTGCCGCCTCTCAAATAATAATATGATACCTTAATGTAGAATTGCCTCCACTAGCCAAAGGTCCTAGATCCACTCCTCACTCAGTGTAGATGGACATGCCAATGATCTAATTGCATTTAGAAACTCAAATTTTCTATTAGTTGTCACCGATATCTGAATCTAATTTGGGACTTCTCTGTCTGGAGTTCTTTTTTTTTTTTTTTTTTTTGATGAGTACTCATACATTACAATTTCAATTGGTATTACAATTAAATTTTGAGACATTCTTACAATTTGCCAACAATTATCTACTACTTCTAAACTTTCCCACTGGCGGACGACTCCTACAAACTTGGAGAGACTTGCAACGCCACCACTTCAGAAATACTGCTGGGGAGATTTGAACCCAGGACCACCTACATGTGAGGCCATGTCCTGTACCACTGAGGCACAACCTCAGTCGCCTGTCTGGAGTTCTTTGAAAAAGCTACTGAATTATGGTATTTCTTTCCGTGGATCAATGCTTTTGTAGTTTGGCTCTTTCAATTGCAGCTTATTTTCAATACAATCTGCATTTTTTTTTAACATTGTTGCCTGTGAGGGTTTTAAATATCTGCACACTTTTCCACATCTGTCAATAATTCCTGCATGTTTACTATGACTCGAACTTCTGTTTAATGCACATTTTTCTCTTTTTCTGGATTCCTAGTAACTTTGAATCTTCCAATTCTGCAAGCAAGCTTGTGGGGATCGGTGACTGAAGTTGCTTGAAATGTTGCATAAAAGATGGCAAAGAAGACTTCTTCTGTTTATAATCATCATTTCCTCTGAAGCTTTAGGTATTTATCCTCTTTATTTCCAGGATGTTTGTTGTTGGGCTAATGCCACCTCTATGCAAGCTGGCTTTTGACACAATCTCTTCAGGATGACACATCAATATGGAAAAATCCAGAACATATTTCCCTTACTATCCATAATTGGAGTTAGTCATTAAAATTGCATTCCAGGTACTCTCACATCCAATGTGAATGTGAGACAGTTGAAATCTGAAACTCATCCTGCAGCATTGACATAGATTCTTCTGCAGTTTCCACACTGCTTTTTTTTTCCCCCTTCTTCTTTCTTTTCCTTTATTTTTTAATCTTTCTGCAACTGAAAGACTGTTTGTGGATCATTCAATCAGATTCCTTTGGTGCATTTGTTGGAATTAATGTTGGCACTTCTCTAACCAATCCACCATTGGCGAAAGATGTGGTGAAAATCCTGAAGGAACAGCAGATAACTCATGTCCGCCTCTTTGACTCAGATCATCAGATGCTCACTGCACTTGCTGACACTGGAATAGAAGTAATGGTCAGTGTAAGAAATGATGAGATTCTTGGAATTGGAAAATCACATTCAGTTGCCGCAAATTGGATTAACCGGAATGTTGCTGCTTACTTACCTGCAACCAATATCACCTCCATTGCTGTTGGCAATGAGGTCCTTAAAGTGATCCCAAATGCTGCTCCCATACTAGTTTCAGCTATGAAATTTCTTCAGTCTGCTCTTGTGGCTTCTAATTTGAATGGCCTTGTGAAAGTTTCAAGCCCCCAAGCCATGGAAATAATACCCAAGCATTTTCCACCATCTGTAGCTATTTTCAATTCGACATGGAACAATGTCATGGATCAGTTCCTCCAAATTTTGAAAGACTCAGGGTCCTTTTTCATGTTAAACGCACATCCATATAATGGTTACACCAGATCGAATGGCATATTTCCCATTGAATATGCCCTTTTTAAGCCACTCTCTCTCAATGAGCGGATTGCTGATCCAAACACTCTTCTCCACTACAACAGTATGCTTGAGTCGATGGTTGATGCAGTTTATTTCTCAATGGAAGCACGCAATTTCTTTGGGATTCCAGTTCTTGTGACGGAAACTGGATGGCCCTGGCTTGGTGGGGCCAATGAATCAGATGCCACAGAAAGCAATGCAGAGGTCTACAACAACAATCTGGTTCGCCGAGTGCAAGGTGGATTGGGTACCCCACACAGGCCTGACATGCCTGTTAGTGCATACATCTATGAGATGTATAATGAGGACTTACGTCCAGGCTCTATTTCAGAGAAGAATTGGGGAGTGTTTTTTCCGAATGGGACAGCTGTATATCCAGTCAATTTCAGTGGAGTTGGCAGGCTAGATGCCAATGCAACTGATATTGGGGTCTTCTGTGTGGCTTACACCAATGCTAGCTCTGATGCTCTGTTGGATGGTTTAAACTGGGCATGCGGACCTGGGCTGGCAAACTGCTCAGCGATTCAGCCTGGCCAGGCATGCTATGATCCTGATACTATTGTTAACCATGCTTCTTATGCTTACAATGACTATTATCATAGAACAATGTCGACTGGTGGAACCTGCAACTTCAATGGTACTGCTATGCTTAGTTCAACTGATCCAAGTAAGTTCTAATTTTCTTCTATGAATACTGCTGTGTATGGTGTTGGCAGTTTACTTTCATAATCGTGGGTTTGAAGTTTGAACTAAAGATACCAGGTTGTGCGTATGGCCTTTGGCCATCCTAGCAATTCAGACAAATTGCTGTTTGATTCGAACAAAGGTCAGATATTGCATCATAGAACCAATACGTTAGAAAGAAACATCTTTTAAAGACATGCTATCCTAGCGCAGATGGTTCTAACAATGTGGCTAGTGTTAAGTGGTGAGAAAATCCCACATTGTTAAAAGGCTTGGAGTTCTTGGTTTATGTATATGGGAATAGGCTTCCTACCTTGGCTAGTCATTTTGGGATAAAACCGGCCCATTTTCAACATGAAACCAGAGCCAAACTCAAGCTCGTTTGTGTTTGTCTCCATCTATGATACGTGTCAACTTCTCTAGCCCAAGACAAGAGTGGGTGTTAAGTGGTGAGGAAAATCACACATTGTTAAAGGTCTTGGAGAGTTCCTGGTTTATATATATGGGAATAGGCTTCCTAACTTGGCTAGTCATTTTGGGATAGAACCAATCCATTTTCAACAGCTAAAAGTTTCATAGCCCTGGGTTCAAATTTCAAATTGCTTTTGCTGTCAATCATGGTTGGCAATCTTGAATTGAGTGTTGGAGCATGGGGTTTCTTTTTGACATTAATTTTAGCAGTTGGATAATCAGGCTACTTCATGATGTATGAAAGGAGGAGATGGTTTATGAAAATTATGCCAGCATCTCCCATTACCTGTGATTTTCTTGATGAGTTGATAGAAAAATAGCCAAGGTCATTCATGTGGTGCACTTCCTAGTTCATGATGACCGATGTTTCTCATCTACTTCAACTTCTGACAATACCTGCATGAGGTGTCTGGTTAAGCAGAGTTCTACTAGGCCAGCTGGACTTAGAGTGGTATTCCGTCTGTTGAAAGAAACCTATTAAATGGTCTGCACCATGAAAGATCTTGTCGTACGTTGGTTCAAAATGCGAGTGCTGATGTGATTCCTTTCCCAGAGTTTATCATAGTAAAATCTTTTGTCACATTGAGGCAAATGATTTTCGTTCGGATATTTAACACAAGTGCTATCTGGAGAACCAGTTCTCTTCTAACTAATCAAAAGTGCTATGATAGTCATTTCCCAAATAAATGTGTGACTTGCATGCTGACAACTTCATGTTAATTTGCTGTTTGATCAACCACATCATTAACTTCTAACCACTCATCATTTTATGTAGGTTATGGTTCGTGTCATTATGCTGGAAGGTGATTTTTCCTGCACTATCACATTTGCGATCTGTTTCATTTGTCCAACCAACCTCAAACCATCTAACTTTAATTTTTTGGACAGCTCTGGTTCAAACAGAAGCAGTGGAAGCACATCTCCTCCTCCCTTTTCACCTAGTATACCCAGCAGAGGTGTTTTGACAGCTTACTTTTCAAGTATTCTTCTTATCATGCCTATGTTTCTTGGTCTCATCTGACTTGTAAGGCATATTGTTTTGTTCCTCTGGTTGTATGGTGGATGGACTGGAGTAGATGCAATGATGCAAGAGCTCGAAAGTATTACTGGATTTTCCTTTGTACTTCTTTTCAGTTTTGGATTTTTGGGTTCTGTTCGTTAATTGTTAGGCTTCTTTGGGAATCAATGATCACATGGGTTCAAGTTGAGTCAGGCTCAACCCTGCGCATGAAGTTGGAATCTAGACTCTTCATCCATGGTTCCTTCTTGCATGAGATGTACACTCCAAGGTCAGGCTCATCTGAAACTCAGTGTTGACAGAAAGTAGGGAGCCGAGCCATTTACATTCATACCAAAATCATATATATATATATATATATACACATTTGATCATCATGAGGGGCCCATTTCAGCAGAGATGCAACTGAATATTCCTATATATATATATATATATATATATATATATCAACTTATTGCAGCCCGACTGAATTTTCA
>JAXCLR010000081.1:12334456-12345852 GCA_035584095.1 Annona squamosa
TGTCCTTCTCCTCTCTCGATCTGAGAGGGAGTAAGGACAGTGAACATCCTTTTCATCAAAAAAAAAAAAAAAAAAAACATCTAAATGCAGCCAGAAAGTACCAAGAGTTGTTTTTGTTGTTGGCCCCGTTTCATACTTTCACGGGTCCACTACAGCTCAATTGTTTATTAATCCTAATTCTCCGACTCGTGGATTCAACTCATGCATCGAATTCGTTTTAAAATATTTCCCATTTTCTGGAGGAATATAATGAGACGTTTGCATTCCAGACCCTGAAAAATGATACGCATACAAGGTAAGCCGATCAGCTTCCTTAACTCGTGCCATTTTTTGGGCCAGCCATCCTATCTGGGCTTGGGCCCAATTCTGCAGCTGCTTGATAACAGAGGCTTTCTGTAGCCGAACGTTGTGCATTATGGTCTCGACCGAGCGTCTATTTGGCTTAGCGTTTAGGTGCAGCACTTTTGTTTAATTTTTAAGAAATATTGTGCTTGCTGAACGCTGCCAAACACATTTAAATTTTTGAGAAGTGATGACAATTGAAGAAAATACACGGCACAACAGGCCCGGAATCGCATGCACCACTGCCGCACTACTCCACTGGCAGTGAACCGTGTCCCTCTTGCCCAAAAGAAGCTTTATTAGAGACGTCTAAACTGTCCCCCTGATTCGCTCACACATTCTCACTCTCATTATTTTTTTTTCCAAAATTCTATTTCTAAAAAAAAAAAAAAAAAAAAAAATCAAATTCTTGTCAGCTTGATAAGATTGCTTTATTTGGACGCAAACGAGTATTGACAAAACTTCTTCAATGCTGCCAGTTAGCGTAGGATTAAAAAACTGTATGCCGGATACAACACCTCCAGCCAAAATAAAAATCATGCTTTACAAATAAAAAATAGACAAGGCACGTGTTCATGGTCAATGCTCATTTTCAGACGTATCATCAGTAGATGGGCTCCACAGTCTGTACGTGTGTCATACCACACCTTGGAAATTGTTAATGATCAACGGCTTGGATCTCGCACGTGAAGACATTTCGAGGATTTATGGCTGTACCTCAACACTTACCGCAATCCAGGACAAGAAATGAGAGCAGCCCAATCCGTCTGTTGACGACTGACCACGCCATCCACGTGTTCAACGTGGTTGCACTACTAATGGCTAGGACTACTATTACTAGTCACTAAGTCAGAGTCTTCGAGTGTCGACTAGTAGCAGTACTCCACCGCATGGAAAGAGAATTACAGAGGCTATTTTTTTTTATAGATAATTATAGAGATTATTAAGTTCAAAATAAAATTACCCAAAAAAAAAAAAAAAATCCCCCGGTAAAAGTGCTACGAGATGGTGATAGAGCTGACGTTAGAAGTTATCTATTTGCTAAAAGCTAACCGTGCAAGCAACAGCCTCAATAAATTTAACGTACCTTTTCATTGTGGACTTTTGTTTTCTTACAGTGATACTTTTGTCAATTCACATAATATATATATATTTAGCTATTTGGCGTGTTTGAACTAATATTGCCTTAACTGAATTTTTTTTTTTTTGATCGGGAAATATTTACACACATTTCAATACATATTACATTGAAGGTCTGAGACATTTTTACAAATCTGGAGACACTTGCTCCACCAAATAATCCGGAAGACACAGTTTCCAACCACTAAACGGGAGACTACTGCTCCCACCACCAACCAGACAGGAGACAGTGCTCCTACTAAATCATTTTTTTTGTCGTCTCGGAGAATCGATCCCACGACCACAGCACGGCCCGGAACCCACGGCAGCAGCGCTGTCGGTTGGTTTGCCTGAACTGAATTGAATATCAAACTAGTAAAGGGACTAATCTTATTCAAACTGATTTGATTTGACTCATTAAGCAAACCAGCTTAAACAGATGACGCCAGCATGACAAAAGAAGCATGGAGACTGGTGACTAACAATGAAAGCTTGGCTTCTAAAATTTTGAGGGCAAGGTAGTTCTCGAATGGAAATATTTGGAAGTCAATACCCTAGGGTCCCCACTCTATCACGTGGAGGAGCATTGTCTTTACTCTCAATCTGCTGAAGGAGGGTGGGATGAGGGGATAGAATAAGTTTTTTTTGAGGACAGAAGGAGAGCTTTAGAGGTGTTACCTCCACCCTGAAGGGCGAGAACTGAACCCAAGGGTAGCCGAATTCATCAATACCCAAGGAAACTGATGGCACGAGAAAAATATAAAATTATATGCTAGAGAAGCTGGGTGGAGGGCGGTGAAGGATATCCCTTTAAAGATGATACCATTTTTTGGGGAGAGGAGCCTAATGGGAGTTTCATGGTGAGATCGGCTTACAAACTAGCATTGAAGCATAAGTGCTCGAAGGACCCAAAACTGCAACGGCCAAACCTTGCAAGGATGGATGGTCTGGTTGGTGCACTTTGGAAAATTGATGCCACTATGAAGGTCAAGCACTTCAGATGAAGAGTGGTTACAAATCCCTACCAACCAAAACTAACTTGCTGAAGCGTGGTGTCTTGGTTGATCCTGGCTGCTCGATGTGCAATGAAAGGTCTGAGGTGGAAGACCGGAACCATATCCTGTGGTCATGCAAATCGATTGAGCCGTTGTTTAGGTGTGATCCTTTCCTTAACTTTGGAATCTCTGAGAAGAAGGACCATATTGAAGGTCTTATCTCTTGCCACTCTCGGTAGGGACTTCGATTTGCTTTGCCTATTAATCACCACGTGGTGGAGATTTTGGTTTATTGGAAACAAGGGTCTGTTTCATGATGGCCCAACCAAAATGGAAGAAGTTGTCCATTGGTGCCAGGATTATCTCCATTGCTTCAGATCCTCAAAACTGCCGAGAAATGGCAAGCTGAACATTATCGAGAGCTTGGCATATTAGACGCTTTTAAAAATTGGGTGGATGAAGATGAACGTGGATAGAGGAGGGAACGCCAAAGATGGGGGAAGGGGCTATGGGGCTGTTATTCGCAACTGGGATGACAAGTTTATCGCGATGAGGAGCTGGATGGAGAAGGGACTTATTGACCCTCTGTGTATGGAATTCATGGTGTGTTTCTTTAGTATACTATGGGCCAAAGGGATGAGAATTAAGTTCCTTGTGCTGGCTAGAGACTTGTTGATGTTTGTTAATGCTATCATGGGTTAGATGGAGATCAAGACCCCTCTAAATGTCGTCCTAAAAGACATTATAAAGTTGGGTAAAACCTTCGATGGAATCTCTTTTACCCATGTCTTGAGAAGTGGGAACCATGTAGCACATACTATAGCCAAGTGGGCATACTCAAAGGATGAAGGCCATGAGCTGTGGTGGGAAGTACCACCTGAGTTTGTTGTAAACCCCCTTCATAGGGACTTGGCTTTTCGTCTCCAATTTTTAATCGGCTATCCAGGCCACTCACCTCACATGAGAGGAGAGATGGTCTGGGTCTTGGCTTTTAGTCTACTATTTTGTAATTGACTATCCAGGCCACTCTCTTCAGATGATGGGGGAGATGGTCAAGGTTAACCGTCTTTTTGTGTTTTGGTGGAATACATTTCGAGGGTATTTCTCAAAAAAATGATATTATAAATGTTTAATATTTATAACTAGTTATATATAGGTAAATTTATATAATTGATAAGTGGAAAATTGGTATTATATTTTATGAACATTTTATACTAAATCAATGGGTAATTAATTGAAGTTAATATGAAATTTGGTTTTAAATATGATTTTGCAACTTTTGGATAATAAATATTAATTTCAAGCAATGTAAACAATTTCTATATTCTTTTGGCTTGAAATTATATTTTATTTGTTGCTATGAAATTAAATGGGTGAACCCACTAATGATTAATGATTTAAATATTTTTTATGTAGGGAAAACAGGTTTGACCAAGATGATCTCACTTGCAAAAATTCAAGCCATCCATCATTAGCCATTAACCATCCACCCATCCAGATTTTTCAGCAATATTCTTGATGGACCCCACGTAGCAGTTCACGTTTTCAACAAAGATGGCCACCACATAGCAGTTTCACGTGAAATAAAATACAAAGCCAAGCAATTTCACTTTAAATAAATGAGAGCATTGCATTGCACATGAGCACCAACTCCACTTATATTTTTTTCCAGTAATGCATTCTCATGATGGGCCCCACCAAGAGCATTGCATTCAAAGTGAGCAACAGCTCATTTAATGGCCAGTCACGTGAATGCATTCGTTGCATTTTTTTTCTTTTGGACCCACCATTGTAGCAATTTCATTCACGTGAGTTACCCAATTGACATAGATCATGTCCATGCTTGCATAAATCAGCAACTGTTGCCCATTGTCCAAATCACGTGATGTAAATAAATTCACAAGCTGTCCATTTATTATGCAGCAGCATGTATTCATTTAAAATGCATTTCAAATCATGCCGCCCATCATGCATTAAATCAATGGATCCCACAGCAGCAAAATTCCCCTCACAAATGCATTAAAGTGATGGGGCCCACTTATTCAGCTATAAAAGAGAGGCATACAGGGAATGAAGGGAGAACATTTGGCACATACGACATTCCGTGACAATAAAAAAAATTTCAAGAAGCAATCACAAGAAAATCCCCGCAAGAATACTTCTGTAAAATATTTTAGCATGGATTTTAGAAGAAGAGTAGAGCATAATTTTAAGAAAGAAAGAGATCGAAAGCAAGGTGGAAAGCTCGGGCAAAAAGGCAGACTGATGAATTGCGTGGAGTAACCGACACACTATCAGGGATTCAAACCAATAAATTTTTCTATCTTTTCCCTTTTTTAATTTTAATTGTCTTCTTTAAGATGGTTTATAATTTTAATTTTATTTTGAACTTAAACATGCTTGGCTAAATCCTAAATCCGGGGTTTAGGATGTAGCATGCGTACAATGCAATGTGGCGTGAATTTTTAATTTATTTATGATGGATATTTTTTGTTAATTTAATATCTTGTGATAATTATGCTTGCTTTGTACATGGGCCCACACTTTTGCATGATTCCATATATTAGGTGATGGAACCGAGAGGTGGAAGCCTAATATACGAAAATCAAGATATTAAACCTAAAAATCTAAGACCATGAGAATAGACATGATCACTTTGAGGAATTCCATGAACAAATCACAGATCTTAATGGATTCTAATTAACTTAATTCCATGAGAATAGGTGATTAAGAAAATTAGGATACACATTTTAGGTTTCGAGAGAAGGTGCAAGGATAAAATGGGGATTATTTTCCTTGAACAAATAATATCCAAATTAAATAATTATACCACCACCCGTCGCAAAAGATGCATGTGAAATCCTAGACCCTAGGTACTCACACTCTCATTTCTTTCTCTACTCATTATAATTTAAAATTTTCTCTTCATTAATTTCTTTTCCCTTTTATTTACTAAATTTTCTTCCCATTTTTCTATTTTATTTGCAATATTCTCTCCATAACCGACACAAAAGTATTTAAAAGTAAAAAATTTTAGTCCCGAATTCCCTATAGAATGATAATTTATATACTACAATCTACGACCCGTGTACTTGCGGTAAAATTACAAACAATAATCATGACTCTAAAGTTCCAAGTCTATAAATTAGATTCTAATCATCAAAACAAAGCATGAAAAAAAATTAATAAATTTTTTTCGAAGATTCCTTAACAAAGCACAAATATGACATTAAATTAGAAGAAGTCAACTTCTTTAACTAACCTAAATTAGTGGCATGATCCCATGTAATACAAATTCTTCTTATAGTTAAGAGTTTGCCCCACATGATTCTAAAAAGATAAAATAGTAACAAAATATATAAGGGTTTGCTAAATATGGCAAAAAAACCTAGGTGGATGATTGATTGTACCATAATGGGATTTAATGATGTAAATTCAAACTGGAGAATTTCACACGGTAATCTATATAAGAAGTGGTGGAAAGAGTGTTTCCTTCTCAACAAGTATTCATTTGGTTTATTAGAGCATAAATCCTCTCAACGCATCTTTTAAACTTTTGAATTGTTCCTTAATTTTGGCTATAGCATGACCTGTTCAAAATGGCAAAACAATGCTAGTAGTTTCAACTTAAAAAAAAAAGAGAGATTATAGAAAGAGTATTTGTAGCTATAAACTATTGTTTTGATTTTAAAAAATTATTATTGTCAGCATGAGGGAGAAGAGAAATCGAAGCAAGAGGAAGGGAATCAGGAGCAAGGAAAAGAGAATTGAAAGTTGTGAGAAGGGAATCAAAAGTAGGAAGATAGGGTGATAAAGAGGTCAAAATGGGGAGGCGGTGAGGCTGAGAGGGTACTTGGCAATCAATGAGCAAGGAGATAGGAAAGATAATGGGAGAGATGGTGACAGTGAGGGTGCTTGGAGAGGCTACTAATGTTGATGAGCCAAGGAGGTGCATAATGTAGAAAGGAGGTGGTGGTAGGTGTGGGCAAAAAGGGTCGTTGACGACCGACGAATACGTAGACAAGTTGAATAGAGAAGTTGCTGATGATCGATGATAGGCGAAGTGGTGGATAGGATATCGGTGCAAGCACAGGGCTTTGGTGGACCCACTCAACCAACATAGGTGAAAATTAGGGATGGGAGGGAAAGTGAAAACAAGAGATGCAAAAGGAAGGCTCAAATGAGGATTCTTAGGATTTTTTTAAATTTTAGGAATGAGATTTGGGACAGGCAAGCAGAAGTTCAATGACTTAGTTGGACTGTATCTAACTACAATTTCTAGTTCAATAGCGGTTTGAGTGGTCCAGATGGTTCTCATCAATCTAACAAAGTTGACTTTAAACAAACTAAATTGGCGGCCAATCTAGCTGATTCTAACAACACTAATTTACTTTGAACAATCTGTTAATAAAATTAAAAAAGCCTAAACTATCCTTATAAGTAATTTGAGAAATTATTTGACATCAGATCATGGTAGAATGGAATGAAATTAAATTGGAAAATTAATGTCATAACATGATATGATAATAGATAAAGTAATCCTCAGCACTCCCATCCCATGGAGTGAGAGTTTTTTCAAATTTCACCTCTTATGTGAGGGTATTTGCAGATTTTTCCCAGTGTGGAGTGTTATAAAAAAAAAATCATCCTTTATGTGAGGTTTGTGAATGTGTTTAATTGTAATATAAATTATCATAATATATGAATACCAATAAAAAAAGTTCGTAAAAAGTTATGCAAAATGAAACCATCTAAACAAGTATAGCTTATACACTAGGCAACGCATGCATACAGAAGTAGCAAATGTTTATCTTTGAATAAGTGGACCCTAAGTAACACAATAAGCGGTTTAGATCTTGGATAATATCAAGGGATTCATGCAAACCAAAATATTGCAGTAACTTATTTGGTAGAAATGCACTGTTGCATGATCAACTCGTTGACAGCTCAAGGATAATAGACACATGATGGGCGAACATGTAGTCATATATGGGACGATCTGCTATGCTCAACTCGTTAAGACAAATAGGAAAATACATGGCCCATTATGAGATTTTGTGATTTGTGTTTTTCATGGTTTTGATGATAAAAAAAAAGTATGATCCATTGATTTGATTGTGATCTCAATTTTACGTATTATTTTATTCATATGCCTGTAATAAAAGAGAATTTACATTGGATTTCTAACCTACAGTATATAATATACACATTACTGTATAAAAAAAGAAGCATGTAGTATATACATGATATACTACTTGTTGAACTAGTTAAAAAGGTAAATCGCAGAGTCCATACAGTGTGGAAGGGGGAGTTATATTATCATACTAATCTAACTCGATAAAAAAAATAAAAAAAATAATGAATATACAAATTTTCAATTATCTCGGGAGAAGCTTTTATATTTTGAAACCGTAGTTTATTATCAACACCACAAATACATCATTTCATTATTATTACTAAACAATAATTCATCCAACAATCTTATCTAATATTAATAATAGATACACATTTGTAGAATTTATGGAATACCTTCTCATCTAATATTAGTAACATGAATAGAACTAACTTCATCTACTATAATTTTTAACACGCAATAACTAGAGATAAGAATTAAAATAATTGCTACATTTACTAAATACTATACAAATTGTAAGATTGAACGTAATTGTAAACTAAAATTTGTATTTTCTCTTAATTTCACACCATAAGGATTCTCGAGACAAAATTAAATTGTTTTTCACTTAATATAAAGAAAAACATGACAAACATTTTATTAATTTGAATTATTACATCATATATATTTGATATAGAAATATATAACAGAATAAGAAAAATAAAATAAAAATACTTGAACAAAATAAAATAATACAAATTATAAATAATCCAATCAACTAAATTTTTTTCCAGAAATATACTTAAATAACTGAACAAAATAAAATAATACAACTAGAAAACTTTCCAAATATATACTTGAATAATTAAACAAAATAAAATAATAAAAAAATCTAAAATAGTAGGTATAGAGAATATTGCACCCATCTCTCCTCTGCATCTTCTTTTGTAAACATTGGAAAAGAGATAAAAATGAGATCATTTCTAATAAATGAGGTATTTGGAAAAGGCAATATTTGTACTCCTGTATACAAGGATTCTTGAAGATGGTATCTGGACGTTACATATTATAAAATTTTAGGGTGCGTTTGTTTAGCATAAAAACATGTCAACTAAAACTTTTCAATCTAAAACTTTTCACTTTCCATGATTATTCTATTTTTTAATTATTTTTTCACATTTTTCTAGACAAACTACCCTACTTTTCAATCATTTCTACAAAACTACCCATACAACTAACCTATCTATTTTAACTTTATTCTCTTTACTACTCATCATTACTCCTATTATATCACATCATTTTCTATTGATTTGACAACTTCTACTCTAAAAACTTTTCATCAAAAGTTTTACCTCTAACCAAACACACCCTTAGTTTCAAGTATGTTTGGAAAAGTGTAATGATTAATATACTTAATTATAATGATTTAATATTTTCCATGAAAAACTTTTTAAAGAGGCAGATATTTTTTTTCTTTTTGGGCGGGACCGTGCGGGACTTCGGCTGCGTGAGACGGGACTTCGGCTGGTCAAGGACAAAACTGTGTGGGACCGTGAGGGACAAGGCTGCGTGAGACGGGATTCGAGTCGCTGCTCTTGGGGAGTCAGCATCATGTGATGCCAACTGCGCTAGCAGGGCTCACCTTTTTTTTTTCTCCTTTTGGTTTGATATATTTTACATCTTCTCGAGGTAGAATTTTATATTCCCCGGTTCATAGCTTTATATAGCAGGCTCTCAAAATGCTTATGTATCGTCCCAAAAAACACAACTAAAGCTTTCTGAAGCAGTAGGAACACGTTACATCATCATCATGTCCACATGCGTGTACATCAGACAAGTATATTTTTCGCATTGCTAATGAGAAATAATATGAAAGTGATACCCCTTTTCCATTTTTTTTTGAAAAGGAGTCCTACTCTGTTTTGGTATTTTGCATTTATCTTATTTTTCGTTATTATTTTATGGAGGTATTTTTTGGAAAATGTAAAAAGGGAATTTATCAAATTTATTCTATTTAAATAGTTTTTAAGTTGAAATAAATATTAACAGACGGTTCTGATTGAACTCATGAACATTTGGATCCCAGAGGTAATGCCGAATGTGCATACATTTCTGTAAGCATGCGAAGCAATTTGATTTTCCTCCCCCGCCTTTTCCTCCGGAGATTCGGATTCTGCACCCGCCTTCTGTGCGCGCAGCCAGCACACGTGACCGAGAATCTCACCAACCGTTATTTAATTAAAGCACATGGATTATTTATTCTTAAGGGACGTGATGATGCGTGTCCATGGGATTTGATGCCACTTTGTCGAGAGTTCAACCCACACCCTTGCAATTGGCATAATAATAATAATAATAATAAGAGGTGATGATGCGCGCCTGGCCTAAGAGCCCAAAAACTTCATCTTTTCAAGTGGAAAATAAATAAATTTTATATTTTAGCCTAAAATATAAAATGATGTATATAATCAAGCACAGTTCTTATCGCAATGACTTTTTTAAAAAAAAATCGAACAAGCCCATTCCCATCGTTTCAGACGAGCTCTCTCTCTCTTACATCATTTCTTTCCCTTCATCTCTCTTTTTTGATAAAAGGCTGTTAAACTCTCTCATCTCTCTCATGACTGGCCTCATTTCCCTCATCTCTCTTGCCTCCCTCATTCTGTTTTCTTATGTCATCAAACCGAGAGGGATGTCATCTCCCAGCTACTTGAATTGGAATCCTATTTGCAGAAATCGATTATAGCTAGAAGAGAATGCTGGGAGAACAATGAGGATAAGAAAGGAGTTGAGAGGTCCTCGTCGGTTTCTAAAGAAGAAAGGGGAAGTCATGCGCAAGCTCAATCTTATCGTTGCTCTAGCCACCACCTTCGACATTAACGATGGGGACAGATCGATCTTATCTCCACTCTCTCCTCTTTCCTGTCACAAGTAGATAATCTTAGAAATGGATGAAGAAAATAATTACTAGCCAATCCTCAAGCTCATCGACAACAATAGTGTTTGTTGAAAATTGTGATAGTAACAACCCTCTTCTAAAGGAAACGAGCCAGGAATGAAGCTAATAGTGTAATCAATAACTACATTCATGATAATGAAGACCACCTCCAGTAGTGAAGCTAACCAAAAAGTGGGGATGAAAAATCACTATCAAGATACCTAACAATGATGGCTATTGTGGTTGATTTTAATGAGTTGCCAGAAGAAGGCATTAGCAGAGATGGTGTGAAATCCCCTTCTTGCAATGGTCAGAATAATTCTAGAATTTTGACAAACTTTTGTAGCTTGATTTTCAAGTTTTGATTGTTCTTTGCTTTCTTTGCTATTAGTTTGACCTTTTAAGCAGCAGTGAATTTAAGGCAGTAGAATTTGGAGTTATTTTCAAGCTTTGATGTGGATGCTTCATTGCAGGTTTTAGTGCATTTCCAGGAATGAACTCTAGAGGATGCCTAGTGATTAGTAGATTTTGATTGATCTCAGGATTGACTTCAATGGAGAATATTAGAGCATTGAATTGAAACATGGCGGACTACTTTTCTATTGTGTTTTGAGTTGCTAAGAATTTTTGTGAATGACTGAGTATTAGAAATTTTAGGATTATATTATATTTTTTTTACTTTTACTACCTGTTCTTGATTATGAATTGATATTTGGATCATTTATATTTCAATGTTGTTGTTCCATATTTAGATATTCATATATGTAAGCAAATGTGATTTAGGTTGATGTTGATCACAGCAAAAAGCATATACAATAAAATAGGATCAAAGAAATAGTAGCAAGATCAAACATAAAAAGACATAAAAAATTATGTGGAAAATCCTTCA
>JAXCLR010000081.1:12396805-12415904 GCA_035584095.1 Annona squamosa
GCTGAATAATGAACAAGTCAGTAGAATTAATGGCTGCAACTTTCACCAAATATTACATTACCAATTTGTCTCAACTTCAGAAACTTCCAGACCAGAAAATTTAATGGTTGCAAGTTTCACCAGGTATCATTTTACAAAATTTAAAAATAAAAAATAAAAATTCTCGACTTCAGAAACTTCCAACCCAGAAAAATGTCTATCTAGGATCAGATGATATTAGTTTCTGAAGGGAAAAAATGGAAAACAGGTTCACCAACCAGATCACTCTTTTTTAACACAACATGTGTATTACAAGAGCACGAGAAGACCTCCAAGGAATTTGTCTCAGGCAAAAGCCATCCCCTGACTTAAGCCCTTGTTTAAGGTATGTTCCAAACAACTGTGAGGTACTGTAAGTTGTGCAGCTAGTAGAATTAACCATGTATGCCACCCTGTCTATTTGTGTATTACAAGAGCATGAGAAGACCTCGAAGGAATTTGTCTCAGGCAAAAGCCATCACCGGACTCAAGCCTTTGGTTAAGGTATGTTCCAAACAACTGAGAGGTACAGTAAGTTGTGCAGCACGTAGAATTAACCATGTATGGCACCCTGTCTTGCTCTCCGACCTGCCAGGATAGCTAAATTCAACTACAGGTGCCACTATGCCCTCCCTCCCTCCATGACACAACAGCTAGTTGCATGTGTCACCACATCCTCCTTCCCACCCTCTCCGCTGGTCTGCCCTTTATTTTCATCTTTCTTAAACCTTGAGATTCAACTTCCCTTTGCTAATCCAAAGATGGAAAACATTCACAGGTGCAGACAACTAAATTTTTTTATGCCGAAAAATAGAAATACAAAGGATAAGTATATCTCAAACATTAAAGACATCAACATCAAGTTGAAGTTTTCTATTCCTGGCTCTGATGAAAAAGAGCCAACCTAAATGTAGTGGAAAAAGCCAAAAAAGGCAAGAACCATAAACCTGACTGAAAAAAAATCAACCAGCTAGATGATTCATGTCCAGGAACCGCACTACAAAGAAGAATTTCCCAGTTAAAGTAGGCATCACTGTCTCCAAAACTTTAAAATTGCAGTGACCTTCAAGAGGCTGGATCTTCAATAAAGTCTAACAGTAAGATTTAAAAATGGAAGTGATGATAAACAAGACAGTAATAGATGGCCAACCTGCTAACCTAGAACCGTGTAAAACTCACTTCAACCAATAACATAGCCTCCCATGAATAAAAGGTCAATGATCGGAATTAAAATGGAAAACCATGCTACAAGTCTACAACTAGAATCCCAAGCTTCTTAGCCTCCTCTAGCCTCTAGGAATCAACAAACCAAAAAAGTATAGCTGGTTCCCAAACGTGAAATCAAATGAAAATTCACAGGTGCAATGGCAGAGATGCAGCTGCATATGAATGTCCCTCATCGAAAGGTGAAATGCTCAAGAAATTTAAAGGCAACATTATCCTCAAATATAAGTCATGAAGAATAGGACTTACTGTTACAGTTTCAACTGAATAATATCCACGATCAACATAATCTCCCATAAACAAGTAATTTGTATCTGGACACTGCAATCAAAATAATTTAACCAAAAAAATGACAAAAAAGTTTTGCAAAAGACAACAAAATTTAACCTGACACAGCAGAAGCAAGGGCAAAAGAATATGAGATCCAAAAAAGAAAATTTGCTAATGCAACCATCATACTTGACCTCACCTGGACCCTGGCTACCATACCCATCACAAGCTCACAGGTAGGCTACTTTAAACATGATCACTAGTTGAAAACCATCAGTTAACACAACATGATAAACAGTGTCTAAACATTCTTCTTTTTATTTAAATGGCAAGTGGGATTATAATACTTATTGCCTCCCATAAAATTCAACTTTTTAATCACAAACAATTAAAAAACAAATAGAGTTACCCCAGATGGCACAGAACCTATCATGAGGGAAAATTTTCAATGTTTGCACTGTCGAACCATCAGCATGCCTTGTTCATTTCTTTATTAAGGAGGTTTAGAGTAATTCAAACCGAGAGGAGGAGAAGTGATTATTAAGGAAGGAGCATAAATGACTAAAGTAACCAAAAATAGTTTCCAATTGAAATTGTGTAGACAAATTCCTATTTTACAGGAAACAAACCAGAAAAAATTTATAACTGCAACAAGGAACCATAGAATTTGGTTATATTGAATATGCATATTTAAATTTAGACTAAATTGAGTACTTCCCAAAATGATTAGAAACATCATTATTAATATCATAGAGTCTTTCTACAAATGTAAAGACATATATAACAATCAACAGAGACCAAAAATACCTTTCCTCCAATACGGAAAAGTTCAGCAAGATCATGGAACTGACCATGAATATCACCACAGATTGTTACAGGACTTTTCACAGGCTGCAACAAGAAGAAAACAAGTATAAGCAAATCAATTTTTCTATAAGACAATCATCATCATGTAAGAGAGACTAAAAGATACAAGAGATCCTCAGAAAGGACAAAACAGATATAGATGGACACACTTCAAAACAATTTTAAGACACATAACTAAGAAAGGATAAAGTTGCAGTTTATGGCAAAGTCAAACAGAATGATGGAAGCAATGCTTCTGACATGAACAAGTTAATGATGATGAATCAACATTTAATTGATAACATGCAGACCAGCACTAAAAAATGCACACCGTTATCAAAAAGATAAATAGAATAGAAAGTGGCACCTATAAAACCATCTGACAAGAAAAGCACATGTGTGTACCTGGACATTGCTTTCATCCATCAGTATTTCCTTTGCCTTCTCACACAACCCTCTGACCTGCATCAGATGTAAGATTACAGCTAAGATTTCAGTTTTGGAGATCAAGTCATCCTCTAAGTTCTCTTATCTTTGCATTAAATGTTCAAACAAATTACATTTCATGCTGTTAGAGATGTAGCTAATTTTGTGATAACAAATTGTGCAAGGAAAAATACCATTAAAAAAACGTAAACAAGATCTCAAAGACCTCATTAGCCATCTGAGTCCTCTTGTTCTAGAAAATATAGGATTCTTGCATGGAGAAAATGAAGACAACAAAATGGAAAACTCTCAAGGCTTTTGCCAGTTTACTACAGCTAAAAAGTGCAGCATGGTCCACGGAAAAGTTTATTTCATAGCTATTATAAAAATAAAAATGAAAAAGTATCCATTCATTCCCCAGCATTCAAAAAATTTTTAATATCCACATCGAGAGCTGAGGTTCGCGTGCTAACAAACTTCCATATCATCACTCAAGCAACAAAAAAGAGCATTAAAGGACCATCGCTAGTTCCCACAACAAAGTATAGAGACATATGCATAAATGTTGACTTCCCCCATATGATGTAAAACTAAGGACCTTGTTAGCATCACGGCAGGCCAACAGTATGCAGTCAAGTACTCGGTTTGGGTGGCTACAAAAATTAGAAGGGGGGCGCCAATTACTGTTGCTGAATAATTTGATCTGAATTCCAGAACCTAAAGTGTTGGCCCCGAGGGGGCTTCCGCTATGGTCAGGATCGTATTTGTGCCACGTGTTCCATAGAATTCCAAGCTTATGCCACAGCGGAGGGAGCTTTAAAAAAAATTAAAATTAAATTAAACAAAAAAAGAGCAGCTTAAAACAGCAACCCCCAAATGCCCAAATCAACCACCACCGCCCACGACTTCCTCCTTTTCTGAGCCGCTGCCCCAGGTAGTTTCTGCCATTGAAAGATATCACATAGCATTGTTGGATCTTAGGCATCCATAGAAATGCATAAAAGAAAGTTCTACAAACTCCAAATGCAAAAAATTGGCCAGTCCAGACCAGAAAACCTTTAAAGGATTCACGAAATCAGCATTCTTGCACTCAATCATTCACCTTCCCAAAGCCAGATGCCACTCGAGCTGAGGATGAGAAAGAACGAACGAGGAAAAAAGTCCAAGAATTACTTGAATCCCGAAAAACTTCCAAATTATTCGCCAGCCCGTCTTCCGACACACAATCGGGTTTATTGGGAAGCCGTTCCCGCTTTTTCAGTGTTTCAGCCTCTAAGCGCGCAACCACCTCGGGAGATTTCATCGCCTCGGCGCCCAATCAATGAAACGTATCCGAATAAATCCCGAATGCAACAAAGCTCCCACATCCAATCAATCTCCAGGATCATAACCCCGCAAGCCGAACAGCAGAACAGATCCGAAGAATCCAAAGCCAATTTTCCTCAGCACCTCAAATCCCCTTCGGACGGAAAAATCTCAAACGCGATAGGATCCCAGTCAATCAAGGAAAAGCGGGGACAAGTTAAACAAAATCGAGCGAAGATCAAGGAATTTGAATGTTGCCGAGTGCTCAGATATTCATCGATTAGAAAAATTAAATCCTTTGAAGCTTAAAAACCGTTCAGGCGCTCATCGAAAAGGGAAATTTCAATCTTTTGGAGGAAAATTTCAATCTTTTGAAGGACATGAGGAAACACGAACACAAAAATGACGAAAACACGAAAAGACAGTTGAATGGGGACCTCTTGCTCGGAGAGGGGCTTGCACTGCATGAGCTGAGAAATCTGCTCGTCGAGTTGGCCATTGGAGTTGGACGAAGGCACCGGATCCATGCTCGGTATTCTTCTTCTTCCGCTTCCTCTTCTTGAAAATCTCTCCCTACGAGTGGGGCTTCTCTTCAAGGAAGGGAGGAAAGGCGCCCTTATCCTCGGACTCTTCTGCCTGCGAGACGGAGTGAGCGGAGAAGCGGAGAAGCGGGTGGTGCAACCAATGAAGGAAACAGCCCTCTTGCTTTTTCGTCTCCGATCGCTTCGAATTTCTTAGCTTTTTCTCCCTCGCTAGTTGGTTTTTTTTTTTTTTTTTTTTTTCCTTTATTATTATATGCCAATTCAACAAAACCGGGTGGATTGGATGAAGCTTTTTTTTATTTTTTATTAGAGTGTGTTTGTTTGTGCCTATAATTTTTAAGAGTAGTTTGGTAAATAAAAAAAAACTTTTTCAATCTAAAACTTTTAATTTCTATAATTATCATATTTTTAATTATTATTTACATATTTTTATTCAATTATCTTACTTTTCAATCATTTATACATAATTTATATATAACTAATTAACATATATATTTTAACTTTATCTAATTTACTCTTCAGTTTTATCCCTATTATATCATATCATTTTCCACCCATTCAAAAATTTCTATACCAAACATTTTTTAAAAATCATTTTATCATTTCTCAAGCAAACTCTTGTAAAGGTAATATTTATTAGTAGAAAAATAAATGAATAAAGTAATTGTATTAACATATGTGAAGAGTTAACTAATCCTATTTTACTCTAAGGTTTCATAAATTTCTTCCATATTTACAAATTTTGGGGACCAATGCAATAATTAGATTATTTTGTCAATCCAAATTTTAGTGAGATGATTTATTTCGTAACAGCAAAAACTCACACTCAGTATAAAACTTATCAACCTCATAATTGAAATTCACAAAGTTGTTATTTCAACCAAATTTCAGATTGGGTTGTTCTCAATACCTAAAAATGGCATACACAGATGCAGTGACTTGCATTTAATTTAGACAGCTAAGACTAGAAGATAAGCACCAAGAATGAGGGTAATGTGGAAAAGCATAAAAGTTTATCGTGTCGTAATGAACTTTACTTGGAAGGAAAACATAAATTATAAAGAAATTTTCTTAATAATTTAACATGACTACTTGTTGTGAAAACCTTACTGATTAAATTTATAATCACTTCATGATCCTCCATGCTAAATCACTAAGAAATATAAATCATAAGCCGGAGTATATCTAAATCCGCAAAGTAGTTATTGTTAAATACGGAGGTTTTTTAGTCTTCCAAGTTAATGTTGGTTTTCCGGAGAATGTGATTCTCTTTTTTAATGATGGAATGTTAGAAAAGAAACCTTAATTAGGTGCATAACCTGGATGACACAACCATTTATATAAGAAGTCTATCTTTCGTATTTCTAATTTAGCTCATTGTAAAAATAGAAATTAAGCTATAAGGTTTCTATGGAGACTCATATTTTATTAGATGATTGTGGCTCATTAAACCTTATAGTATCACTTTTGAAATTGGGCCGCTATTTATGATAGTGTATATATAATTAATATACATGTGTACAAAATTCAAACACAACCAACAAGTTAATAAGGAGGTGTTTTGTTTTTCCTTTTTTTTTTCCGTGAAAAGAAGTGTTTTGTTAGCTTAGGGCTGGATTGGATATCCAGGCTCATAGAGGGAGCAACCATCGCTCCTACAGGTCACATTAAATGCAGGTTCAACAACAACTAAATCATCACAATCAAACAAAAAAAAGAAAGAAAGAAAGAAAACTATAACTAAGTCATATGACAACCGCATTAATAGTGGACCCTCTGCCGGCACTAAAACTCGTCCAAAAAAAAAAAAACTTGCCCAAAAAATTTTGTATTGCCGAATAGTCCCTTTGTTTCAGTTTATGAACCGCACCCACTTAAATCTATTTTTACAAGCCGCGAGAAAATTTGGGCACTGAATTTTCAATTATAATTACAATTTTGAGTGAACAAACAAAATTGAGACGCGCAGAATAATATTTTTATTCGATAGATATCAGCATTTTGAAGATGTGTGTCTAACAAAATTTAGGTTGAAAATTGAAATGTGAAAAGTGCCGCACGTATTTAGAAATCAAGCGCAGACACTGATATATTAAGAATTTTATCTTTTAAATATTATTAATTACATGAGACAAATTTACAACTTGGCTTTTAAAATATACTAATGCTAAGTTTGAGAAGTGATCAATTTTTTATGAAAAAAATTTAGTATAAAAGTTCTAAAATACGAAAAAATAATATGATATGGTACAAGTAATTATGAAAAGTAAGCAGAAAAAAGTTAAAATAAATAAGTTGATTGTATTTTTAGTTATGTTAAAACATGATTACTTAGGTCGAAATGATTGAAAATTATGGTAATTTTTTAGAAATATTTATATATTACATTGTCTCATCAAGTATTACAGTAAAACCTTGCGACATTTTTAAAATATCTAAATAATATTCCACGAATAACTTATTAATATTCTAAATTTTTCCTAACAATATTTCCTAAGATCCAAACTGGTGAATACTGCCCATGAAAGGTTGGGAGAATGATGTCACTGCTCATTGCTTGAATTTTTCTCAATATGGAGCCTCAGACTAACATCACCAGAGTAATAATCAAAATGTCATACCAAAGCCTTAGCCGTGAAAAGTATATTGGTTATATAGAAATAAGTGAATAAATAATAAAAGTAAGATAGTTATAAAGAGTAATAATTTTTAGATTAAAGGTGTGTTTGGCAACCAAAAAAACATGTCAACTCAAAACTTTTCAATTTAAAACTTTTCAATATTTATAATTATCATATTTTTTAATAATTTTTTCACATTTTCCTATACAACTACCCTACTTTTCAATCATTTCTACACAACTATCCATACGATTAACCTATCTATTTTAACTTTATCATCTTTACTCCTCATTATTACCTCTATCATATCACATCATTTGACAACTTTTACTCTCTAAAATTTTTCATCAAAAGTTTTATCCATTCCCAAACACACCCTAAATAAAAACTTTTGTGTTAATAAACACCCCTCAAAGTAATAATTATTATGATAATTGACCATGATAATGATATTATTATTATTTATTGTTACTACTGCAAATGTACTGTAAACTAAGCAATATTGAAACTTAGTTTACAATATTGAAACTAACAAATGAGTTGTGTTTTACATAATTAACATCTAAATGTATGAATTCATTTGAAATTGTCCATATATTGGCTTTGTTTCCGGATTTTAGATAAGAACTTGGTAGAGTATGTTGATTTTGTATTGAAACTACAAGAATGTCCCACAACTTGATTGTAATATAAATTAAGATAAATGTAAATATATACTAATAAAAAACTACTTAGGCCTTAGTACTATTTTGGAATTGAATTTTCTCGGGAGCTCTTTATGGTTTTACAAACCATTGGAAATGAAAACAAGAACATTGATCATAGGAGTTGAGTGAAGCCAAAAGATTGACATAAAATGTGTGGTATTTGAATCTAACTCTTTATTACTGATTAATACTAGCTTCCCTTACTTCGAAGTAAGATCTTATTGAGGAGATTAAGGACTAAGCGAAAGTTTTTTAAACAAGCATTATTTTGTCATGTTTTACATAGTAGGAATTAGCCAGCCAATACTCTTGTCAATTTGGATTTTTATATAAAGGGAAAATTCGGACTTGGTTGGGCAATACTACAAAATATATATCTAATTTTTTATGTAAAGATTTTTTTTATTCCATGGATATAATTGTGTTGTCCTGTTGCCTTCTCTCCTCCCTTTGTTTGCTTAGTGGAGGTGACCTTGACAATTGGTATGCTTACATAAAAAAGCTTTCTCGAGGTGTGTTTGCCAATGCTTTCAAAGTGAGAGAGTGGGAAATAAAATTTTAGTAAATAATATAATATAATAAAGATAAAGTTTGAATACACGAAGTAACAATGTGAAAAATAATTCAAATATATGAATAAAGTTATAAAAAAATTGTTAGATAATTAAAATATAAAATTATTCTTGAAAAATGATGAGGAAACAAGTAAAAACTTTGTTTGATTTTACATTACCAATCACATGGCGTAAAAATGTCATGTTAATTTCGGAAGTGCGTGGGAGAAAATTTTCGGCTTATATACTTTACCAAATAGAAATGAAACAACTTAAAAATTTTATAATGACGGGCAAATTAATTTAGTTTTCATATTTACAAGATCCGCGTATAAGTTTTTTCTTTAACATTGCATATATAAGCTTAAACAAACTTTTTTTTTGTGATATTTTATATTATATCTCAATACATCTTACAATTAATCTCTAAGACAATTTTTAGTGGAATATTTTATATTATATCTCAATACATCTTACAAATAATCTCTAAGACAATTTTTAGAAGATTCAAATAGGAAGACAACAGGCTCCTAAATATTAATGAAGGAGACCATAAACTCCCAAATATTAAGGCAAAGTTCTCATGTGCGGGGTTTGAACCCGGATTGGTTGTATAAGAGGACATGTTCTCTACAGGTTGCGTTAATGGCAAGTGGTATCTTGAACAGATTTGTTGATAATAGTATATTACTGATATTAAGGCCTTTGAATGTAAAGAAACGTCATTGATTGATGAATTAATTTAAAGGTGAAATAAAGTACATTTATGTTCATCACAATAACGTAGGTGGTTTTTTATTTGCCAGTAGTGATTGTGTTGTCTCCTATTAAATCATTTATTGATAAAAACTTCGAAATGAAAAATATAAAGTATGGAGACAATTCACAAGAGTTCTATAGACGTATGCCTAGATTATTTCAAAGGGCTTGTGTTAAATAAATTCTTAAAAGATATGAAATAAGAAATTGTTTAGACGCGCACGTGCTAATAATTATGAATGATAAACTAATTAACCCAAATAAACATAAAAAAATACAATATTTGATGTGGGCTGGAAGGAAAAATAAAAAAAGGTTATTACAATATTTTCCTTACTTTGTACACCAATTTTATCTAATGTAACGTACTAATTACCTGACTATCTTAGTTCCTCGTCATCTTTTTAATGTTTTTATACAAATAGTATATTTATTTTAACTCTATTATACTTACGCTTCATCGTTATCCCTGGGATTTTCTCACTTGTCTCTACTTTTTTTTCACTTTTTTACTCTCTTCCAAATACATGCATAAATTTATTTATTTTACTCATTTTTCCTATTTCCATCATCAAATGTGGCTAGAATTATCCAAACTTTAAGCTCTGCTTGGCCTAGCGATTACATTCAAATTTTCTCAAAACTTTAATTATAAATATGGCATTTTATAAAAAGTGTGATGCTTAGAAGTTGCTAAGTGTTTCACTTTATAATTCAAAAAGCATTTCTACTAATTTTTTTCTATTTGGCTTGAAAAAAAAAAGTACTTTTAGATGCGTAAATTAAGGATATTAAAATATGAGAAGTAACCTAGTTAGCCCCCTTACTTAGTTCCCCTTAAAAAACTCATTACAAATATTTTTATTTTTCTTTATATACTTGTTTATATAAGTGTACTAACATATAAACCAAGTTTTAGGACCGTATTTGGTGCACCTGGTGCAAAAATCTACTTTTTATTCTTTTTTTGAAAATTTTTCTATATAACTATTAATCTAAATGTATATAACATTTATATTAATTTTTACAATTTTTTGAGATCTATCGCTATTTTATCGATTTTTCAAAATTAGAGGTATTTTTGTACTTCAAAATAACGAAAATATCATTGATTTTGAAAATCTACAAAACCTACCAATCTCCGAAAATGACAAAACTGAATACACATGTTAAATATACTTAGATTAACAGTTGTATAAATTTTTTTCAAAATAATAATAAATGGGCTTTTGCACCACCGAAGCACAGTGCACTTAGATAGATGTATGGAATCAAATACCTCATGTTTTACTATTTTAGATATGTTTATATTTTTTAATATTCTTAAATACAACAGTATTTTAGTCATTTTCAATGGTTGAAAATAGTTAAAATAACTCAATATTTAAAATTTTAAATATATATATATACATATAAAAAAGTGACAAATGTTGGTTCATATGTCAAATAAACCGGTATTAATAAGTTTGTAGAAAAAAGAAAATTTTTTTAAATAAATTTTGTGAGATGAGTTAAATAAGTTATTACTTAGCCCATGCTAAAATAACCATTTTTCTTAAAATATTTCTACAGTTGAAATATTTTATTAATGGAAGTTACTTTTGTAGGCTAATAAAGTAAATATTTTTACTAAAATAAATTATTAATTTTGCCATAGTATATTTATATTTAAAATGTGTAAACATACAAATTATTAATTTCATTTAATATAATATTTATTATTTATGGAAATTTATTTATATTATTATTGTATGATTAGAATTTTTAACATACTTAGTTTCACCTTACTTGTATAAATTATAATAATTATTGTATGATTTCTATCTAGTTACATCACTTTACCACTTTAAAAGTATCTTAACTACAATTTTTGGAATTGTAATTAAAAATTAGGATAGCTTAATAGATTATCTCAGTCTTTAAATTTTCAAATTAATACTTAATTTTAAATCTTACCTAACAATTATGTCTAAAATTGTCCCTTATCTAGTTTATAACATTCTAATTTATTGGGGTAACTTTTAGGCATGTTTTAAATTATACAAGATTCGTGGATCGCATCTATGTCGGGGATGAGAGTGTAATTATGTGCATTGGAGTTGAGTAAAATTGTATTGAAATTTAAAAAAGCTATCTTTGAGTAAAATTGTATTGAAATTTAAAAAAGCTATCTTGGAAATTAGAAAACTATTTTCGGAATGGTGATGCATATTCAATCCAAGAATTTTATATGGCTTAGAACATGCCCTTTGTCTTTTGTTGAGTATTTTACAATGATTCACTTTGAAGGCTGACTGCATAGACCTGAGTGCATGTAGCTTCAATGCACTTGGGTGTACTTTATCCATTTTTTAATATATATTTTAAAATTTTGATACAATTATTAATCTAGATATATTTAACATGTGTATAAATTTTTATCATTTTTGGAAAGACTATATTTGATTTTTTAATATTATTGGTATTTTCGTAATTCACAGTTTCCAAAAAAGTTAGGAATTTTATATACATATTAAATACACCTAAATTAATAATTGTATAAAAAATTTTAAAAATAGATTTTTACACTCAAGTACACCAAAGCTAAGTGCATTGTATCATGACTCAACGGCTTTTACAATACATAGAATGGAATTGTGATTTGTTCACAATTGTGGTTGCGTACAGCTATCTTAAGTTTTGACCAAAAACACTTGTAAAAAATGCTTTCAACAGAAAAAAACATGAATAAATAATAAATAACTCGGCCAATAAGAGCTTTAGTCCCAATAGAAATGGCAGTTATCATGAATATAATAATGTTGCCTCGTTAATTTAATATCCGGTAAAAATTTGATATTGAATTGATCAGTGGTCGTATATTTTTTTTTCTAAAAAACTGTACAATTTTTTGTTTATAACGATAACTTATACAAGATAAATTCTGTTGTTTTTTGCAGCATGAATTCCGCAGCCACACAGCTTCCAGATGCGCATGCTAATGTCGGGATCATGTATAATTGCAGCGGAACCAGAGATTATTGCTGCTACCTTCCACCTGTGCGGTCCGTGTGGAGCCACGGGGATGGTCACGCTTAAAACGAGTCAAAACAGTTGCATCTCGGACATTTAATGTCCCTTTGTTATTCCCAATTTTATTCACCTTGTTTTAAATAAATTTATTATTTCTTTGCTTCACATTCCAAATTTTTATATATCAGTGAAAGATATGTTGGCTCAAATTTTCTTTTTTTTAAAAAAAACAACAAAAGAAAAATATATAATAAAATGTTGTTTTTGGCATTTTTTTAACCGGGTGCAAGTCCTGCATCCTTGTACACCTTACTCAGACTACAGCAGTAACGGTGTGTTGTTTAACTACAGATGTGTTTGTGTTTGACAATTAGCATAAAGTTTTAATTTAAAATTTTTCGTTCTTCACAATTATTATATTTTTAATCATTTTATCACTTTTCTATATAATTATTTTACTTTTCAATAATTTCTACATAACTACCTATACAATTAATCTATCTATTCTAATTTTATATTCTTTACTCTTTATTATTGTCTCTGTTGTATTATATCATTTAACAACTTTTATTTTTTTTAAATTTTCATCAAAAGTTCTATGTGTTCTCAGACATGTATTTATATGCAATCCTTCCGATGCACAGTCATCCGAAGCCATGATGGGTACAAAATTCATCCCAGTAATCCAAACCATACGTTTATTAGAGAAAAGCTACAACGAATTGCACGTGTCTTTCACTCCGAAGAACTGCTTGATAATCTCTTCGCACTCAACCTGCTTGACACTTAAAAATAAGCTAGGTTTGATGACGCTTATACTTCAAGAGGTATGATTATTATATATATCATGTATTGTATATATGCTTAAGTTATAATATTTATTTTTATTTATTTTTAATTTTTTCTTCATAAATATGTTTGTCTAAATGTATTTAATCTATACACCAAGTTTTGTTATTTTACAACACTTTTATATTTATATTTTTATGTTTAAAAATATCAATTTTAGGAGTATATAGGTCTTTTTACCCATTAAAAACTTAGTTCTTAAAAATTCAAAACAAATATTTAAAAGTGTTGTAAAATAACAAAACCTAGCGTGTAGATTAAATACACTTAAAAAAACATATTTATGAAGAAAAAACAAAAAAAATAAATATAAATATTATAACATAAGCATATGTGCATATATACAATATACTGTAATTGCTCTTTGGCTCGCCAACTTTTTTTTATATAAGTCTTATTAAGCTTATGGAATTCTTTGATTATTGGGAATAACATTGGTATAAATAAATAGAGTTATTTTATTAACCCGAACTAAGCAAATATCTCACTTAGACCACTTAAAAAATTTATTCACAATATTTTTTATTTTTTCTTCGTACACTTATTTAAGTGTATTTGACATATATTTGACATATATGTTAAATACACTCAGATAAACAAGTTTGAAAAAATAAAAAAATATTATATATGGGTTTTTTAATGTAAGCTAAACGAGACATTTATTTAGCTCAGACTAAACAGATCATTCCTTGGAAACATACTAATGATATCGTGCAGTTTATTGGTTTCATGTTTTAAAAATTATTATATTCAACCATTAATTATATTATTTAGCATATATTTCAACTGTCAAAATTTAATTATATTGAAATTTTATATATCGTATATTTATTTCCAAAGTTTGATTACTGATGTTCATTTCCAAGTCATTTTAAAGTTTTAAATAAATAAATAAATATTCGTAGTCATCAATTTATTAATCAAATAAGTATTTTTAAATATAAAACTAACAAATTGCATTGGCTAATCTAATCTATGATAGTATTTAGTAATTATAAGAAGTTGTCAATCTAAAAATTTTTACTGTCTACAACTAGTGTATTTTTGAATTAATTTTTACATTTTATATAATTGTCATACTTCTTAATCATTTTTCATAACTATTTATATAACTAAATTATTTATTTTAAACTTTTTATATTTAATTTTCATACATTTTTCACACAAGTTTTGTTCATTGTCAAACACATGTTACTCGCTGGATAGAATAATAAACCACAAATAATATATTCGTGAAAGTTTATATAAATATTCCAAAAAGAAATTTCTATTTTTAAAATTAATTCATTTTATTTTTCAAGTATTTTTAATTAAATTGTTATTCAAATTGTTAAATTTTAATCAGAATATTATCATTGTATTGTCACTAAAAATTATAAGAAAGTTCATATTTATTTATATTATCTTAATATTTCAACTTAAGTTCATCAAACATAACTTAATAGTTTAAGTAATTTATTTTAGTCAAATCAAACCATCATTATTTATTTAGCTTCATTGCTCATCATTTATCAATTTCAGTTATTTATCATAGCTAATGAGCTAATAGCTATGGCTCTCATCCTTGGTACCTATGAAAGATAACATTATTGAGTGTGTTTGACAACAAAGTATTATTATTGTTATTAAAATGCAATATGTGTGCATTAGGAACCAAATTTTAACTAATATTAGATTAGTCCAAGGAATATGATTTATCTAGTCGAGTCAACCAATTATGATGTTATTTGG
This sequence comes from Annona squamosa, assembly GCA_035584095.1. Taxonomy (NCBI): domain Eukaryota; kingdom Viridiplantae; phylum Streptophyta; class Magnoliopsida; order Magnoliales; family Annonaceae; genus Annona; species Annona squamosa. The sequence goes on from JAXCLR010000081.1 coordinate 12,411,670, forward strand.
TTAGCATAATTATGATCAAATTTGGTTTACATAAGCTACAAAGTGAATGGGTAGACCATGAGAAGCTTTGGGAAGAAGTGTATGAATTTTCTTTAATTGGGTTACGTGTCTGGAATGATTATGATTAGATATCCAACCAAAATATGCTCTGGTTAAAGGGTAACGAGCCTACCTAGATCTCTAAATCTTAATACCTTTTGTGTTTTTAGCTTGACTTGACTAAGTACATAAAGTTTTATAGCATCAATTTGTTTTTATGTGTTTATAAATTATTGAAAAAAGTAAGTGAGTAGTTTTATATTGTAGAGAGTGATTAAGAGTGAATGAAATAAAGTTAAAATATATTGCAAGTTGTATGAAAAAAATTATTGCAAAGTAGTTATGTAAATAAAGTCGTAGAGAGTGGAAAGATTTTTGATAATTTTTTTTTTAATCTTTTATGATTACCAAAAATGGACGAAAAATGGCTATATGAAAATTAATTATTCAAATGTTTATGAATATACGAATAAGGTCATTTGGAAAAGCTTTATAAATTTCAAGAAAATATTACATATAAATAATTTATTGTTCGACAAAGTTAAAAGACAATAAGGCATGCATGTATATATTTTTAGATATGCAATTTGAGCATAAAGTGGGAGAGTAATTACTCTATAGGGTCAAGGTAATTATTAAGATTGTGCGGAGTAAATATAAAAAAAGATATTATAGATGTTAGGAAAAAATAATTAAAATTGAGAGATAGTAAAAAAAAAAGGTAATTAGATAAAAAAAAAGTAATTTTGTTAGTTTGAAGTAAGCAAATTGTGTATGAAAGGAAGTATGAAAGGTTTTTTTTAAAAAAATTTTCAGCTAACTAGACTAATAATTATTTTCCCTATTACATCATACGATTCTTATTATTTTTTCGAAAAATTAATACCAACAAAATTTGCTACATTTATTAAGGATTACTAAATTAATTACCAAATGAGTTCTAATTATGATTTAAAATATTATTTATATTTATTTTAAAGATCATCTATGTTATTTCATTTTATTTTCTGAATAATTGACATATATACGTAGTTTAACCAAAATCACAGATATATTTACATAATTTCACCAATTGCATGTAACTCTAGTTTCGTCAAAATTCCAAATGACCTCCGTCACCGTCAAATGCAAGACTGCTAAATGCTAGTAAATCATTTCATTTCCTAAAACGACCTTGAAAACCACTGCCGTCAAATGGAAGACTGGCTCATTGTCGTCGAATTTATGGCAAAAGGGTCTCTTCATGAGCACTTGCATGGTGAAAGAAGCTCGCACAGGTGGTCCGGATGAGTCCTTGCAAATTGCCAAGGCTATCAAAGCACTGCATCCTTCGGAACCACGCCTAATTCACAGAGATATGAAGTTGTCAAATATGCTGATCAACCGGAATTGGAATGCTCTGCGCGTCTCGTCCAGCTTCCGATTCAACCTCTCACCCTTGGATTGAATGCCATAGATTTCCTTCACTCCCTCTCGAACTGTCTTGCCGAGGGCTTTCTCAGCTTGCTGATCTCGATCACGTTAGCAATCAGTTGCTTTGGCTGCCTCAGTTCGAAGGAGGGGGCGTAGGGACCGAGCAGCGTCCCGACCTTGTAGCTCAAGAACCTGTCACATTCTAGGAACCCGTAGAGCCAGCCAATCATTTACTGGCAGCCTAGCACGGGGTTCTTCCCGTCTTCGTGGGGATCGCCGTTGTCGAAATTGATGCTTTGCTAAAACCTAGGCTGCATGCCTCCCTCCGTGAAGTTGCCCGTGCCACATGCCGGCAGGCTCCGCGCTCAGGTAAAAGGCGTCAAACGTGCATCACCCAAACTCGTCGACGATGGGCGACGACGATTTCTCCACCAAGAGCCGAAATGACTCAAGGTGGACTCTGGCTACGAAGTCGCCGATTTATTAACTCTTGATCCGGCTTGCATTTCTGACATCTGTATCGGCAATTCAGGCATGTAAGACCACTGCCGGTGTTAGCCACCATCAAGAACTTCTGCGACGAAGTGCCGATGTTGAAAGTCAGGAAATATGAGCCTCGTATGCAGCGGACATCATCGACATTCATATGGAGTCCGTGGATCTTTTGCTTCATTCGCCCTTCGTCGAGGGCTAAGATCCAGCTTCATAGAAATTCACCACTGGTGACACCGGTCATTGTCGGCAAGCTCTTTTAGCCTCTCAAGATGCATCCCTAGCTGGTAGATTTGTTCGCTCAGATCCCGATGGTGCCTGTGCACGCAGATACACGATGGCTTGGGAAGACGACGATTTGACGGCGGAAGAGGAGGAGGAGAAGCTAAACGACCCTTCTAGCGGGAGGGTGAGGACATGTTGGGGCAAAATATAAAAAGATAAAAAAAAATTAATTAATAAAAGTGGGGAAAGTAAAAATATAACCAAGTTTCACTTCAGCTGTGGTACGACGTCACTTTCCTTAGGGCAATTTTGCTATCTTATTTGCTACTTAAGGTAATTTTGCAGTTGCCTCCGGGATACAAAAAGTGAAACCTGAACTAGAATAGAAAGCAGCACCTTTTCTAGGTATACGAACACTTGAAAACAAAATTTTTGGTTGAATGGAGAGAATTTCAAAACGATATGGTAAACCTGCAAATACTTGATTAAGACAATAATGACTCAATCAAGACAAACTATGAGATGTCTGAATGGAGACAACGAAATGTCTAAATGAGGAATGTCTGAAAGGAGACAACACTGTGTCTGAATGAAGAAAAGGGCACTAGGATGTCTCGAATAGAATACTGAGATGTCTGAGGAGAGGAGAGAATGAACGAAATAATTTGATCTCCCGAATGCATCTCTATTTATAAGGTTTTTAGACATCCCATTGTATCATCCCTTCATTCATGCATTGCATCTCTTAATTTCATTTGATGCACCTCTTGTCGTTTCATTCCACTCGATGCACCTCTTGCTGTTTCAGACATGTTGGAACGTTTGAAAATTTTCAAACAACCAAATCATGTGTCTTGATGAATCGTTGCTGCCTTTCATTTGATTTTGAAAAATAAAATATCAAAATGCTATTGGTGAAGATCGAACCCAAGACCTTTTAGACAAGGGCCTAAGACTACCAACTCAGCTACATTATTTTGTTGTTTATCTATGATATAATTTAATATATATTTATATATTTTAAAAATCTCAACATTCCCCTGCCATTTTCAAAATTTAAGTCAACTTCATTCAACTAACGAAATCTTATACATAAATAAAGGTGTCGATTAGACTTGAACCTTCACTTAGTAAAAATATATCAAGATTTACCGAGGTGTATAGTAGCCAGAGCTTTGAACTATCGACCCTATTTGATAAATCAGACATATCTCACATACAAGATTTCAAAATATATATCAAGTGTTCTAAAAGGTGACACATTATAGTCATGTGTCAATATCCCAGTTTCATGAGCACCTCAGAGTGAATTCGCACACTCTGCAAACAGAAGTGACCTCACTTCCAACACTCATATAAGTGGATCTATTTAGAATACCCTGTAGCTAAATACTCCAACTTAGTAGTTTTAGATCCATTAAGAGTATAAAACACTCAACCTCATAAATATGTTACAGGATCCAAACACTGTCTGAGAGATGCTAAATTATAAATATAACCAGTGCTCACAAGTTGCAAAAATAACTTACTTTGCTCATTGAACTCTTAGACTTAGGCTACAAGAATAAAGTTGAGTTTTAGTTATTGCAACTTTTTTGATGTGGATTTTAGTCCCATCCCTCTCGATGTTTTCCAGACCACTTGCCTAGTAAGGCCTTTTGTAAGTGGGTTTGCCAAGTTTTCACTTGATCTTACAAAATTAATATTAATCACTTCATCTTAGAGCAACTGCCTTACATAATTGTGTCTCAATGCAATATGTCGTGACTTACCATTATAAGTCTTATTGTATGCTCTAGACAAAGTTGCTTCGCTATCACAATGTAAATAAATGGGAGGCATTGGCTTAGGCCAAATAGGAATTTCAAATAATAAATTTCTAAGCTATTCTGCCTCTTTCCCTACTGCAGCTAAAGCAAGGAACTCGAATTCCATGGTTGAATGTGTAATGCAAGTTTGCTTTTTAGAAGCCCACGAAATAGCAGCTTTTCCAATGGTAAAAATCCAGCCACTAGTAGATATAGATTCTGTAGTATCAGAAATTCAACTTGCATCACTATACCCTT
>JAXCLR010000081.1:12416004-12479247 GCA_035584095.1 Annona squamosa
TATTCACGGGGTTAAATTCCTAATTGCATTATTCCAATACACATACTCATTAATATAATTCATGAATTTCCATTTATTCATAAAATAATTACAAAATTACAAATGTCGAAATGACGCGTATATGGTCGAAATGACGCGTATACGGTCGGGGTTCCACATAGGTTTAGACCCAGGTGGTATGTCAACTAGTGTCGATGTACCATTTTCCATTATAGAATTCAATTCATTTTGGATGACTTCTTTCCAGTATGATGCATATGGAGATTTCATGACATCTTTATAAGTAGATAGATCCCCTTCAGTATGAAATACAATCATGTGTTCTTCACTTATTTTGTCTCTGGATCCTTCTATGGGCCTGATTCTATTTTCACTTTCCCTAATTTCATTAATTAATTTTTTTTATCTTTTTATATTTTGCCTCAACAATCTTAAGGTAATTTTGCTACTCTATTTGCTGCTTAGGGTAATTTTGCAGTTGTTCCCAGGATACAAAAAGTGAAACCTGAATTAGAATAGGAAGCAGCACCTTTTCTAGGTACACGAACACTTGAAAACAAAATTATTGGTTGAATGGAGAGAATTTCAAAACAATATAGTAAACCTGCAAATACTTGATTAAGACAACAATGACTCAATCAAGACAAATTATGAGATGTCTGAATTGAGACAACGAAATGTCTGAATGAGGAATGTTTGAAAGGAGACAACACTATGTCTGAATGAAGACAAGGGCACTAGGATGTCTCGAACAAGACACTGAAATGTTTGAGGAGAGGAGACAATGAACAAAATAATTTGATCTCCCGAATGCATCTCTATTTATAAGGTTTTTAGACATCCCATCGTATCATCCCTTCATCCATGCATTGCATCTCTTAATTTCATTTGATGCACCTCTTGTCGTTTCATTCCATTCGATGCACCTCTTGCCATTTCAGACATGTTGGAACGTTTGAAAATTTTCAAACAACCAAATCATGCGTCTTGATGAATCGTTGCTGCCTTTCATTTGATTTTGAAAAATAAAATATCAAAATGCTATTGGTGAAGATCGAACCCAATACCTTTTAAACAAGGGCCTAAGACTCTAACAATTCAGCTACATTATTTTATTGTTTATCTATGATATAATTTAATATATATTTATATATTTTGAAAATCCCAACAGGACATAGGACTGTGACTCAGGGACGTTGAGGAAGGCCATCAGGTCTCCACGGGTAGCTCAGAGCTGTTGTTCCCAACCCACATTGTCAACCAATAGTATTGAAGCTGAAGACGTTGAGGAAACTTTGGCCATGGAAGCTGCCCAACGAGTTGGTGTACCAATTGAAGGCGAGCTACTCCTTGCAGAAGCAGAGGAAGGCGCCCTTGGATGACCGGAAGTGGTGTTGGTGGGGAAGCTGAGCATCGGAAGAGTTTCAGATGGAGGAGAAACTGTTCAAGGAGACATTGGCGGGGACGTCAAAGAGCAGCTGGACGCCATTGATGTTGAGTTTTCCATTCAACAACAAGAAAGTGGGCAATGATTTGGCTGCATGAACGAAGTCGAGAACTAAATTTGGGAAATCTTACAAACCTCACGACGAATTCGGTTAATGAAACAAACCTTATCAGGTCTTGGCAGAAGGGCCTAAGCGTTGCCAGATTTGGCAGAGATGATTTTAAAAGGCAATGCGCAGTAGTAGTTTTTAAGGGCATTTTAATAAATAAAATAATTTGCCAATGTTCCACAATCATCCCGTTGACAGCAACTATCTTCCATTTGATAGAAACTGTGAGAGCGGACAAAATTAATGAAATTACGTAAGTATCTCTATAATTTCGATCAATTTCGGTCAAATTATGTGAGCACAGATGTAAATTACTCTATTACATCCGTGCCTGACTAAATAATAAAAAACATATCCAGTGACAATTCAAAACACAAATAATAGTGGATAAATTGGAATATGGGAAAAGGGAAAATTAAAGTTATCTATAACTATATAGAGAAGAAAATAGGAATTAGGAGAGGTCAAATATATTTTTTTACACAAGGCGTGTTTGATTGGGCAAACAAATTTTTGAACAAAATTTTTGATTAAATTTTTTTATTCTCCATAATTATTTTATTTTTTATTATTTCTTCATATTTTCTTATATAAACTATCATATTTTTTAATCATTTTCATACAATTATCTGCATAATTAACCTATTTATTTTAATTTTATTTTCTTTATATATTATTATTGCGGATATTATCTGGTATTATTTTTTATCAATTTAATAATTTTACATCAAAAAATTTTTATTAATAAATTTTATTCCTAACCAAACATAACCTAGGTTACCCAAGCTGATGACCACAACTGAAGGAGGGGTTAAAGATCTAAGATGCAGCTGTTTGACTTACGCATCGACCAGCCACCCCGCTCCACATCGACCACACAGCTGGAAGGTACTCCAGCTGCACCTATATTCTTATTCTGCAGCAATTAGAGGCGATCACCATATTGGCATGTGCGCCTGACGGCTGCGTCCACATTGAGCATTTAATGTCCATAGGAATCAACCTTTTTTAGAGAATTTATATATACACATACCGGGCTTGGCGAAGCGGCCTCGTGTTAATTAATTTAAAATTCATTTTATTTATTGTATTCAATATTACTTATTTATCTAGAAGATTAAGTTTGAGAGGCCGTATTTGCACAAAAAATATATATTTATGTATAGATTATGAAAAATGCACTTATACATTTATACGTATATTATGATGAAATAATACTTTATAGAATCATTTATCCACATAATAATAATATTTTAGATTGTTTAAATATTAAAAAATTACTTTAAAATTAATATTTCAACATCGAACAATTTTATTTCGTTTAGTTATACATTTATAAATGGAACCCATACACAATAAAATTTAAAAATAAAAAGATTTCAAAGATGTTGTAAATAATGCTAAATATCCTAGATGAAGTGCATTTTTTTTATTAATCATCAAGATTTAAAAAAAACAAAGGAATTATGTAGAAAAATAATTTCATACAAACAAAACAGTATATATCAAACTATCTTATATTACAAATTAGTATATACATAATTCTTTAGGAATAAAAAAATACCCTAAGGAATGAAACTAACACAAATCATAAAGAGACTTGAAATGACACCCCAACCTTGGTGGTGAAGGGCATTAATCTTACATTGTACTTCTTTTTTAGATAAAATCATACACATTATAATTACAATTAAAAAATTCTGCAAATTTTTGTCATTAAAGGCCTTGGTTAATTCAATATCATATATTTTGTACTAAATAAATTTAGAGATAAAACCATTTTATTTTTTTATAACTATAGATTTTGAAGGGATTAAAGATTAGATAGTCTAATTGGTTGGTTTGGATGCTCGTAACGGTTAAAATGTTTGGCCTCGAAACTTATATATAAAATATGAGATAAACATGGAACATTAAACCTTCGAAATTAGATTCCAGTGCATCATTATGATGAGATCAAAACTAGAGGACACTTTTGAAAAATTGAAGAGTATTGTGATATTATCATTGTAATAATTGAAAGTAAAAAAAAAAAAGAACAAAGAGACATCATAATTGCATGCAAACACATGAAAAAATGATTGAAAATAAGTTAATAATAAAAATAAGACCATTATATAACTAAGATGTCAAATAATATAAAAAATATAAAAGGAGTAAGGAAGTTTTTTTTTTTTTCAAATTTTTTCTTACCTCTTAGCTAACATAGAATTTTTCTTTTCAAAATTTATTACCAAAGAAATTTCCATTTTTTACGTATTATTATAGTCATTAACAAACGTACTCGAATTATAATTACATTTCTCCCAAGGACCGTCTATGTTTTTTTTTTTTTCTTGTTTAAGAAAAAAATTCTATCACATACGCTGCAAAAAAAAATTGTTTCCAATGAAAAATATTTAATAATTCAAAGCGACAATGATAACGAAAAAAGCCTAGAATATGGGACAAATGAATTTTAAATATATTTAAAACGAGATGGAAAGAAAGGAATTAGAGGGGGTTAAATATTCAAGATGCAGCTATTTTAACTCTTTCTAGGCATTCTAAGCATGCACCAGGCACCAGCCCGTGACTCAACATCTGCCACGCAGCTTTTGGGCGTACACGCGATCGCGTACGCACAAAAGCTGCATCAATACTGTGATATTCATGCCCATCCAAAAAAAAATTGCGATTCTATCAAAAAAATTGCGATGTTCATGCGATGTAAATAAAAAAAAATTACTTTATGTTAAAATTACAAAAAATTCTATTAATTTTTAATAGACATAAGACCACCAGTTAATTAAATAGCATTAATTAGCATGAATGAATAATAAATAAAGAGACAATGCAATTATATTTTGATGATTGAGATTTTTATTGGGGGATTAAAGATTAGATACTTCTTGCCGGATTAGATGATCACAGCCGTTGAAATGTTTGGCAGTAAAACCGTAATGCAAAAGATGAGATGGACGGTTGAAAATTAAACCTTCTAAATTAGATTCCGGCGCGTCAGGACACGAAATTCCTGTCCCAGCGCATAGGCCGCTAATGAGCCTAAAAACCCTCCGCCCCGCAATAATTGGTGGGTGTGTATAAAAACGAGGGGCCGTAAAATCACCTTCTATTTGCATTGTCGCCGAAGCAAACCTAGAGAAAAAGGGGAAAAGATAGGCCATTCAAGCAGCACACGCTTCTCATCTCGCCTACGATTCTAGGGTTTTTCTCATCAAACTTCCTCTGCAGATCAGGTTCATCTCTCTCAAAAAAACCGTTTCTCTATGTGTGTGTGTGTGTGTGTGTTTTTTTTTTTTTTTTTGGCTCCTCCTGCTGCAAATCTTTTTTTCGTTCTGCTACGGGTTCCAACCTTGCAAAAATTTCTGCTTTTTGAGCCCCCGTCACTTTTTCCTGTTTTTCTGCCTTATTTCGTGCTGCTGCATCGCATTCAACGTATTGAAATCTTTTCTCTTGTTATCTTCTGTGGTAGGGATTTAACTGTTCGACCGGTTTTTGGTAGAGAATTCACGACTTTCCTCGGCATTGGAGAGATTTGGTATTGTCTAAAGTCCAGTTTTTGGCGAAAAGTTCGATTCTTTTAGGCTTTTTGTCAAATTTAGTGCTAGATAAGGAGCAGTGGTTAATTGGTGAGCCCCAATATGCGAACTTCGTGGGCGGATTCTGTCGCAAATTCTGCAGCTGAAAATGCAGCTGGTGGTGGAGACGGTTTTCCCGGCAGCAGCAGCAGCTCGGCTTCTCGTCAGGCCCGATCTTCTTATGTCCCTCCGCATCTCCGTAATCGTCCACCTTCTTCAGATCCTCCTATTCCTGTCCCCTCTGATTCATACAATTATCGGCCTGGTGCCGGGGGACCTGCAGGTGGGTCCCGTTGGGGCGGACCTAATCGGGACACAAACCGTTCAGGATATGGTGGGCGCGGTGGAGGGGGTGGCTGGAATAACAGGAGTGGTGGATGGGACCGTGGGAGGGAGCGGGAGGTCAACCCTTTTGAGGAAGATGACAATGCTGAACCTGCATTTAGCGAGCAGGAGAATTCTGGCATCAATTTTGATGCCTACGAGGACATTCCAGTGGAGGCAAGCGGGGATAATGTGCCACCGGCTGTCAGCACGTTTGCTGAGATAGACTTAGGGGATGCTCTTAATCAGAATGTACGCAGGTGCAAGTATGTAAAACCCACACCAGTGCAGCGCCATGCGATTCCTATATCACTGGCTGGTCGTGATTTGATGGCATGCGCACAGACTGGGTCTGGAAAGACTGCTGCTTTTTGTTTCCCTATTATAAATGGTATTATGAAGGGTCAATTTCCTCAGAGGCTGCCACGGGGTGCACGGACAGTCTACCCTCTGGCACTCATTCTGTCTCCCACCAGAGAGCTATCATGCCAGGTAAAATTTGTTTTGAGTTGTTCTATCTGCACATTTACTGCTGGGTTGATTTGTGTCAGTTTCTAATCTTGGAATGTACTGTTGCTTCCTAGATACATGAGGAGGCTAGGAAATTCGCTTATCAAACTGGTGTCAAGGTGGTGGTTGCTTATGGAGGTGCACCAATTAATCAACAGGCATGCAATGTTTTCTCTGTTTCCCCTTAATTTCGATATTTTTTGTGCTTATCTTTGAATGCTTATCCTTTTTAAATTTGTTGAAATTTGATATCTCATTTAAGTTGCACATTACTTTTGCAAACTCATTTCATTCGTCATGATTAAATGTCATCGAAACTACACATGCTATATGATTTGAACATCCATTGGGTCATATGAATCAAGTGCTGAGGGCATATGCATCATGGTTGTTCTGTTGGATTTACCCTTACTACAAAATAAGTGTGAAAGATTTGAAGTACCCATAATTTAAGGGATGAGTTTGACATGTGGAAATTGGTGTTTTTACTTGTAGATTGTAAAAGAGAAAGTAGGCACGTGGAAGGTTAGCAATCAATAACGATTCCTTAACTCCATTTTCCATCCATCTTTATTCCATGTCCAATTAAGGGTCTCTTTGATTTGGTGTGAAAAGGTGTAAAAAGAAATATAATGGAAAAAAGGTTTTGAAAAAGATAAGCAAGACGTCTAGCAAGGTAACGAGATAACGAAGGCGGTTAGAATAAAGATGGAATAAAGATAAATAATATGGTGACCCTGAAACATATAGGTACATGTGTGGCAAGAGTTAGAAATCAGGAAATGGGTATGAGAGTAGGTTCACAAGGGCATTCCAAAGACATTGTATTCATGCTATAAATGCAAAAATTAGCGTAGGGGGTGTTGTCTACTTATACGGAATAATTATAAACAATAACAAAAAAAAGGAAATGGGAAAAAACTTCTTTCTTGATGAACACATGTTAATGCCTTCAGATGTTCTTTTAACTTTAGAGAACCTTCTCCAAAAGATAATTTAGTGGTAACATTTCCAAAACTGCTTGATAATTTGTACCCGTAGAAGCAGAAGATAAACCCTTGAGACTGTACATCAATTTCTTTTTAGTTTGTTTCTGGTGTTTAAATATATTAATGCGTTATTAATTTAAATTTGAATATATCATTATTCATTTGTTTTAGGGCTTATGGAGCATTGAATAAAACATGCTGTTTGTTATTGTTGTTGTCTATGATTCAGTGCTTTATGGTTTTTTCCCTTCAACTGTTTTCCTTCTCATTTGCAGTTGCGTGATTTGGAGAGGGGTGTTGATATCCTTGTGGCAACTCCTGGGCGTCTGGTTGATCTTTTAGAGAGGGCTAGAGTTTCACTCCAGATGATTCAGTATTTGGCTCTAGATGAGGCTGATCGAATGCTGGATATGGGATTTGAGCCTCAAATTAGAAGGATTGTGGAGCAAATGGACATGCCTCCCCGAGGTGTTAGGCAAACGATGCTATTTAGTGCTACCTTTCCGAAGGAAATACAGGTATGCGTGACTGTCTATGACTCTTGATAAACTAGGATTGGGAATTTGGCTAGGAGTGGTGTCTTACTGTTTGGCAAGTGGCAATGCATTTATGAGTGTTGAGTTAACCCCATTTTTGGATTGAAATGCTGCTCAGAACAACTGTTAGAAATGACCGAGGAACTTTGAAGATGATCCATCTTCATTACCAATCAAACCTTGTGAATTTTCCATCTGTATCACAGTGCTTATCTTGCTTCCATCACATCACCAACCGTCTTTCTTTTTGTCCTATCGAAGGATTTTCCCATCATGTGGAGGTCACCCTTGGTTGAAGGCATTTCTGTTAGTTATTTTTGTTAGCACGTCTTCACCTCTAGGGGAACAGAAACTTCTTTTCTTTTGGGATTCCCCTCTTCTTGCTGGAGACTTTGCATAGTAAGATGCAAGCTCGATTGGAATTAGGCTTCACCATCTAGGTTACCTTAACTGAACCCAATCCCATACTGCTCACTTGATCCGTGCTATTAATGAATTACGGGTTCTGAACTAAGCTTGAACTTGTTGCAACAACCATGATTCAGTATCATGACTCAGTCCAGAATCTTTTTTAGGAACTAATATATAAATTTAGGGACAATATGCACCCCTATGTTTTTTCTCCCTTTGTGCAGTTTATGGTTATTGTTTCTTGTCCACATGTTATTTAGTTCTGTTTTTCTTTAGCATGCATTCATATCCTTGTTGATATGTTCTGTTCATTCAATGCATTCCACTAGGAATAACCAAGGACTTGGTCCAATATGTAGAGGAGGAGCATAATAGGGTTCATGTTGCTGACCTCACTTTGTTGAGCAACAGCCTTTATTGTCAACTATGTATTTCACTCATTTTCTTTTCACAAGTCAGCTATATTCTTACGTATTAGTGATTTTTTGCAGATGTTTATTTAGTTTCCTTGAAATTTGAAGTTTTGTCGTTTGCATCAGTTAATTTGTTGCATCTATGCTGCAAGCCCATTTTAATGTCATGCAGTATGCCATCTAATACAAAATCTGGTCTTATGATTGGTAGAGTTGGTTTTGATAGCGATCAAATGTGCATATTCTTTTACAATGTGGATGCAGTCATTCTTAAAGACTATAAATCCTTTTATAAGATACTGCCTTTCTGACGTAGACCAGAACTGGTGTTGATTGTGTTTGCAGAGATTGGCATCTGATTTTCTTTCGAATTATATCTTTCTTGCTGTTGGAAGGGTTGGTTCAAGTACTGATTTGATTGTTCAAAGAGTTGAATTTGTTCATGAGTCGGATAAGAGAAGCCACCTCATGGATCTTCTTCATGCCCAAAGAGCAAATGGGGTCCAGGGAAAGGTAATACCTGCAATAGATGTGACTGTATTTTCATTATGTATCTTTAGGTCAGCGATCATCTTATTGAGTATGGAAGAATGCAATGGCTTTCTTCTATGCTTCAACTTCATACAAATTGTCTTGTTAAGTTGCGTATCTGCTTTGATGGCTTAGGATATTTATTTACTCCTTATTCTTGAATTTGCCAGCAAGCCCTCACGTTAGTTTTTGTGGAGACCAAGAAAGGTGCAGATTCGTTGGAACATTGGTTATGCATGAATGGATTTCCTGCAACTACTATCCATGGAGATAGAACGCAGCAGGTAAGTTTGTTATATTGTTTGAATTGTTCTACATATGAACTTGCAAGTTCTTTTATTGTTATAGTTATTTTAATGGGATTTTGCACGTGGCTTGCGTTGAATGGGGTCTAAAACTAGGTAGTGTTCCTCATCTCCATTTAAAAAACATAGAAAAAAAAAAGCCATGTTGTGTTTCACATTCATCTGTTTTTACGTGGTTCTGGCTGTTTTTTATGTCTTATCTTGAGCGCATCTGGTTCATCTGTTGGTTTTCTTGAGTTTCCAGAACAATTACCCATGATCTGATCTATATTTATTGCAATTGCCCTTCATCAGATACTATGGTTTGTCTCACATGCATCCACAAATGTTGCTACAAAATTTCAATGTTAATGCCTTATGGCTCCCAGTGTTTCCTATCTTTCTTTGTTTGCAAGTAACTTCCTTTGGCCTGATCAAGTGAAATGTCTAGCTGGCTCCTTGCCATGAGAAGTCCCTCTTGATTTCTTTATTCTTCTCCTCATCTTTGTGGGCATCTGAATGGTTACATATAATAAACGAGGATGCCGGACTATGCTATCAGAATGACAACTGACAGCCTCTGCCATTGTTTTGGAAAATCAGTGTAGATAGAGGATTCCCTTGATAACCCGAGGAAACCAGGAAGATTCATGTTTTCTTTCACCTCTCAATGCACCATTGCATTCCAACCCTCCTCTTCTTCAGATATACGAGCTAAAGTTGGCATGGTCACCAGTCTCTTCAAAACCTGACCTAATGAGTGTGATTTTTATGTTTGCACATTGAATCAATGTATCATCCTCCACCAAAGCCCCATCTAATATATGCTATCATGAATAAATGCTTCTGGGGATTGATGAATGTTTTATCGTAACTCTTTTTGAAACTTGTTTGGCCAAGGCTTCTGTAAAAAAATAGAAAGGGGCTGTCAATAAGGTAAACTGGATGAGAATTGGAAGCAATAGATTGGTGGGAACTGTCATACCCGGAATTCTAGAATGCTCTTTCTCCTGACTTCTTACTGAACAAGCCTGCCTGGCAAAGCTGCCTCTTTGTCCTCAAATTCCATTGAACCTCACATAGACATGCCGAGGATTTGGAACTCCCTCCTTAGCATCTAAAAATTTGTGCATAACTGAACTAGTGGATCAAAAGTCCTGCCACTGAAATTATTCACCATAAAACTAGTTGTGATTCCTTCCATTAACACATACAAAAATATTTTCTGTTCAGTTTCTTGGTCCAAACTGTCCTGAATCCTAGATGATCCAAGACATGCCTTTGACAGCTAAACTGAACGCCCTGGCCTCATGTGGGCAATCATGTGATTCTAGCCACGAATTCACGCGATGAATCCCTTAGGCAAGGCTTAGATTTAAGGATGGTGCATACTAAAGAATAATTCATTGGAAGTAGTCCCTTATGTTTGAAAAAACTTCCTTTTTCACATGTATCAAGGGAAGCAGGAAAGAAATTTCATTTGTAAATTGTAGAGTTGCACACTATTGTTTTTGAGCATCTTTGTAACAAAGTAAAAGCAAGATTATATACATAAATATCCCTCCCTGGACCTGTGAAGATGGGAGCTTTCTGTGCTGGGTTGGCAAATTATTTTTTATTTTAAAACTAATATACCATCTAGTTCTTTAATATCATTGATTCAAGTGGCACATATCAATGTAATCAACACAGCAGTAAGATGATTTTTTCAAAAAAGAAAAGAAAAGAAAAGAATCTTGGTTTGTTTTATTCGATTCTACTTTCAAACTCATTTTCAAAAATTACTCAATTTCCATAGAATCATTCAGTATCACAATAGAAAGGAAGGTTGTTATGCAGACCTTTTTCTTTTTTTTCTTTTTTGTTTCTTTCTGAGTTGAATTCTGTACTCTGGCCTGTTTGTTCGTTTTCTGAAGTTCAAGCGGAATACTATCATTCTTGGTACATTTACCAGTTCTCTGTGCCACGAGCAGTTGGGTGGGTAGAGCTCAGTAGTTGATGGTATTTGCTGCTGATATTTCCCATTTTCTGATTGCAATCATACCTTTTGCATTGCAAGGTTGATGTAACAATCCAACATCAGCTGTCAAGAGCTTCACCTTCCCTGCACAGCTTTCCCAAGGACCTCACAGGTCACTATAATAGGCTTTCCCTATTTTGCATAGCGTCATTGTATTGTTCTCTTAGCTTCAACAAGGGCCTAGCTTAATTTATGAGAGACATGATTCAAAAACTAATGAACCTTTGAGTTTGATGGTTTGAGTCTGACCCTTGGTGAACCGAAGAGGATAACTATCTTGGTGCTATTCAGGATGGCGATGCTCTTGGTATTGACTTATGGGGCCCTTGGTAGAGATGTGTATGAGAATGAAAGCCCTTGGTAACTTGGGGTGAGATGGTGAGTAACCTACAACTACACTATTGATGATCCTTCAGTGGTCACTGGTTGGTGGTGGCGGCATTTTCGTTTTCCCTATGTTTCTTTGCACTTGAAGATCCTTGCTTATGTGCACACATGCAATAGCTGCCCCTTTGATAACCAAAATATTAGTGCGTTTTTTTGAGAATACTAAAATGGAGTTCTTTGTTATGATAACAGCAATTTCACATCTTTGTTTGAAATTTGTCAAATGCATCATCAGTGCACAAACTTTAATTCCTCATGCTGCTGGTCAGCAATAGATACTTAGGGTACTCTATTTTCTGTACATAGTTTTTCTCGGTATTGGAAATGATTTTTCTTGTGTACGACAGGAGAGGGAGCAAGCTTTGAGATCCTTTAAAAGTGGTGTGACCCCAATATTAGTGGCTACAGATGTGGCTGCCAGAGGTCTCGATATACCTCATGTAGCACATGTTGTCAACTTTGACCTCCCCAATGACATTGATGATTACGTGCACCGCATTGGCCGTACAGGACGAGCAGGGAAGACAGGACTAGCCACTGCCTTCTTTAATGAGAAGAACTCCTCTTTGGCAAGGGCACTCGCAGATCTGATGCAGGAGGCAAACCAAGAGGTGCCTGCTTGGCTCTCCCGATATGCTGCCCGCTCATCATTTGGAGGAGGGAGAAACCGACGTCCTGGTGGAGGTCGATTTGGTGGCCGGGATTTCCGAAGGGAAGGTCCAGTGAGTAGGGGCGGTGGCTCAGACTACTATGGAAGTAGCAACAGCAGTGTGGCGTATGGGGGTTCCACTGGGTACGGGGGTGGTGGCTATGGTCCTGGTGTGACCAGCGCATGGGACTAATGTCCCTCGTTCTACAATAGTTTTTACAATTTACAAGCAATTTCGACAGGGCTGCACTTTTTCATGGTACAAGTTACAGGGGATATAATTTCTCTTTATTTTTACCTCTTTCTATGTCTCCTTGCTTCTCCTACATCTGGGTAGCGTTTGGTTGGGTAGGGTTGCAGTGTTGTTATTACATCCATATCCCCAAAATCAGGTTAGGAGGGGGGGTTGTGTAATGGTAGAGTGGTGATTAACTAACATTTTACTGGTCTTTTTTCTTTTTTCTTTTTCTATAACAAGTGATGTGTTGGTGGTTTTATAGATACCTAGTGAGAGATGCACTTGGTTTTTCCCCTTTTGGGGATTTTGGGGGGGCCTTTTGATTCAGCTCATGATATTGTTCATTTAGGCCTCATTGGCTGTGGGGGTTGTTACGATACAGACTCGCTATTTTTGTCCTTCCATATGGTGTTGTTCAAGTAGAAAATTTTCTGCCATGCTTGGCCGAACGCATTTATTATTTACTACAAGATTGCATATACTCGACTCTTTAGAATGGAAGGAGCACGCCGCCTCGCATGATCTTGGGAGTTGCGGGCAATTTTGAAGCCTTTTTACCCAGCAAGCAAGCAATGCAGCCTTGCCCGGCCAAAATCTATAAACGATAATAGCGAATTTCTTATTCTGCAACGTTTCATCATTTCCGTTTTGAGAAACAGCTGATTTAGACAGCAGCACACTGTGTTGCGTGGCGCTTGATTTCTGGGTCCTGGATTCTTAGCGTGACAAAGGACAAGTCCATTCAACTAGTTACCTTTTGATCTTGTCCGTCCTCTGACTCAGATGGCTGCTCTCGCTCCCATTCCCTCCCGCCCCAAGATGCAATACAAACTACAGATTGTCGTTCCTCATGTCACTTTCCAGCGAGCAGCAAGCAAGAGAAATATTAACTCAAATGGTCACATCGTCTAACAGAAATTTTGGTCACATGTTGGATTATTCAATAAAAAATGCGATCGGGGAATCTTGTACGAAAGCAGTCTAGCTTAGTTTATTTAGCAAAAGCCTCCATGCATGCTCCGATGGAGTTGGATTTCGCATGGAATATATTCCCCCCGTTCTTCTTTGTTTTGGTGGGCAAAAGCCTCTATTCCCAACTTTTTCTGTATTTTTAGTCTCTATCCGGTTTCTCCTCGTTTGCCATGTGCCTGTCACAGCCTAATTGATAACCGTGCTAAAATTTCTTTCGCATCGTGTGCATTATATTTCTTTTACTTCAAACTAGCTACAACCTTGGAGCATTTAAAAAGATACAGCAGAAAATTATTTATTATACAAAATCTACACAGCTATACCAATACTGTCGGTGCGGTTTATGAACAAACATCCGCAAGTTTCCACCAATAAGGGAGAGGTGGGTGGGGGTCTAACACTGCCGGTGGTATTTAATGTCCACCCCTGACGAGTAAAACGCCCATAAATTTCAGCCACATGATCCTCACACTCAGCCTGGTTTCTTTGGCCAGAAGCATTCACCGAATCCCCTTTTTTTTTAAAATTTTATTTTTCCTCTTTGGAATATTTACTGCTGATTGTTTTTTTTTTTTTTTGGATGTATGTATTTACTCCTGATTTTTGAATGAATGAAATACATGTGCGGCTGATTTCTTCCACCGCTCTGGTTGGGGGTGAAAAATATTTAATTAATTTTCTTTTCCATGCATTAAGATCTTTTTTTTTTCATTTCTAATATATAATTTCTTACATCTAAATACACAACAAATCTTATTCGTCCAATCTTCTTATTCCATCTTCATCTTATTCAAACATTGCTTTCGCTGAATAAATGTAGCATAATCCTATTTAAAACTTGTCACTCTTAAATTGATTATTGTTTATAATTTTGTTCTTCTGCATTCTCTTCTTGCATTATACTTTCCAATTCCACTGACTTTATCCATTTTCTTTTCGTATAAATTTGGCTGCACATATGAGATGAATGAAAGAAGCTCACCATTTTGGAGGGTGGTTGATCAGGACCTTTCACATATCTATCAATGTGGAATTGCTGAGGACAAAACGGTCGAAGTCTGCGGTCTTCGATCTTGCTACTCGTTTCCGAAACGACGGTGATTAAAAAGACATCATCCCTCCTTTTTTGTCTATGTTCCCAGGAAAGGTTGGGTTTGCGCGTGCTTTTGTCTCCTCGAATTGAATCTGGCATGCACGAGTGCCCACTTCCTCCATGCCACCTACTTGATACTCCCAAACGTACATGCCAAGCAGTTGGTGCATGGAGCAACTCAGCAAGTGGGGGACCAGTTCTGATCCACACCGTCGTTTTGGTGGCCTACCGTCATCACGGGTTTCTTTTGGCAACAAGGAAAACGCCACGCATATCCTTTTCATATTTCTACCATTTGTTTAAAAAAATTTGATTCGATATTTATTTAACCATAACAAAATTATGTTTTACTACATATACTAATTATTATTACATTTTTCTACAAAGTGGGGCTAAGAGTAAGTGAAAATATCCGAAGTTTGGGATTTACAAAATCAGTAAAGTCACTATCTAAGTGGTTTTCTCTTTCTCCTTTTTTTTTTCCCCCTCTGAGGAGTGCTGAGACAAACTGGAGGAGCCCCCCAACACCCACTCTCCAGACACCTGTTAATTAATAGCTCTCTGATTTCGAACCGTTAATTTTATTCCAGCGATATAGTGGCAATTTTGCATGAAAAGAAGAATTTATTATTTGGGTGAGGATAATTAATTATATATTAAAAAATTTTTGAAGATTTTAAGGGATATAAATATTTTTTAAATGTGAGTTGTTTTTGGTTTTACCACCTTTTTAACTGTTGAGCAAGAAGAACTGAGGAAGTTTGACTGATACCACTTCAAATGAATTTCCACCTGAAAATTCATTTATCATTAGCACAATTAATTAATTAGGTTAGTCAAAGTTGGAAATATACCTGGGTTCCATTAGATTGCCGGCAACCAATTAATACCCACCACCCATACATTCATTCAGGGCGGTTCTGACGCGTGGAGAGGCCAGGAAAAGCTTCTTAGTTTTTTGTATGATAATTCAAGACTTCCTCCCGTCTCTTTTTATTTTATCTTTTTTAATATTAAAATATAAAGAATAAACTTTTTCTTTGTCACTCATAATTGCAGTAATATTGATATAAAGGAATATCGGTTTGCAATATTCATCAGCTACCATATTTGGTGCCGATTTTTGGCTAAAAAAAATCTCGCCCGGAGAGAAAAAAAAAAAAATTCAAAAATATTGTAAGGATGATATGCGTTGTAAAGTAAATTAAAAATTGTAAAAAGAACACCCGGTGAAGGCAATAGGATAGACAAATGACGAAAGCAGGGGTAATCATGGAAAAAATAGAGTTTGTGTGCATCGATTAGATTATCAAAGTCGAATGGGTGAGATTTTATGGAGCGATTTAATTCAAACTAGTTAATTTAAGAATGTATTTGGGAATGGATAAAACTTTTGATGAAAAATTTTGAAAAATAAAAGTTGTCAAATGATGCGATATGATATGGGTAATGATGATGAGTAAAAAGGATAAAATTAAAATAGATAGGTTAGTTGTATGAGTAATTGTGTAGAAATGATTGAGAAGTAGAGTAGTTGTATAGAAAAATGTGAAAAAATAATTAAAAAATATAGTATTTGTGGAAAGTGAAAAATTTTAAATTGAAAAGTTTTAACTTGACATTTTATCCTCATTGCCAAACACACCCTAAATGTTTTTTGGAATCACTTTGAAAAGTTGATTTGTCATTATATAGCTATTTTTATTTATATATTTAAATGATTTTCAAACTTAATACATGGATAGAAACTTTAAATTTATTTAAAAATATACATGGTTTCTTATAAATAAGTACACTTTTATAATTATTAAAATATCAACTATATTATAATTGATCAGTAATTGGAACCTGTGACAATCAGACCTGAAAGGCCACCCATCTGGCTAAACGAACTCGACAATCCGCTCTAATTCGATTCTTATAAAATTGGTATTGATCAATAAAAAATAAAAGAAAATTTCTTTTATATCTACCATATTTATTTCTAATTTCTCTTATCTTTATAATATTTTATAAATTACTTTTATGTGCATAAGATTCGAAACACCCGTCATTTTCTCATCGAAAATACCATTTTGCCCCCTTCAAAATTTCTATAATTGAAATGATCGAACCCTAACTTGACACTTCAATTATTAATAATTGGGAATAAGTGCCGCAAGTATAAAAAAATTTCCTAAAAATAAATTACTTTTTGCACTCCTTTTTTACAAATTTACTTCTTTTTAATGATGGAATCATCAATGGCTAATTGCTCACTGGCCTATCTAATGAACGTGGAAATCACGAGATTTACCAAAGCTATCTTCATGTGGGGCCCAGTAT
Organism: Annona squamosa; assembly: GCA_035584095.1. Lineage (NCBI taxonomy): Eukaryota > Viridiplantae > Streptophyta > Magnoliopsida > Magnoliales > Annonaceae > Annona > Annona squamosa. Next base: position 12,432,824 of record JAXCLR010000081.1, read on the forward strand.
TTTTATGCAAGCGATGTACTTGTTGATGAATTGCGAAAAAATCTCCGGGTCCCACAGCTTTACTAGTTCGTCTCATAATATCCGGTGGCACCACCCTATAACGGACGGCCTGGATTGACAAGGAGAAAAATGTTGCCACGTGTCGGACACATCACGTAAGGAAAAACGGGCCAAAAAGCATCGGGAGTGAACAGCTCTTTCTGTCTGTATAAAAGGGTTGACCAGTATCCGTTTGTATGCCTGTGGGATTACGATTAAAATAATGAAGTAATAATAAATGCAGGAAAATGAGGAGCTGCAGAAAGCTACTGGTCCAGCCGTTGTATCCGTCCCAGTGAGAGATGGACGAGAGACAAAATGCATTGAGCTCGCGTTTTGAACATGATATTTTTGCTTGATTTGCAGACCACCGGAGAGAGAGAGAGAGAGAGAGAGAGAGAGAGAGAGAGATTTTGTGGTAAAGAAAAGTTGGGTTTGTTTGTTTTTTTGCCTCCTGAGGTGCTGACCGTGGTGTATGAATCCGTTGATCTGGTAGTTTGGTTCTGTTGAGGTGGATTTTCTGAGATGGAAGTGGTCGAAGCTCCTTCCAATCTACAAAGAGGTGTTAGAGTTCAAGCTCCCCTGGTAAGATGATTTCCGCCCTTAGTGCATTTCTGATAGCACCCAAATCTCGTTTTTGTTGAATCTTTTTTGGGTCGGGGTGAATTTGTGAGATACGTCTGGGAAATGTGATGAAGTGGCGTGTTTTCGTCGCGCTACTGGTCCTCAGGCCAAATTGGGGATTTGGGTTTTGGCTTTTGGGGCTATAGAAGTTCGTTTCACGAGTACTGGAACGGTCTGGTGTGTGATTATTGATTTTTCTGAGATGGGGTTGACTGTAGATCTGGTCGTGATTGGGAATGTGGATGGGTTTGGGTGTGCTTGTCTGGAAAAGATGTATGAATAAAGTCGTTGAATGGTTTCACGTAGTTTCTTACCCAATACCGTATTTCATTTATTTCATTTGATTAGGCTTTGAATTTCCCACTTTGTAAGAATCTTGGTGCGGGTAGACGTTGGCATGCATTGTGGAAAATGCGGAAGCTCCTGGAAGTTTTACTGTTTCCTCTTTTTCCTCTATTATTTTCCGACCTCGGTTTGTCCTCCATGTTTTTCCCCTCTTGCTTGATTTGGAATTATGTTGCATGTGGTTGCTTTTTGGCAATGTAACAGTCTCAAGGTTGCAATTGATTTTCAAGGCTGCAGCCTCTAAATTTATTTTGCGGTACATAGATATGCTAAAAGCATGTTAGCTAGCTCTGCAATGAGTTCCTTCCTTCACTCATATTACTTCCTGAGGTTGCTGATATTACTACCTTATTCTGTAGGTATTAATCTTCAGAGCAATTTTTCAAAAATGGTTAGGACAACTTTGGGACCATTTCAATTCAAATTTTAATACTACTTTCTGGTATTTAAGCTATCCTCTATGAACATCGGGACATAGAAGAGGGAAAACAAGCTGCACATCTCTTGGTTGCAACTGCAACTTGGCATTCATTGTCTTTCACTTTTCATTTTCTATGTTTTTCCTGTTATTGTGGGTTTTTTTTGGAAATTCTGTTGATTTCGGATAATTTATCCTCAAAAGTTGCATTCTTTAGCTTATAAGACTTAAGTGATCAATTGAACTGATATTCCGAAAATGTTTGATTTGGCATGAAATTGGGAAGAATTTCCTTGGCAGTATTTACAAGCTTCGTTTCATCTTATGTTAGTGGATGCAAACTGGGTAATTCCTTGAAATCGACAATTTGCAGAAAATGAATATGCAATTTTGTAGCTGTCTGTTTTGTGTTGGTTTGTTCTAACTGTTTTTATTTATTTAACACACACTACTGCATTTCTGATGATCTGTTGACATAATTTCCCCTCCATACTTGATGACTGCAATTTTTTCAAGAACTTTTTGGACAATCTGATGCAGTACCTACTTCAATGACCGTATGGCTGAAGGAGATTCTAAAGCTTTATCAGCATGATCCCACGTACGCCATAACTGTTCCTTCTTCGTGTGCAACCATGCATCCCAAGGACTGAAATTGTTTAACTTTCCAGGGATTCTGCATGATCGTTTGGCACAGTACTGGGACCTCATCTTCTTTGTGGCCTAGTTGCACATAGTTGGGAACATGCTGATAAAGCTTTGATATCTCCTTCAGCCATACCATACGTCCCAAGAACTGAAATTATTTTACTTAGGATTCTCCATGATTGTTCTGGCACAGTACTAGGACCTTGGCTTCTGTGTGGCCTAAGCCCCTTGTACATAGCTGTAGACATCACTAGCTAGTTCTCAGTCTCTTTAGGGTCATTTTGTTTTAAACCATGTATTGCTCTTCATGTAGTTGTTAACTGACAATGACCAGGGTTCTTCCTGCTTTATTAATCAACGTTCTATGAATCTTTGGGATGAAGTCAGTCTTCTTCCAATAACAATTGATGATATTAAAAAAAAAAAAAAATCTTAGCGTGTGTTTGTTTTAAGACAAAATTTTTGAATCTAAAACTTTTCACTATTCCTAACTACGTTTTTTATTTTTCACATCTTCTGATACAAACTACCTTGTTTTTTAATCATTTCTACGCAATTATCCATACAATTAACCTATATATTTTAACTTTATTCTCTTTATTCCTCATTATTATCCGTATTACATAACATCATTTTCTCTCATTTGAAAAACTTTTACACCAAAAACTTTCATTCAAAAGTTTTATCACTTTCCAAGCACACCCTTCAGTACATCTAGGTATGTTGCTGTTGGATGTTGTAAGAGCTCTGAGTGAAGAAATTAAGAAGTTGATGATGAAAGAAAAACTGATTGTATATTGTATTGTTAAGATCCATGTTAGATTGTCACGATGTCATTTTCATTGGCAGAATGTTGAGATCAGTGTGAAACAGAATTTGACTATAATATGTGGAGCTGAATCAAGATTCCAACTTTCAAAGTCTATATAGTTACTAGTATGCACACTTCTGTGAGAGTAGAAATTCACAGTTATAGAGAATTGCAAGGAAGCAAAAGAGATGATGAATATTTGTACAGTTGAAGTGCGTGGTTTTAATTTTTCTTGTTGGTCTACATAACTTGTTGACATTGAAGCCAATGGCAGTATGTTATAAAGATGAACAGGGGTGGAGTTATCAAAATAAAAAATCTTTTTCCAAGCCGAGGAGAATCATGTGGACAACAAAAACCACACTAGATGTTTTTTCTTTGATAGTCTTAATATTATTTTATAAGATTTGGGTATTTTGTTTTCTCCTCAGTATTTGGTTCTCTTTGACAGTCTTAAAATAGTCTTATTCTGATTTCAGTATTTCTTGATGATCACTATTTAGAACTTTGTTTTATATTTTTTTTTGCTGTACTCATTGGCTCCTTATAGTGTGGGAATTTTTTATTTTTATTTTTTATGAAACGACCATTTGTGACGGTTAGACATCTCCATACATCAGTGGTATTCTTGTAGGATTCCCCATAAAAGATGATCTCTAAGTTCATATAGTTTTATTGTTTTCTATCTTTCATTATGGATGATCAATCAATTGTCTTGACGTGGACCAAATTGCAGGTTGATGATGTATCATGCTATTGTAGAGTGGATACAGGCTTAAAAACTGTTGCTGGTGCAAGGAAATTTGTTCCTGGATCAAAACTTTGCCTCCAACCTGATATCAAATCTCATGCTCGTAAGTCAAAGAACTCACGTACAGAGAGAAATAGAAACCAGGCACCACTGCTTCCTGGGCTTCCTGACGATCTTGCTATTGCCTGTCTTATCCGTGTTCCACGTTTTGAGCATAGAAAACTTCGGTTAGTCTGTAAAAGATGGTATCGGTTACTAGCTGGGAACTTCTTCTATTCGCTTAGGAAAACCCTAGGAATGGCAGAAGAATGGGTCTATGTCATCAAAAGAGATCGTGATGGCAAGATTTCATGGCATGCCTTTGATCCTATCTATCAGCTTTGGCAGCCACTTCCACCTGTACCTGTAGAGTATTCAGAAGCACTTGGGTTTGGTTGTGCAGTTCTCAGTGGTTGTCATCTTTACTTATTTGGCGGCAAAGACCCACTCAGAGGGTCCATGAGACGTGTCATCTTTTACAGTGCCCGCACGAACAAATGGCATCGAGTTCCTGATATGCTGCGGAAACGGCATTTCTTTGGTTCTTGTGTCATTAACAATTGCCTTTATGTTGCTGGAGGGGAATGCGAAGGGATTCAAAGAACCCTACGTTCTGCAGAGGTTTATGATCCCAACAAGCAGAGATGGACCTTTATTGCTGACATGAGCACGGCCATGGTGCCCTTTATAGGGGTTGTTTATAATGGGAAGTGGTTTCTTAAAGGTCTTGGTTCTCACCGTCAAGTCATGAGTGAAGCTTATCTTCCAGCAATGAATAACTGGGCTCCTGTTAATGATGGGTTGGTTGCCGGATGGCGCAACCCCAGCATTTCTATGAATGGAAATTTATATGCATTGGACTGCAGGGATGGATGCAAGTTGAGAGTCTATGATGAAGCCACTGATTCTTGGAACAAGTTTATTGACAGCAAGCTCCATTTAGGGAGCTCAAGGGCCTTGGAAGCCGCAGGACTTGTTTCTCTGAATGGAAAGCTGTGTATAATTCGTAATAATATGAGCATTACCCTGGTTGATGTTTCAAACCCTGAAAAGCAGGAAGAGAGCACCTCTAGTCTGTGGGAGACTATTTCTGGGAAAGGGCACTTGAAAACGCTCTTCACAAACATATGGTCAAGTATTGCAGGCCGAAATGCTCTGAAGAGTCACATTGTCCACTGTCAGGTGCTTCAGGCCTGAGAATGGAAGGGCTTTCAAAGAGATCTGTTTGCATCTTCTGTTTCCAAATAGCAACAATTATAGATTTTCCAGATAGCAAATGGTAGAAGATGGGTGTACCTGAGATGGAGGATACTATTGGAAAGGCAGGTTTTGGGGCTGTCGATATGAGGACTGCACATTGTAGGGAGTTTTTACTGTAATGGAGTGAAAAAAAGCTACTACTGAACTGCCACTTCCTTTCTCCTCCAATGTACCTTCTGTGAGCAACTCCGTACTTGCTTGGCCATCTGGACTGTTGATTTCTGAGGTTCAATTTTTAGTGGAGCATAGCTTGCGAACAGAGCTGTTGATCTTATTTTGATATTGAATTTGGACAACTGAGGTTGTAGCCATTTATTTGATGGTTGCTAGTGCAATCCATGTTCTGATCAGGTATTGTTTTTGGTCTATGCTCCATCATTGTGAACCCAGAAATTTGTGTTGATGAGACTTGACTGCTGGTCCTCATTGTGTACAGTGGATGATTGCCGCACCCTCATGATCTATTGTATCTTGACTTCCCTATGTTCTGGAAATCTTTCTCAGTCGGTGTGGTACCTTGAACAGTTTGATTTGAAATTTCTGCTGACCGAGGTGACATGAGGACAACTATATCTTAACTCCTTCACTCGAGAGCGCACCTGAAGAAAAAAGAAAGGTTGCCAACTTTTTACATTGGCTCACCATCTGCTCGCCAATTTTTTCCAACATACGTGAAGAAAAAGGAAGTGGTGTACTGGAGCAACAAGGAGTAAACGGAAATCCTATCTAGGGTTTTGTTACAACGCCATATGAAGGTCCGCCATGCCAATCTGCAGCAGCAGCTTGTGAACCAGCTTCACATTTTCATTTGAAATCTGTCTTGTGGTCCTGGTATGTATGTGTCATTTATGAAGCTTTGTGAATATCTTGATTTGGATTTGAATCACATTTGGATTTAGATCACACTTGGACATGTACCTGATGAGACAATTATTCAACTTGATAATCCCTTTTCCAGTGTTTGCATAAGAAGGCGTCACAGGTATTTTAACTGCTTCAGATGGACGATGGTATCCATTTAAATCTATCAGGCCTTCTTTCCCACACGTTGAGTTTCTCAAACATGTCAAAGCACCAATGTCATTGGCCACCTCTGGTGGTTTTCATGCATGAACTGCAAAATCTACACTATCTGTCAAGCCAGAAGGCATTGATAACTCTTTATTTGTTCCAAATTGTAATGGGCAATTCTTATGGCTGCAGGTGATAACTAAGGTTTGGCAATGGTTACCTGTGGTCAGTGACTCAGTATCCGCTTCAGTGCATGTTCTTATAGATCATTGACAAGCCTCTCTCAAAGCTTTGTTCTCCTCCATTTATTTGCATGGAACTTCATGGGAACATTGTCAGTGTGCTAAGATCCTATTATGTTAGCTAAGCACTGGTAGATGGACCGCATTCATTTACTTTCGTTTTAGACTGATTGAGTGGTATAAATGCTGTTGAAAAACAAGGATAGGTTTCTCCTTCCTATGTGTCTACGAATCAAGATTTTGATGGATGGTTGAGAGCATTTCCTGCAAAGTTAATAGAGTGGAAGGAGCCGAGCTGAATTGTAGGACACCCACTTACACATCGATTCAATAATGGGAATGAAAAGGGGATAAGATCTCATGATTGCCTTTAGTTTTACTCCTAAAAGATGCCTCAGATTTCTTCTTCCATTACGGATCCAATGTGGGATTTTGCCATATCTCACCTAGTGGCAGACAACAATGGATTTTTTTCCGGTTGGCAGACAAAACGTACTCGTTCACATCATTGTAACAATCATTGCCCTCTGTCCTAGTCAAGCAACCAGAGGCGCACAAAGCGTCTGTACAACCCAACAATCCTGGCTATGAGACTCTTCCTGTAATTTGGCCACCCACCACGGGAAGAAAATAAACACTTTGATTGGAATTTTTCCAAATCATCCAACCAAATGCATTAGACGTCTGTGGTGGGAGGTCAACGTTTGTCTTTTCGATGAAGCCGCCAGAAGGCTGTATTTGTTGACATTAGGATGTAAGAAAATTCCAGATCGGTAGCCCAAACCAATTTGTCAAGTAGAAACCATGACAAAATAATATAACACGTAATTAAATAGCATCGCATAAAAAAAATGTAAAAGGGGGACAAAGCCAGACTCAAGGAAACATAGCTATACGATCCAACTGGAGCTCAAAAAATAAAGGGGAAGAATAAAAAAGAGAATTCTGCAATGAACATATCACAAAATAATGAATGCATGTTTATCAAGAAAAAAAAAAGCATGAAGAGAACATTTGCAACCACGAGCATGGGCAAGTCTGGATTTTCTACTCTCGAGCAAGGAGAATGTCTTTTAAATATACATTCCTTAACGAAGTAGAAAGAGACTGTACATATGAAATTGAATGGTACTGATATGAAGATGGAGATTTTCTAAAAATGACGATGTATCTTCCTGTCTTTGAGCTGGCAACTGTGATTTTGAGGAACGAGTACTAGCCCAGCAACGGCTCCATCAGTGGTTTTGGATTGCTAGAGGTGAGGTCCATAGAGTATGTAACCACAGCGCCAAGAATGGCACACAGTCCAGGAACAAGACCCAGGCCATATCTACTCATTGATACACACCCAAAAAAACTGGGACAGCCTCCTAGATTATGAGATGTACCTGTAGAAAGAAGAAGCATGCAAGAACATTATTTAAGAAATCAATTTCACGGCACCTATCAATGTCACGCTGTAAAGACTTTGGGCGTGTTTAGGAAGTTATAAAACTTTTGGACGAAAAATTTTTGGTATAAAAGTTTTTAAATTGAAAGAAAATAATGTCATATGACAGAGTAATGATTAGGAATAAAGAGAATAAAGTTAAAATAAATAAGTTAGTTATGTAAAAATGATTGAAAAGGTCGTGTAGTTGTATACAAAATGTGAAGAAATAATTAAAAAATAGAGTAATTATTAAGTGTAAAAAAGTTTTAAATTAAAAAAATTTAGTTCGACATTTTTTACTATTTGCCAAACACACCTTAACATTACAATTGAAATTATAAAGAAAAAAATTCCATGACTTCAAGCAGCAGGTTGTGCGACTTTTTGTATTTGATGATATTGAACGATACATCAATAGGGTAACGATGATAATGATGTTGTTTTAAGCACTAATGATTGTTGATTGTTTTATAGCAGGAGCACAGTATTGGAATATAACAGATCCTAGTACTTTGCATGAAGAGAACAAGACAATCCCAGATATTTATGCTAGTATCTCATTCACTCAAAGTGCAAGAAATTAACACTTCTGTAGGCACTTGTGACTCTACAATAATATCATTTAATAGCTGACTCAATGTGCACCATATCAATCTATTCTTAAACGGTCGGGTGCGCTGAAAATTTGCATTTGGAGAGCATCATCATTATCATCATAAGTTGTTTTACTATTAAGAGTGTAAATGCTTGAATTTTCACTAAAAGCTGATTTACATGCTTTGTTTATGATTTATGATTGGTATACTGATGTGAGACGAAATTGTCAGGAACTCTTTATGCAATTGATACCTTGATAGGACTCGAGGACATACAAAGCAACCCCACAAGAGATTTTTTCCAAGAAACTGAGGGACCCATATACAAATGCACAACCATTGGTCCCTGCTCCAACCAGAACACTTTCCATGCTGACTGCTGTTACCTGCATTTCAAGAAAAAATGGCATCAGTATGTAGTTATGAGCAAACCTATAGCCAGCCTAGAAAAATTTAAAGACAAGAAATAAAAAGAAAATTATTGTGTCTTATGTGAGACCAAGGGCATGTTTGTTTAACTTCAAAACTTTTCAATCTCTATAACTACTATATTTTTTAATCATTTTCACATTTTCCTATACAACTATCTTACATTTCAATCATTTCTACATAATTATTCATAAAACTAACCTATCTATTTTAACTTTATTTTCTTTACTTCTTATCATCGTCGCTGTCATATTACATTATTTTCTCTTAATTCAAAAACACTAAAAATTTTCATTAAAAAGTTCTATCACTTCCCAGACACTCCTTAAACTAAAATAGGAGACAGAATATCAGGCAGCTCATTGATCTCGCATTTATGCCCTTCCGGACCACAGCCACAGATCAAGAAAAAGAAAGATGACGTTTTCATTTCCTTTTTTCACCTTTTATTTTTTCTTTTCACCTATTTTAATAATATCCTGTCTCCTGAAATGCTACCAGGAATCAATCTCAAGAAACGCAGATAATCCAAGTTTAGATTGATGCTTGGGAATTTTGCTATGAGCAATTCAGATCGTCTGCAATGCCATTTCTGGAACCCTGGTAGATTAAATAAAATTGACGGTAATAAAACTTTTAAAACAAAATCACATGGCAACACAGAATGTTATGTAAAGGATAAGAAGCATAGAAAACATGATAGATTGGAATAAAGAATGGGTTTGTTACGCACCGTCATTAAAGCATTGGCAACACCAACTATTACTGAGAGGAGATACATAAAACCATTTATGGTGCTGGGAAGCATGAGGATCCCCACACCAGAAAATGTCCACAAAATAGATCCCAAAGTAAAAAAGAACTTGAGACGTTTGTCATTCCATTTCATTTCCTGTATTGAAGATACAATTTAATGAATGTCCTTTCAATAGAATCGCAAAGCATATTTTCTACCAGAGATCATTTTTTGAAAAAAATTGAGACCTGTAAGATGATGGAGACCACGAAACTGCAAATGTAGATAACAGCAGGTACCTGCTCGAATTATTGGGTAAGAAGTAAATGAATCACTTGACCAAATTTGCCAACAACTGGAGATTAAGGCTAATACTTACAAATTAGTAATATGCTTTCAGGGTCTGGAGATTACCAAGGCCTTAGACGATTGAGGCATTAGCAGATCATTAATGACGTAGAATGCTAGAAGTGCCTGTGAATCAGCAGCAAAAATACGGTACCATAAGGATGGTATTTTTCTGCAGATCTCGTCTTCAACATGTTATTATACTGCTAGAATAAAAGTCATGTTTCACAAGAGATTTGAGCAAGCTAGTATTCAATGTTAATCACAAATATTAAGCAGGAATCATAGCCATAAATCATTACCAACGCAAAACAAGTGGTGAATGCACAAAACTACTTGTTAAGTTACCAAGGGGGCACTCTGCAACACAGAGGATCATCATCATCATAAGCTGTTTCTCACCAATGCGGGCTCTGCTGCATGGATCCTGTTATTACAAACCAATATTACATTGCTACAAAAATGTTAATAGTTTCTCACATACACTCCGATATTTGCTACTAGATGCCTTTTGCTTTAATAGAAATTGTAAGATCCTAAAGTTTCTACTTTACGTTGTTTTGTATGTGTTGAGGCTAGCCTTGGAGGCTTTCTATATAATATTGAGATGATAAATATCATTGGCTACTTTTGTGTTTTGAGGCTTAATAATGATTTGAGCATGTCTAAATGCATAAACAGGCCAATGTAATGTGATGGTTTTAGTTGGATGCATGAGTTTTAGTGTCGGTCTCAATTGTAAAATTTGTGGTGAAAAAAATTTCATTAGTGATTTTGAGCAAAGGTGCATGTTTGGCTTATGTGATTTTTCCAACGTATTTCTCATATATATTATGATGTGTGGGATGTGGTTTGATGGGTATTAGATTAGTTTCATGGGACTTGGCCTATTTAACGGGTTGCTTTGTAAAACTAAAGAATTTAAAAGGTGAAAACGAGATATTTGAATCTTTGATGGGTTTTCACACATGGAAAATATCAATGAAAATAAATTAAACTTTTTTGAATGGTTTTGGGTGGAAACAAGTTCAGAAAGTTAAGCACAGGCGGTTAGAATTTAATAGAAAGAGAACTTGCATCTGTAACATGTATGAACTCGCTTTGACAGAGCACCACAGTTTGTAGAACTTGTGAGATATATAATATATCATTGAATTTTTCGTGGAGTCTAGAATCCAACCCAACAAAAGATGTACAAATCTGAATTTTCTAGAGAGAGATATTACAGAAATACTAAAAGCGTGTCAGTTCGTCAGAAAGCTGTTGAGTAGAAAAACGTGAATTCAAATGCTTGCCAAATTTCTTTGTTTTGGAATTTTGAGTTGAAATTTTATGAAGACATATCTTGAAATCAGGAATTTAAAAAAAAAAAAAAAAGAATTGTCTTAATCTGAATTTATGGGAGAAAGTTATGACAGTGAAGGTATATCAACCTATCCAAGTATATGAGGGTGGGAGGCTTGGAATTGTGAAAATTTTACATAGATATACCTCCTGCTGCTCTAAAAACGTCCCGACCTCCTTTGGTAATCCTTCAAGGGTATAAGAGAAGAAAGAAAAAAGTGGAAAATAGAGACTTCGCTTAATCAAGCTTATGAGCGAAGATTTTCTTGGATTTTTTGAAAATTTCAAGCTTTGGAAGTAGAATTCATGAAAAGAAACATTTAGAGATGTTGATAGGCTGAACTTGGTGATTAACATAAGTGTGTTTTCTTTTTGAAGTTTTTCTTAATTTTCCAGTTTGTTAGTGAGATTACATTAGTTTCTTATGGGTTTAGGTGACTTTTGCTAGAGTTTGAATCAAATTCTTAATTCTATGGCATGACTCTTTGACTCTTTAAGGATTTTGCTTTGGATTTGGGGGATTTGAGAAAAATCCACGATTATATGATTTTGCTAGTGATTTTACTTTTTTTTTTTTTTTTGATTAACTAGTGATTTTACTTGGGTTTTCATCTCTTTTTGAAGATCCCAAGGTTTGAAGGCTTGAAGAGGTTACTAGAATGAGGGATTTGGAAATGACCTAACTTTTCGGCTAAGGATTTGAAGCTCTACTTGACTTCAACTAGGATTTAAAGTAGGAGTTTTCTTTTTTTTTTTTCTACTTGATTTCTAATTGGATTGTTATTGTGATTATGTATGTAACAGGCCATAGCTTGATTTGATGATTTATGTATTTTGGGCTATTTGGGAATTTTTGTCCTTTGTTGATTTGAGATGAGGTTTTTGGGGTTTTACACGAATCCCCTTGATCTTGACATCAAACATGTATCTTTCACGAGATTTCATGTTTTATTTCAGATTTGGATGAGATTTTGTGTTTTGGAGATTTTGCCTCATATGTTGGATTTGATGACATAAATGTTGAGGCATGACATTGAGCATTGTTGACTTGTGATGATGACGGCATGATTGTATAAGCATTTTCTCACAGACATTAGTCTCTTTACAACATACGTGGACATGAGACCCTTTACTGTTGGGAGGTACCAATGGGCTACAAGGTCTGTGGTTATATGATGTATACCAGGTTGCATTCACCCATCTTGATTGGATTATGTGAGGCATGGGTTATACATGTTTGTGTATGTGACATGTGAAGCATGTATGCTTATATGAGGCTAGTGATGAGCCCAAGTATGTAGCATTAGCATGTGTTTGCCCTTATGATGTGATGATTTTCCTGCATTTTTTTTGTTACCATTGATTACCCTACTTACTAAATCTGAACCCATGTTGTATTTATTGATGTTTTTAGATGGCAAGTTGATTAAGGGGCCGCAGCAGAGCCAAGGCGAGAGCCTAACCCCAAGGTGGTATTTGATTAGAGGGATGAAGTCTACATTTATGGACATGGTTGTAGCTTGGAGAAGCATTGATGTACTTTGACGATAATGTATTTAGATACTGATATCACTTTGTTTTAGTTTCTTCCCATTGTTATTTGTTCACTTTCTGCAGTGCTTTTCATTGCCGTTTTTATCTGTTTAGTTACTCTGATGCAGGCAGATTCCTGCTTACCTAATATTTTATGGATCTTGAAGTTGGATTTTGTACATGTAATGGATCTGCTATAGGGAGCCATGCCGGGGCACTACAGAAATCCTTATTATTGTGGAAAGATACACCTACAATATAACAAAATTTATTATTGGCAATGAAATTTGTTGTGATGTCATTCCCAGTGAGCTGTCTTATATGTCCATGGGTCTATCCATAGCCTGTTGGCAATAAAATTGTAATGACTAGTGCCAAAATTTGTTGCAGTGTTAGTACCTAGTTCTGTGCTCAGCTGCAGCTGTCAACTCAACTTGCTTTTTACATGATTCAGGAAGTTGCCCATTTTTCCTGCACAATTATGCCAATATGCGACTCATGCACGAACATATCCAACCAAATTCCCTAAAATTTATTTAATATAGTGGACAGTCTTCAGTAATTCTGGTCGAAATGGTGAGAATATTGTGTTGGAAGTCTCATTATGGAACTTCTGGGTTGTATCTTGGACCTTCATAATAATTGAAGAATATGTCATGACCAAGGTGGCTTCAAAAAGTGCACAAATGGAGATGCATTTCAATGATATTTGATGTCAATGACATGATCCTAAACAGATACGTAGATAAAAACTCCACATTTTCTAACAATGAAATGCATGCCATCATGAATCTTACGTTTGATACCCAAAGGCATAAGATACATACAGAAACAGTAGCGATAAAGGGAAAATCATGCAACTCCCAAGACAATCAGAATGAACCATGCCAACTTAAATGGGGGACAAATGATAGATAAGTCTTTCCCATGTAAGTGTCCAAATGTTGCCTAAGTGCTGGACACGAAAACTTTGCCATGATCAGCAATTATTCACCACAATTGTTATATAGGAATTAACTATCTTCATTGCAATGTGTCGGATCAGGATCATTCCAACATTATGGGGCAATCTGAATCTAATGCACAGATTGTATCACAGATCAGTACAAGTGATGAATAAAGCCCTGATTTTTGTAATATAGAAGTGCATGCCATTATTGGGTAGTAAATTTTACTAACCTGTGAAACATTTGTCACCAGCCTTGTGAGAACATAAACAACTGCAACTTGATAGTACAAAATTTTTCTAAACCAGTGGGTCCATGAAATCCTTTGGCGAAATTTGCAAAGATTTCCTCGAGTCAATCTGCAAAATGATGTATTGATGCATTGATTCATGCAGGTCAATGTGAAAAACCGCATTGATAGAATCAAGCAGGCAGTATGTTTTCACAAAAAGTTCAATGTGAAAGTTTATATTAAGGCATACCACAATTTGGATACAATTTCTTGCCTTGTTTTCTTGTTTAATGATTGTGTTTTATTGTATTGTGAATTTGTCATCTGGACTAACTAATGTATGGAGGATTTAGTTGAAAAGGGAAACAATTCACCAAGCTCCTCACTACTTGGATCGGGTAATGATCTTGTTAGCCCGGGTGTAATGAAAATGTAGGCCTAAGTGTATTTAATTCGTGTATCGTAATAAAAAAATTCGGATTTATGTATATATTCTTTTCTAAATATTAAAATAACAGTTTTTGGAGGTAAGAATTACATAGATACTCCAGAAATTGTTGATTTTTGAAAATAGAAAATAGATATATACATATATTCAGAAATGGTAAATTTTGGTATGTAAATTAAGTACAACTGAGCACATTTTCATGAAAAAATAAAGAAGTAAAAATAAAAATACCTATGAACTCTTGTCAGCCTGAGATAACAGGATCATAATCCATTTGGATTCAGAAGATTGAATCTTGGAAGTTGGAATAGGGACGACTGTTTCCGATTTTATACGCATAAATGTTTGACATCAGTGGCCGGTGGAATTATTAACGAGTATCCAATCATCCAATCAATGCCAATCTACCAGATCAGTGCAGATCATTTTGTTTGGAGGTGCAAGATTCAAGAAACAGTCTGCTGAATGCAACCATGTGAGTTATGCTGGAGTAGCTGACACATACCTTGGCTCTTTGGTTCCAACAAGAAAAAAGCCCACAAAGCAACATCCAATAAAAATGGACAAATACGCAATCCATCGATACTGCTTAAACGAAAAAAGAGAAAAATGTGTAAAAGGTCGAACAAATAAAGCAAGATAATAATTTTAATTTAGTCTAAATGTTGACTGTTTCTAAGTGGCCAAACCTGATTTTTGATGTCTACTGAAGTTTTGCCTTCATAAACACTAAATACAACCACAGCAACAGCATACAGAGTAAGATTGGCCACCTTCAAGAATAAACAGATTTATCAGAATAAAATACTGTAATCATGAAACATAGAATCAGATATAGACTTTATGGAAAGCAATTGTCTGACCATTGTAAAAGCATTACGACAGCTTGCAAGCACAACTCTGCTCGTGGAGTTCAGTGTGATACAATTTACCATTGACCTTCATCAAGAATGATGGGTGTGCGAAGTTAACAAATAACTCGAATGTAAGAATTAGACAGCACATAAAATTGGAGATATATATGAAATCAAGCGGAAAATTCAGGAGAGTATTACATGTGAGAAACTTGCGTAGCAGCAAAACCAACATTGAAAATTGCAGCAAACACGCTGTAGCTAGTGGTTTGTAGTGTCAATGAATTGGACCCAAAGATCTTACAAGGCAGGCAACCACCGAAAACAGAAGAAAATGAAACAGCAACCAGAATAGATCCTCCAGCATGCCACCATTTGAAGTGACCAAACCTATCTATCTGAAATGCAAAGAAGACAGACGCAATGTTATAATTGCTTGGAGGTTGAAAAATGACCAAACCAGTAGGCCTAGACAATAAGTTTTGCATAAATCTAAGAAGCACCATGTTTATACTTAGACAAGTTAGCCACTGAACTTTGATTGCATATCCCCTAACTTGGAATTTTTTTGGAAATAAATAATTGAAAAATGGATGGAATAGAGATGCATGTTCTGGAACACACCTTTCCTAGGTGATTAATGCTTACTGGTAAAAAAATGTGTTCTGTCACTTACTTTTGTGCTGCCATATAGACTGTCTACTGTTTGTTGTGAAAGCATATTAAGGCAAATCCTTTTGGCTTCAGTATTCATCTCGTACTATGCTAGAAAAAAAATACCTCACAAAGGCCTCTTAATTTTCAGGCAATCTCCAAGGTTCAGCCTTAATAAATCATCATCGTGTAGGTAATATAGAAGCAAGCTCTTTTCTCACCATATGAACACAAAACATACCAAGAGTGTGGATCAGATGGTTCTAGCAAAATGAAAAGAGTGCAGTGAAACCATGCAAAATTTCCGTGATATTATGAAGCTTACAGATGGCGATTTACATACACAAATGATGGTCGCAATCAGACGTCCACAGAAGAATAACCATTCACAAAAGCAGATAGAGCACAGATACGGCTAATTTCTTTCATGAAGAGAACACCATAGAGTGAAAAAATATTTTATAAGCAATTTCCAATAGTTTCAAAGAGAAGACCGCACATTTAAAATATTCCATTTTTATTGGTATATATTAGAAAATTAAAATCATATGTAATGTGCATATATGAGCATCAAAACATGCACAAAAAATGACAACAGGAGTGTAGAGTTGAAACTCCACGTACAACATGAAAATTAGAATCAACGGATAAAGAATAACGAAACGGAAAAAAAAAATCTTTAGGTCTACCAGTTCGCCTGTAAATATGGTTGCAAATGCATCTGCAATTTGACCTGAAAGCATAACAGTCGCCGCCTCCCTGGTGGAATGTAAACAGACATTACCAGTAATTCAAGAAGAGAACTATTAATCATTTCAACCTAAGAGTATCTTTACCAAGAGTGTGGATCAGTTACGCATATTAACAGAATAGTTGTTTCATCGGGTGTTTTCGAAAGAATTTCTTTTTCTAATAGCAGTTACTGGTATTAAACTTAAGAGAACAATGTAAAACGACCGGAACTTCATATGGTTATCAGTATCATTGTCCAAAATGCATCCAATCAATTCGCTGAGTAGGGATGATTCATGTTTCAGTAGAAAACATTATCATGCCAACTGATATGGCCATGCTGCCACTGCCAGGCCCATGATGAGACTCTGTATGGAACAAAAATGGAACTTGGAGGGCCATGAAGGGATTATAGAAACATACCTTGGATTCAGCCCAATCTGGGTCAAGAACACCAAGAGATAAGTAAACCAACAGGCAGAAGTAATGTCATTGAGCATGTGACCAATGGCATAGAAAAATACAGAACACCTTCCAAGGGGCTTGGCAAGATCCTCGTCCACAGATGTCTCATCTCTAATCTCCCGAGTCATTACTGTAAATGGCCCGGAGAAAAGAAAATGCTTCGATAACCCCTAATAAACGAGCACAACCCCGAAACGAGAAACTAGGAATCGTCGATGAACTGGAGAAAAGGGTTTAATTCAAATCTCTGATTTCAATGGAAGAAATTTCAGTTATCTTGCAGAATATTGAAGTGAACTCATATGCTTGGCAATAATTTCTCCAGAATTTTTTTTTTTTTGATTGGAGGATATTTTTCATTATATCTCAAATCATATTACATTTAAACCGGCATTTACAATGAAAGACGACAATAAGCTCCCACATGTCAAGTGGGGAGACCACTAGCTCCAAACCGAGTATAAAAAGAGATCACATGCCCACCCCAACTCTGGTTCAGAATCTCGCGAGGGATTCGAACTATGCACCGGCTGGGAACGGAAATCCTGTTCTGCAGCCGGCGACCAGACGAGCGGCGCTCGTTTGGCAATTTCTCCAGAATTCAATTGATAAAGATGTGTTGGTTGTTGAAACATGAGATGAATGAACCGAGATGTGCTCAAACAAGGAACTGAGCCAGATTGCAGTTGCTAGTCTAATGAAAGAATTTTTAGAATAGCCGATCTTATTGTTGTGTATGATAAGTAACTGCAATTTTGGACTGCCAAGTTAAGAGACGATGATCTACAGAAAAAATTCACAGACTTTCCAACATACGAATGAGTTCTAATTTCTCCAATTACCCACTAAACAAGATTCAACAAAACAATCGAAGGACTTACAGATCTTATGAACAACTATTCTTCCTTGATCACAAATTAAGGAAGCATTGGAGAAATGGGCGAATCCAGCATGCAGTGATTCTTTACTCCCAGAAGAAGGGAACCCACGTATTGTATGAATATGAATGATCCTATTCGGCTATTCTTTTCACCAAAATGAAGAAAACCCACATCTCATCTTTGATCTGTATCGAACACACTCAAGCGTAAGCCAAGCAAAAAAGATCCTCAAGACCCAAAACAATCTAAAGCTTAGTAGAAGGACAGAGTCACATTCACGTTAAAGGTGGATAAAACTAAAAGCAGCGAAAGGAGAGGCAGAGAAAGAGACGCAAATAAGTTGGAAAATTTTCTCCTTTCACACTGGGAATAGTAAAAAGCTGGAAGAAGGGGAAAGAAAATCAGAAATTCAGGTGGGCTGGTCAAGCATTCAGTTGCTGGGTATCCATAACATGCATTCCATGCATGCACCGCCGTTTGAAAGTTTCAAGAGCAGCATCCTCATCCTACACGTGGAAGCCCGTCAGATTATCATTTCTGACATTCAAATGCATGCATGGCTACTTATGTTCCTAACTACCCTTCCTTCAAGCAGTTTCCCTGTTTGACTAGTCCGCAGATCAAATCCAACTCCACCTCTTCCTGGATAGCGATGTAAAAAAATCTGCGGCCATTTCGGTGGAACGAATATTGTCGTGGGGGAAAGTGGGCCGGCGACGGCAGAGAAAGTAAGAAAATGACACCACGGGATAGAAGATAATAAACAAAAATCAAATGCAATGAAGAGGATGAATTTAAAATAATCAATTTATAAAATATGAAGATATTGATAAAACGATACGCCTTAAGGGAATTAATCCAATAAGTACGTGCGTATTGAAATATTAATACGCAGAGGTGGTTTTCGCTTTTATTTTTATGTAAGCTTATATGTAATCTTTATATATACTAAAATTTAATATTTTTAATTTGCGTATACATTTTTATAATTTTAAAAATAAATAACTTTCATTCTATTTTATAAGGGTAAATTTTTTTTTTTGAAATTATAAAATAGATATGCAAAAAACTAAAAGTGATAACTTTTTGTATATGAACTAAATATTTAAGGTCTCGAATAAATTTAAAAAAAGATGAAGAAAAAGCTTAAACTATCACCTATATGTATTGAGGTTTTAATACAAAAATACAAAGACAACAAAAGAAAATATTAAAAATACAAAATAAAACCGTTATATAGAGGATCATTATCCTTAATAAAGATGGTTAAAAATTAAAAATAATCCAACGCTTAGAATGGCACTGACGCACATACAACATAACGCAGAGGCAGGGTAACATGCATGCCGATGTAAGCAATGCATCTTTACATGAGAACCGTTGGGAGTGACCACGTAATCCGAAGTTATTTGGATTAAGTGTAAGGGGTGGAAAAGGACATTGAAATAGTGACAAAAATTCAGGCTAATTTAATGGAGGTTGATAAAAAAAAAATTTGGAAGGTTAAAGATAAAAAATATTAGCAAGCATAAAAGGCTTTTATAATTAGACATTAAAAAATCAGTAGATGGATTTACAAAAAGAGAGTTTGGGTTTATTGGACTCCAGTTGTATACTCCCGACGCTGCATACTCCTGAGCGCATACACTTTTTTTTTAAATTTTTTTTGAAATTTTTTTAATAAAATTGTTAGCCCAAGTTTATTTAATATATATATCAATTTTTACCATTTTTGGATATTTTTAGATATTTATTTTTGATTTTTAAAAATCAGTGGCATTTTAGTAATTTAAAATTACCTAAAATGCCACTTATTTTCAAAAATAAAAAATAAATATCTAAAAAATCCAAAAATGGTAAAAATTTAGTGAAAGCTTAAATACACTTGGGCTAATAATTTTATAAAAAAAATTTCAAAAAAAATAAAAAAATTAGGTGTATGCGCCCGGAAGCATACAACGGGCGCATACAACTGGAGTCTGGGTTTATTCACTCAACTGCACAACTGCACACCTATGATGAGTGATGGTCTTTAGGTGTAGCATTTTAGATGCTTGCGCTGTCGCTGTCAGTTGAAACGGAATCTTGGCGGATTTGATGAATGAGATGCCAGATTCTGGAAGGTACTTTTCATACTTCAGCGGCGCACATAAATACTATACTCAGCCTCCTTGTTTTTTTTTTTTTTTTTCGAGTGCCAGGCTGCCAGCCTCCTCATTGTGCGTCTGGTCAAAGTTTTTCTGAAAATTTTTTAATATAAAATTTTTTAAAATTAGAGAAAATGATATGATATAGTAGAGTTAATAATGAAGAGTAAAAAAAATAAAGTCAAAATAAATAAGTTAGACGTATGTGTAATTGTGCACGAGTGATTGAAAAATATGATAATTATATATGAAAAAGTGAATGAATAATAAAAAATAGGGTAATTGTAAAGATGAGACATTTTCAAATGCACCCGGGTGCACTTAGCCGGGTGTGTTTAATCTGTTTTTCAAAATTTTTATATAAATGTTAATTTAAGTGTATTTAATATCCATATTAATTTTTACTATTTTTGAATATTTATAGATTTTTTGAAATTTTAAAAATCAATGGCAGTTTCATAAACATGTTAAATATATTTAGTTTAATAGTTGTATAAAATTTTTTTGAAACAAATAAAAAAGAGAGTTTTTGGCACCCCGAGTGCAATAAATCACGCTCCTGATGAAGATCGAAAAGTGAAAAATTTTAGTTTTAATAGTTTTTTGGGTAGACAAATACCTCTTAAGTTGAAAAATAAAGCATAAGATGGAAAAAATAATATTTTGTTAATCTAAGTAACAACTTTTTGATGATTTTTAGGTTTTTATCTCTTAAATATAAATAAAATTGATAACTAATTAGCTGGTGATTATTTTCGTGCATTTTGCAACCGAAATGTGTAAGGTAGGGCGAAAGTGCTTTGGCAAAATTTTTTAAGAGTAATGGGTAGATAAAAGGTAGAGTATGAAAATTTTTATAGAAAAAATAAAAATAAAAGAGTAATGTGATAAGGGTAATAATTAAGAGTAATTGGTAGTTTTATAGAAGAATGTACAAAAATAATTAAAAAGTAAAGTAATTATATGAAAAGATTTGTAAAAATGATTAGAAACTAGGATGATTGTATGACAAAATGCACGAAAATTTTTTTGATTTACCAAACAGACCTTTGAATTCATCTTGATGATATATCCCAGTTGATTTGACCACGTTATGTGGCACAATTTATTCTCTTAGGGCCTCAAAAATTATTTTGATTTGAATTTTACATGGATTACACATTTAAAAAATACTGAGTGTGCACCTGCAAATATTGAAAATTTTGTTATGAGAAGTTAGTGAGATAAGATATGGGTAATAACTAGGAGTAGATTGTAGTTATATAGAAAATTGTGTATAAAATATTGAAATGTGGGGATTATATGAAAAAATGTGTAGAAATAATTAAGGAGGAGGATAGTTGCACGAAAAATAAGTGATTTTTTTATATAAATTTTTTTATTTTGTTTGGAAGGATTCAAGAAGCTTAAATGAGATTGAAAAATAAGATGAGAACGTAATGATATGTATTGAAAATAAGACTTAGAAATGTAAAAAGACATCTTAAAAAAATTAGACAAATTGTCCAAAAATGGGATTCACACATTATATTGAAAGATCTTAAATCATTTGGAACATCCTTGTCAAAGACACCCATGAATCATGAAGGTAAAGTTGACTCAACTATTTGGCAAAGCCAAGGCTGCGTTGCCAAAGTAAGGAAGGAGAGAAATATGAAATAAAGATATATGTGGCAAAAAATCTTGGCTTCTAAGATATCATAAAAAACAATAGGGAATTTTTTATTATTATGAAGAATTATTAATTACAAGGTCTAAGGTTATCCTCTTGACCAATCAAATTAATGAATAACCAAAGCCTTATTGAGAGTGGAGATATTGAGAGTGGAGAAAGAGAGAGAATGGAGAGAGAGAGAGAGAGAGAGAGAGAGAGAGAGGGAGAATTAGTGCCTAGAAGTGTCCTTAGGTTGTTTATTAAGTGTGACTTTTATAGGTAGAAAGGATTCTAGCTTTCACCTCCTACATTATACGACTAGCTCCTATACCATTGAATTTAAGTGGTTGATGAATTACTACATATCTATGATTCGGGGCTTTTCAAAGAAATTTAATTTTTCTGATAGCCTTGTATAAGGAGATATTCAACGATTGAGACAATTTGCGAGTAGTAGTATATACGCCATTGGTATTTCTTGTGTTGATGATAACTAGGACAACAAAGCACATGGCCTATCCCTCAACGCGAGCGTGAGGCAGATAATGGTGCCATTAGTAAGAATGGTCTACCTTGATACCTCAGGTAGTTGGCCTATTCAGCTTAATTATCATTCGAGACTCAACCTCAACAAGAGTCAGGACCCCCCACCTTAGATTGGCTATTCTTACATTAGTAAAATATATATGAAAGTCATTTAAATGCATTTCCTGGGTGGATGCTGTAACATTCATAGAATTATTTACTCAGATGAGAGGAATCTTTACAGTTGATATAAATGTTTATTAAAATATTTAAATTATTAACAAAAAAGAATCATTTTCAAATGAGGGTTCAACCATATCTCCATGTCAAATATACAATTTTAAATATTTGCTTGTTGCGTTAAAGTATGAAATAAATAGAATCTATTTAGGGTTTTGCTCTAGTGTGACCTTAAGTTTTTATGAAAAAAATGGAGCTTATTTTGATGATAGAACAAAAAAATCAACCATTTGCATTGGTAATAACAACATTTTTTTATTGATTAAAGATTTTTAATTAAAAATTAAAGTTTTGAGTAAGTCACATTTGCTTAAAAATATATATTATTTGTAAATTATAATTTTTTTTAAAATTCTAGATCCAGTAGAATGAAACAGAAGTGTTGTTCTAGAAAGTTGAGATGTTAAATCACAATTTTGAAATGCATACATAAATTAAATAATTTTATTTTATGTATTTTTCAAATGTGATACATCGTATTTACTTGGATAAAACTTGATGTTTATTTAAATATATGATGTTTTCTAATAGTTAAATGAATAAGTTTTTTTAAGTAAGTTAAACAAATAATTTTAAATACAAGGTACTTAGCAGATTTGTCATCATCATCAAGGTAAGTCAAAATAGTCAACTTTTTTTTTTAAAAAAAAACTTTCGGTCACTGGTTACATAAATCTCATCTGCCTATAACTAGAAGTTGACCCCTACAACTACAACTTAGCTTAACTAATTTTTAAAATAATTAGTAATTCCCAATGATGCCTATTATCATCCTCACACTGTTGGAGATGGATTCCCCTTCAACCCCTGTGATGGCCACATCTCCATTCGTCTTGACTGCAATATCCGACGATTGAATGAATGAGAACCAAATTAAAAATGTAGCCACTCAAAATCCGAGTGACTCATGCACGGGGACTGATAAACGCGAGCATCTTCCTTTTTTTTTTTTTTTTTTTTTTTAAATTTCATTTTATATATATCTCCATTCAGACCATTCATCTTAGCTGCATGACGATCGAATTAATGCATAAGTACAAATGTAGCCCTTCAAAATCCGCCATTTAGAATCCGAGGATCGTGGAATTTTAATTCTTTAAAAATAAAAATAGCTTCGTATAATCTACATATTTTGAAACCTTTAATTTAATTTTTAAAAATAAAAATAATTTCTTATAATTCAAATACTTTGAAACCTTAAATTAAAGAAACAGTATTGGAATGATGATCAGCTTAGATCTCAACGAACCTTACCTGCGATGCGTTGAAAATAGGAAGGCTGCAATACTCTATAACTTTTTCACTAAACATTCCGGTACTTCGATCTTTTAAAAGAAGTGGTTAAGACTTAAGAATTAGAAGTTTATAGGATCAGCTCAGTTTGGAATTGTTTGAAGGAAACTTTTTCCTAGCCCATTGATGGCCACGAATCAATACAAAGAAGGGCATATATACAGCCTGGGCTCATGAATGCATGGAAAACATGAGCTTCTGTATGCTTGTGTTGTTTCCGTGATGGATAGTTTAAGGGCAGAAAGCATAAACATTATGAATGTGGATGATTTGATCAATGTTATGTGTATATTGTATGATTGTGGATATCGTGATTGACTCGTAGTTTTCATTACTGCGCATGTTTGTTAATCACAAAAAATTTTCAATCTAAATTTTTTTATTCTTTTTTATATAAAATTTTTCATTCTATTTAATAATTCTATTTTTAATTAATTTTACTTCTTTCTATATAATTAACTTATTTTTAAATCATTACTACATAATTATATGTACAATAAATTTGTCTTTTAATTTTATTACCTTTACTCTTGATCATTGTCCTCAATATATTACATTATTTTCTCTCAATTCAAAAACTTTATACTAATTTTCTATCTCCAAATTTTTCCATTTACCAAACACACTCATTATACAAATGTTGGTTGTCAATAAAAAATTATTTTCCGGATTTTTTTTGTGTAAATAGAAGTTGAATTTATATATTAGGATTTCAGTTTTCATGTTTTACGAAAACTATATGTTGAAGGGTCCAGAACACTGTCTACTCTTTTACCTGAAACCTTAGTAGTTTCAGCTACACTGTTGAATTTATAGTGGATAGCAACTTCTGGACGTTTCCTGTAACAAAAACCGTCGATGATTTTGTTCAAGACTTTAACAGTTTGTGCCGAATGAGTCAATAGCACATTGTTACAATTGATGGTGGGAATCAAGATTGGTCATTGCGGATTATAATTTGTCTAATAGCTTTGCTTTATAAAAATTGTATCCGATTTCAGTTTTAGAGTATGTTTGGGAAGTCATAAATCTTGTGAGAAAAAAGTTTTTTGATGTAAGAAATTTTTAAAATGAGAAAAAAATATAATGTGACAGGAATAATGATTGAAAACTATAATAATTGTATGAAAAATTATTAAAAATAATTGAAAAGTAGGATAATTGTGTAAGAATGTGATGAAATGATTGAAAATACAATCATTATCAAAGAAGACAATGGACAATGTCGGGCCAGGACAATATCGACCTGACCTTCATCATTCTTCAATATATTCGAGACAATGGATTGGTACTTGGGCTATGAGTCTGATAGAAAAGAGCAAGTTAAGCAAAAAATATTAAAAATTTATAAACCTATGAAATATAAGTTATATTTATGTTAAATTTAAAAGTTAAAAGTTTCAATATTTTACTAATAGTGAGAATAACATAATTTTCATATATCAAAAAGTATTATTAAATATATATAATGTAACAATGAAACAAGTTATCAAAATATACTTCACTGCAAATTTCATTTGCGACTTAAATCAATATTCTGCATTGATAATTTAAGACGAATTTGAATTGTTGTTTTAAAGATATTTATTCAATCTAAAAACTAATTTATATCAAACTTACATGTTAATTATCACAAGATGTGATTTTAAACATTAAATTAAAGTGTAATTACCTGTAAATAAGTTGAGAATTGTAGAGTATGTTGAGATTTTTTAGTTGGGATATAATTACCTTATTCCAATTCTATTTTTGAATTCATATAGCACCCGCCGCGAGCGCTGCGATAAGCTCGAAATGATTTTTCGCGCCTTGAAAATCTGAATCGTGTTGGATGAGTTTTCAATGCCTCCAAGACAACAGCGTGGGCTTAGTTTTCCTACATTCACATGGGGTAAAACGCATTAGGATTCACAGTTTTTTAGATAAATCTAGCATATGAGCATTTTCTCGTGGGGTAGGCAGCATAATGGCTAAGACGAGGCTTTCCGTACACGGATCAAGTCACAAATCCGGTAGCATAACGGCAACATATTATGCTGGAATTCGTAGACCCGCGTGCACTCGCCTTGCCGGGGCGTTAACTCAAACACGCATGCAGAAATAAAGAAAAAATGGAGTCGTCATTGATCTTTAAAGGGAGATCAGCCCCTGTTTGATAAAATAAGGCATTAGTCGTACAGAGTCTGGGTTCTGGCCCTCAGATTGAAGCGAATATGACAAAATCTGCCAACCCGAGGTGGTTTACACGGCGTGAAAGGGGAGGAAACAAAAGATTTGAGAGAATGGGAGAGATGAAAAAGGAGGGCGTGGAGCTCGTAGAGCGGGAAAAATCGGGACGCCGAAGATAGGCTGCAGACTCCCGTCCTCTCCTCTGGGATGCCTCTCCAAGTGTGTCTTGAGGAGGGGGGTGTACCTCCTTTTATAGGTGTTGGAGTGAGCTTTGGGCCACTTTGGGTTATGGACTTGATCCAAGGGGCTTGAGCTTGAAGTAGGAGCATGGGCCTTGGGCCACTTGAAGTGTTGGACTTGGTCCATGGGCTTGAGCTTGAGGTGGGAGCATGGGCCTTGGGCCACTTGAAGTGTTGGGCTTGGTCCATGGGCTTGGGCTTGAGCTTGAGGTGGGAGAATGGGCATTGAGTCACTTGAAGTGTTGGACTTAGTCCATAGGCTTGAGCTTGGTTAAGCTCGTTGTTTTGGGTGGGCTGTTGTAGAGGCCCAAAGTTGTAGAGAAGCCTGCTTCTGAGGCTTGGTGGGCTAGATCTGGCGGGCTAGAGCTTGGCTAAGCCGGCTTGGGTGAGTTTGGTGAGTTGATTTTGGTGGGCTGCATTATGGAGCCCGTTAAGGTGGCCTATAAGAGCTTCGCTCTTTGTGGCCAGACCTGGTTTGTTGAAAAAGTCTGCTTTCAGGCTTGATGGAGCTTAACTCCCGTGGACTGAGTTTGGAAGGGCCTGTTTAGCTTGCTTGAACTTTCTTTTGTCTTGAATTAGGCTTAGAACTTGTTCCAATTTATCCATCTTTGGGCCCAAGGGTGAAGTGTCAACAATTCAAGTCAAAATTTACAACTCATTCTTATTTTAGATCATAAAAATATAGATTTAATTCGTCCCGATTTCGGCCTATTTTAGGAGCGCTTCAGTTGCTGAAGAAACTCAAAGATCTGTTTCAAAAGCTTTCTTTGCAAAACCTCCGTTCCTCTGTCAGAATTTTGAAACTGTAGTTCATTGTGCTATTCTTTTGCAGCCACGCTTTTATTTTACGTTGTGTATTTTGTTAGCTTAGTGTTGGGTGTTGTATAAACCAAAAAAGTAAGCGGCACTCAATTTGTATGTGATTGAATATCAGGCTGTTTATAGGAATTCATCCATTCAACATGTTTCACCATGTGCATCGCAACAAAGCGGTTGATTTGGATTGGTATTAATTGGGTTTGCTTGCTTAGAGGAAATAATGAATAAAGGGGATAAGTAGATCAGAGGAGTTTACTTAAATGACTTGAATAATGGATGTTTTGCCAGGTCACCTAATGTCACAACAAAGAAGTTGATTTGGGTTGTTATTCAGTGACTTTGCTTGCAAAGAGGAATAATTACAAAGCAGATGAGAAGAGGGATTTTCATTTTGAATTTGTCTTTGTTTATTTTTTATGACCTGAATTATTGATAAAGTACGTGAGTAGCTGGATATGGGCCACCAGGCACTGAAAATGAGATTTCCTAATAAAAGACAGTTTTTTCCTTGCACGTCTTCTTAAGATTAGGTAATGCCATCCATGACCATGAGTCAATGAATCATTCACACACACACATATATTCACCAACTGAGCTGCAGAGCTACTCGAATTGGAACTGCATGCGCTTAAAACAGTACTTATTTAGGAGGGAATAGAGCTTGGTGTGGGGTATGGAACCAGCTCCACTGTGCCTGACATAGAACGCGTTCCTAACACCTTATGACAGTCATCTGAATTCCATGTGCAGAAATATGATAGATGGAACCAGAAATCGTCAACCTCTTATTAATCCTACTAGAACGTGGCATTTCCATCTGCCTCACATATGTCATACCGCATTGCAAATGCTAATAGCTACGAAGATAAACGCCATTGTTGACTCTTGCTGGGCAGATTACTTGGACAAATTTACACCTGCAAAAGATTGAAAACAATCTTATCATGCTTCTGTTAAATACAAATTTTAAATAGATGTTATTTTGACACCAATTCTGTGACGTGACTAGTGCTATAATTTTCTACACATTTCCTCCAGGTAAAAGCTTAAAAGGTGAACCCAAACTTAGCCTGATGGTTACACATGATGGCTTGCATGCCACAAGTTAAGGGTTCAACCCTTGCCATGAATGTAATTTAAAAAAAAAAAAAAAAAAAAAAAACTAAAATGAAAAAAAAGATCACTAGAAGATAATGGCCCCTGCAAAAGAACCAAGTAAAAGTGCAACCACAAGCGTGATCCAATTCAATCCCACGAAAAATCCCAGGAGATTAACCAAGATGATTTACTTGTCACAAAATGGAGAACAAGATATAACTGTATGTTAAGAAAGAAAATGATCAATGGAGGCAACCTGCAGGAAAATGATCAATGCAGGCAACCTGCCTAGATCATTTTACCAAGTCATTAAGAGCTGGGGAAGATATTTTTCGAGATAGTTCCACACCTTGAATCACAGGAAAACAATGTTGATCAACCGCTAGACCGGTAGTTTAGCACAAGTATGACCCTGCCGGATGCACTGGTACTTTATTGCACCCGCTGTGATGGACTATCTAAGCATTTTTTTTTTAAAAAAGAAAATTATCTAGCTAGGTATATTTAAGGTGTGTTTGACTAGCATTAACATTTTTCAATCCAAACTTTTTAATTTAAAAGATTTTTACTTTACACGGTTATCTTATTTTTAACTATTTTTTCATATCTTCTTATATGACTAGCCTATTTTTTAATCTTTTTACACAATTACCTATATTAATAACCTATTAATTTTAACTTTGTTCTTATTACTTCTCATTATTATCTTTATCATATCATACCATTTTCTATTATTTCAAAAAATTTTACAATAAAAAATTTCTTTAATTAGATGAAAAAACTTTTATAAATTAAGTTCTTCCATTTTTTAAAAATTTAAAATAAATGTACATTTTTTGTAACCTAATTTATATGTTAAGTAAACTTAGATTAATAATTTTAGAAGAACCAAAAAATTATAAAAATGTCCATTGCACATGGTACACTAAAGTTCCATTGTACTTGGTTGCACTCAATCAAAGTCCCACAAATAAGGACAACAAACTAAATGAACAAACCACATGCACACAATGGCTAAAACTAATCGCAATTTACATGCACAAGTAAACATATCACCTAACATAACATCGAATTCAAATCCGTGAATGTTACTCTACCTAAAAAGTTCTCAATGGTTCTTTTGACAACTTTAGATTCACCTCCAAACATTTCTAGTAATACTATTGATATGAAGTGATTTGAGGTGTCCTTATGAAGTGATTAAACTTTTAATGAAAGTTTTTTATGTAAAAATTTTAAAATATGATAAAATGATGTGTTATGATAAAGATAACATTTGGGAGTAAAAAGAATAAAGTTAAAATAGATATGTTAGAGATATGAGAAATTGTTTAGAAATGATTAAAAAGTAGGATAGTTAATAGAGGAAGAAGTAAAATAATACTTAAAGAATATGATAGTTATAGAGAGTGAAAAGTTTTAAATTGAAAAATTTTAGGTCAAAAGCACCTAACAATTAAACTGATTGTAATTTACATTTACCAATGAACGTATCACCTATCATAACATCGAATTCAAATCCGTGAACATTACTCTACCTAGAAAGTTCTCAATGGTTCTTAGGACAACTTTAGATTTACCTCCAAACATTTCAGAAGTGCCTCTACCTACTAACAAGTCAAACCTACTACTCATATGAATTTGAGGTGTGTTCAGAAAGTATTAAAACTAATAAAACTTTTGACAAAAATTTTTTATGCAAAAAATTTTAAAATATAAGAAAATAATGCAATATAATATTGGTAACGATAAGAAGTAAAGAAAATAAAGTTAAAATAGATATATTATATGTATAGATATTCATTTAAAAATGATTGAAAAGTAGAATAGTTGTAAAGAAAGAAATGAAAAAATAAGTATAAAATATGGTAGTTTTGAAGAGTAAAAAGAAATTTAGGTTGAAAGGTTGTGTTACCAACCACCCTCTTCATTAATGTTTCTCATCTTCTGCCGGTTAAATCGTGTTCTGCATCAGAATAGGAGTAGGCTCAACGACACTTGGGTTAGACAACCAATTCAAGTGGCCCGCACGATCATCACAAATTTTCTTTTTCTTTTTCTTTTTTTCTTTTTGAAGTACAGCACACAATCATCACAAATAACAACTTCTTCCGGGAGCAATTTAAAAAAAGAGAGAAGGATCAGGGGCGTGGTTTTTCTTACGTCCAGAACAGAAGCTTCAATCAGCTGATCGGCCATGGAGGCGGCGGCCCTGCACTTCGGGACGTCCTCGAACAGCTTCACCGACAGCTCCTCGGACAGGAATCCGACTTGGAACTGGATCGCTTTGGAGTCGACGACTGTGATTTCCGTGAGGCTAACCCAAACGAAGAGCTTCTTCACCTGGATTCCCGAAAGGTCGGTCATGGCGCCGTAGAAAAGTTTGCCGGTGATCTTCTGGTCGTAGTGGACGAGGTCGGTGAATTGGACGTAGCAGGGCTGGGCAAGCTGGATCTGGAACTCGCCGTTGTCGGAGAGGGAGAATCCCGCCACGGAATCGGGCACGAGGCCTGCAGGAAAGCCGAACTTTTGGAGAGTGTCGTGGACGGGATCTGCGGTCGCTGCGTGGAGAAGGAAGAAGAAGAGCAGAGCAGCTGCTGCCAATGGTGTTGCAAGCATCGACATTTTTGGTGGGTGGCGCGGGGGAAGAGCCGACGGTGAGTCTAGGCGTTGACTAAATCCGCGGGCCGCTTGTTCAGGAAGAAATGGAGGCACAAGGGAATTTAACAGGAGTGCATGTTGGTTCGGGTAGATCCCCAAACCCGCTTCTAACCCAAATCCAACGTAAAATATAATAATTTGGCTCAGGAATCTAACCCGAGATTATTGTGCATGTATTTCTAATATATTTCCTTATATAATCATGACGCACTCGTATACGTTTAATTTCTATTTTTAATTGATTGTTACATAACCAGTAACAGAGATAGCGCGTAGATCGAAAATGTCGTAAGAACTAAAGAAGAAAAAGAAGAACAACGTCTCTCTCTCTCTCGATCGAAAGAAACCACCCACGAGAAGGTCGTGGGTGTAATCCACCTTGAATGCAAGGTATGGCATGCATTAATGGGAGGTATGGGGAGCAAGATTTGAGGTTTTCATTAAATGCAGGTCAGTTGAATCAATCAATCGAGAAAGGGGAGCGTGGAAGGTTTTTCATTTCTTGTTTGGTGTGTTTGGTTCTTAGAGGTAGAAGTAAATTGATAGAAAATGATGTGATATAATAGAGGTAATGATGGGGAATAAAGAGAATAAAGTTAAAATAGATAGGTTAGTTGTATGGGTAGTTGTGTAGAAATGATTAAAAAGTAGGGTAGTTTATATAGAAAAATGTGAAAAATAATTAAAAAAGTAGAGTAGTTATGAAGAGTAAAAAGTTTTGGGTTGAAAAGTTTTAATTGATAAGTTTTGGCCCCAAACAAACACACCATTTATGGACAACTAGTAAGGGCATAACCACCTGCGACTAGCCTGGGTCAGAGGAGCAACGAGCCCCTCAGAACAAGTTATGGAGTTATGAGTTTCAAGTCTCCTCCCTGCCTTGCGTGGAAAAGAGTTTTTTTTTTTTTAACAAAAAGAGTCTTTTTTTGATGGTTTATATTTACATACGTCTCAACACATATTACATTGTAGTTCTGAGACATTCTTACAAACAAGGAGATACATAACTCCTCCAAAGAAATCAGGAGACACAGCTCCACTAATAAATTAGGAAGAACAGCTTCCATCCAGCCCAAGGGAGACAACAGCTCCCACTCTACCACAAAGGGAGACTACAGCTCCCACATCAATTTTCCGGGCCGAAATCCTAGTGTGGGATTCAAACCCACGACCTGTGCTAAGGAGATGAATGCCCTTGCCACTTGCGCTAGCCGCAAGTGACACAAAAAGAGTCTTTTAGGAATATGGGTTTTATAATTTTTCCTTTGATTGTTTAGTCCCATAGTATGGGAGTACTTGTAGCAAAATTCTATCTATAATTTTAGGGTTGTGAGTGTATTCCATTGTAATATCTGATTATTATATTATATAAACATTAATAACAAAATTAGTATTGGTGTAGCTTCACCTGGTAGGCTTCCGTCTTAGTTGTGATATGTTTTAATTTTGAAACCTAACAAAATCACTTTAAGGGAATGTCTTTGCAGGTGCGCCATTATGGTAAATGAAAGTTTATCCTCAGTTGGAGGATTATTTGTCATATTTTAGTTTATTGGATGCATGAATGAATTTTTCTCAACCTATAAAAATTGATGTCTATTCCTCACATTTAGCCTATTAACAAAATTTATATAAGTCGGGGGTCTAAATTAGGGAATACAATCTGGGTAGAGTACTTGTAGATTGACCAAATACCTTAAAATGGTTAGTGTAGATTCATATTTTTTTATTTATAAAATGGGGTAAGTTCCAAATACAAAATTGGTATAATTAGAATAGAATAGGCTCCGAGGTTTGTTACCCGAAACTGATTCGAATTATTAAAATATATTAGATTATCTTTTATAAAATATATTATATTTTTTTAAAATATAAAATATGTTTTTAAAATATAAAAACTTATTTAATTATTTGTTATTTCGTATCTCTAATCAATGCATTATAAAATTATATTATTACCATATTGATTATAAATTTTTAAATAAAATTTATATTAGGATTATAACTTTTAAATATAATGTGAATACTAATTTAAATAACCGCTTTGGAACCAGAATTAGAACTAAACTAACCTTAAAAAATATGGTAGGATAGGTTTAGAATCAACCAATGGGTAGGGGATTAGCCCATGGTGGCCAAATGTGTTGACAACACATGTTGATCCATGAGCTGTACAACTTATTTTTATGTAATTTTGATGATCCAACTATAGATTCCTATGTTTTTCAACATTTTAAATCTCTTGAAGGGTTGGATCGACCATTAGAGGTATTGGTGGGAAGATTTGTAATTGAGGAATTTCACGTATCCATGGTCCATTTAAAGTGGAAATGATGATGCATTAACCTTGCCATTTGAACCTACTTATGTTGAAAGTAAATTTTTATAGGATGAAGAAAGTGGACTTCTACTGAATCTCAAGTGGGTTAACTTATTTTTTTAGTGCGTTGAAATCTACTAAGTGAGATGAAATACATAAGTATGACTATTTATTTGGTTGAAAGTTGGCACCATTTGAGGGCAAGTGTATTGTATTGTTTGATTAGTGTTGGTTTTTGAGTAGGTTTTGGGCTTAATTGGAAGTTTATTCAGTGTATGATTTGAAGTAAGTTCTAATCTTTGTCCGAAGGCTTCTTGGAACAACCATACATGCTAAGATGTAGATTATGTTATACCTAATTCTATTTTGCATTGATTTTTTCAATAATTCCTAAGCTTAGTTGAAAGTTACTTGTATATTATTTAGGATAAATCTTGAGTTTTACTAAAAGATAATTTTTGATTGGTGTATATTTACAGTACAACTTAACTTGTATTACAAAAGAGCTCGGACACAATTCTTACAAATGTTCAGAGGAATATCACAAGCTCTGAAATATCAACAAGGGAGACTTCAAGCTCTCAAATATCAATAAGGAGACAATGTTCCTAAACCACTTCCGTTCGAATTTCAAACTGGGAACATAACTCCTAAATGGTTGACAAAAAACCTTCGCCAGGCTTTGAAACTGGGACTCTAGCAATACGCTTAGGATGAAATATCAACCTTTACTACGAAGGCAAGACATTGGGCTAGAAGATTAGTTGTTGATCACGTGTTGATTTTTAGGTTGGTCGTAAACTTATTAGCTAGAACATTACCCAATGCATAATTTAAAAGTAAATCCTAGACTTTGCAAGAACATTACTTCTTAATTAATTTTTACATAACCTTAGGAAGCATTGCTGGATGGCTACTTTATAAAGATAGGGTCAATGTGTTTGTCAAGTTTTTATCTAATGCACTCGGGTGCACTTAGCCTTAGTGCACTCGAGTACAAAAACTTATTATTTTTATTTTTTTCAAATTTTTTTATAGAACTATTAATATAAATATATTTAATATGTGTATTAAGTTTTACTTATTTTGGATTTTTTAAAATTAGTGGTATATAAATATCTTTAAAAACGGTAAAACTTGATACACACGTTAAATGCACTTAGATTAACATTTGTATAAAAAAATTTTGAAAAAATAAAAAAAAATTTAATACACTTGGTTGCACTGAGGCTAAGTGCACCCGAGTGCATTAGATAAAAATCCGTGTTTGTTTATGTTTCCATAGTTATTAATGATGTTGTGAAGATTTATTTTTTACTAGTAAATATGATGACGACATTTACTCATGTGTGGTGCATAACAAATGAGTTAGTCGTAGACTCTAGCAGAATAAAGTAGTTTATTTCCCCTTAATTAAAGATGTCATATTCAGACCTTTTAACATCAATTTATAATAATTATTACGAAAATCACGTGGAAAAACCTTATTTATCTTATTTATGCGTAAAATGTGAAATCCTCATCCAATTTTATGTCGGTATATTTAACATCCTATTGTAGGCCACCTTGGAGCATCGCCTTAGGTTGGGGTTGTGATAAATATAATAATACTTTATATAATCATTTATTCATTTACTAATTTACTAATAACGTCTTAAACAGTTTAGATGTTGAATTTATAATTTCAAAATTAACATCAAAATCAAACCATTTTATTAAATTAATTTTCCATTATTTTTAAATGGGTCCATACACACAATATCTGATTCAAATAAAACTTTAAATATTATTAAAATAAATAATTCTAAATACAAGGGTGAGTCAGACTTTAATTTTATAATCAATGTAAGGCCCATTGCAACCCCCATTGTAACCTGAATTATCCTAACTAAGGTTCTCTATGTTTATGGGCTACGATTACATTAGCCCAGATTAATAAGAACTCTTGATCTCGGCACATAATTGTATTTTTTTATTCTTTTCATAAAAAATATGAGTAAAGTGTATTTTCTCAGCTTCATTGGCCCCTAAAACCCAACTTTGAGTTAGAAAGAAGACACGTACTTATGTAGAATAAAGCGATAACACATCCAACCGATTCTTGGCTTTTAATCATCATCTATGCTTTTACAAGGATCGCCTTAATGACTGTCGTCCATGTTTAGCAATATAATAGATGGATACAGAAATCATCGACCTCCTATTAATTCAACCAGAACATGGTATTTCCATCATCCTCACATGTCATAGCCACATTGCACAAACTTACAGCTACGAAGAACACTGGCTGACTCTTGCTGAGCAGATCAATGGAGTGTCCGCGGACTCGGACTACTTTACACCTGCAATAGATTGAAAAAATAATCTTATCATGCTTCTCTTAAATGCAAAATGGATGTTATTTCACAGCAATTCTGTGATGTGACTATTGCTATCATTTTCTACACATTTCCTCTGGCTAAAAGCCTAAATCAAAAATAAGATCACTAGGAGAATGGCCTCTGCAAAAGAACAAAGTAAAAGTGCAATCACAAGGCTGTAATCCAATTCAATCTCACGAAAAGCCTGGGAGATAACCTTAGACGATTTTACAAGAAAGTTGTCACAAAATGGAGAAGAAGATAGTTAATGGTATGTTAAGAAAGAAAATGATTAATGGAGGCAACCACGACATTAACCTAGATCACATTACCACAGGTCATTAAGAAATAGAGACGATATTTTTGAGCTAGGTCCATATGTAGGGATGCAACTCTAGTATCGGGTTGGTCCAAATCGGATTTAAAACTAAGTTTGCATTTTATTTTTAAATATTTTTCAAATTAGGCCTAATTACCGGTTTTGCATCAACTCAGTACCAACACCTGACCCGGTCTGAACCCAATGCTCTCCCTAATTTATTAAACTAATTATATTTGCTTATGCATTAAGTTTCCCAACTATAATTATGATAAAAGTTATTCCGTATAATCATAACTTAATTAAACTGAAAAATATTTATTTCAAAACCAAAATGTTATATATATTTGTCTACAAAAGTTGAATATATTACATCTACATTAACTTTATTTGTAAACAATTAAATGTATCAACTCTTTAAGATTATTGCATTACGAGATTTTCACTTTTATTAAACTTTAGATAATGATTTCATATAATTTCATTTATTTTTTCTTACTTTGATTGTTATGTGTAAATTCATTACGTTTATTGTATTTAGAATTATCTTTTAGTAAAAAAGATTAACTTTCATCAAAACCAAAGATGTTATGGGTCATATAAATATATTCATGAGTAAATTATTCATGTGCGAATGCAATAATTTTTAAAAAAATTGTTATTTTTATTGGTAATTTCAACTTTTATTAGTTTGGAAGTAACCCAAATTTCAACCCAAACCAGTACTAACCTGGTTCGAACTCAGATTCTAATATTATGGTTTGGGTTCGGTCCAAACCTTACCCATGTTGTACTCCTAAACTTTGGTTTACCTCAATATTAACTTTTTTTTAGCAAAGGCCTCAATACAAACCTTAATTTCATTTATAAGATTTAAACTTGAAACCTAACCATAACTCGAACCCTATTTTCAAAGAGGAATAATCTTGTTAGCCTAGGCTAAGCAAATTGATCGCTAAATAACCCATTTCAAACACTTATTTTTTGATTTTTTTCCATACACTTGTTTATCTAAGTATATTTAATAAATAAATCAAAATTTACCATTTTTGGATATGTGCAGATATTTTTTTGAGATTTTTAAACATCTATGTGTATATATGTATTAAATTTTTTTTGAAAATATATACACATTCCCGAAAATGGTAAAACTTAATTTATATATTAAATACACTTAAATAAATAAGTGTATGAAGAAAAAATAAAAAATAGATGTTTCAAATGAGTTTTTTGAGATGGTATAAACAAACCATTTGCTTAGCTCAGACTAATAAGATCACTAACAAAAAAAATTTACGCGAATATAAATATTAAACAATATAAGATACAAAAATATGAAAAATATATTGTAAAATATGTTTTGTATTAAACATATATAGAGAAACTAAGTTCGGGTTTGCTTGAAGCCTAACTCAACCCCATGTGCAAATCAGATTCCTCGTATGGGGGATCTGTATAAGCAACCTCAAACATTGATTTTTCTTGGGCTCGACTGGCCAAATTCGGGATCAACAGGCCCAAGTTTCACCCCAACCCAAAGACCGAGTGTGCGTGTGTGTGTTGGTGTTTCTCCCATGATAACAATGCCTAGAGTATTTTTGATGCAGTTACTCTCCCCCAAATTATATAGAAAGATTACACAACGTGAAGCTTAAGCATGCAACCTGCCTGGCTGCCACTAAACTACCCCATCCCATAGTTAAAAAAGTTAGGGTCAATGAGAAAATTGTTAATTCTAGCCAAAATCTCAAGCAACTTCAGATCAAAAGAAAATGATTCTGAACTGAACGATTGTCCAGATATGGTCAGAATCATGGCTTATGGCAGCAGGATCGTGGTAACGGTCTTTACGTTGCAGGTTAGCTGACATCTAAAGCAAACACCTCGCATGTCCTAGATGCATTGCAGCATATATAATTATCTAAGGCTCGTTATTCATATAGGCATCGGCTGTAGACACATGCACAAAAAAGGGAGTAAATCAGCCACAAAGTAGCATGCAATTACAGCAATGACCTCTACTTAGTGACTTTGCTTCGTTAAACCAAATATATATATTTTTTGATGAAAGTTAAACCAAATATTAGAAAGGCAAAAAAGAAAAAGGAAAAAAAAAGAAGCAGAAAAAAAGAAAAGAAAAAAAAGGCCATTTTTATCAGAGGACACTCTCTCCCAATAACAGGTGGTTATTGCAACATGCAGCCCTACAAAAGCACAATCCAGACCTCTGGATTGTGCAGGACACTAGAAAGTTGAATGATGATCACAGGCAGGAAAAACAATGTTGATCCACTGATCAGGTATACAGACTACCGTCACTAATAAGGATAACAGACTCAACGAACAAACAAAAACACACACACACATGGGGACCCAATGATCAAACTGACCACAATTTTCATTCACCAATGTACGCCTCACCTATCACAGTCGAATTCAAATTCATGAATGTTCTCTGCCTGAAATTTTCCCAACGGTTCTTACGACTAGTTGAGATTTACCTCCAAATATTGTCGTAGTTCCTCTGCCAAGCTAATTGATCAAACCCACTACTGATATGAAATTTCATAGATGCTTCTCACCATTTGCAGGTTTAATAGTGTTCTGCGTCAGTGCACGGGTAGGCTCAACGACAATAAGGGCAGACGACCAGTCCAGGTGGCCCGCACAACCACTACAGACAAGCACTTCTTCTGGAAGCCAAGGGGAAAAAAGCAAAAGAGAGAAGGATCAGGGGCGAGGTTTTTCTTACCGCCGCAACAGAAGGTCCAATCAGCAGATCGGCCAAGGAGGTGGGGGTCATGCACGTCGGAATCTTCTCGAACTGCTTCACCGGCAGCTTCTCCGACACGAATCCGACTCGGAACTCGATCTCTCTGGAGTCGACGACCTTCATTCCTGTAACGCTGAACCAAAACAAGAGCCTTTTCACCTGGATTCCCGATAGGTCGGTTATGGCGCCGTAGGAAAGCTTGCCGGTGATCTTCCTGTCGTAGTAGACGAGGTCGCTGTACTGGACGTAGCAGGGCTGGGCGAGATGGATCTGGAAGTCGCCGTTATCGGAGAGGGAATATCCCGTCACGGAATCAGGCACGAGGCCTGCAGGAAGGCCAAATTTTGGGAGGGCGTCGTGGACGGGATCTGCGGTCGCTGCGTGGAGAAGGAAGAAGAAGAAGAGCAGAGCAGCTGCTGCCGACGGCGTTTGAGGAATCGACATCTTCAGTTGGCAGCGAGGAGGCAGAAGAAGAGCTGAAGAGGTCTATGTAGCCAAATGCCTTGCAGCCTACCCACGCGGCCACGCATACTTACACGCGTTGGCTGGACGCGCGGGCAGCGTGCCCAGGAAGGAAGGGAAGAGGCAGATATATATATTTTTCAATTTTTTATAGGAGGGCAGCTTGGGAAACTCGTCACTACCGAAATTCGATGTAAAATAGTATTGGATTCATGGGAACACGACTATAAAAAGAAAAGTCGATGGCGATCTAACACAGACTCTTTCCTGAATATTTTTTTGCGAATT
Organism: Annona squamosa; assembly: GCA_035584095.1. Classification (NCBI taxonomy): domain Eukaryota; kingdom Viridiplantae; phylum Streptophyta; class Magnoliopsida; order Magnoliales; family Annonaceae; genus Annona; species Annona squamosa. Next base: position 12,472,010 of record JAXCLR010000081.1, read on the forward strand.
GCACTTTGATGAAACCAGCTTTGGTGAAATCTTATCCATCTTGACTCATATGGACTATTAATTAGAAATTTCCATGCATTTTATTTAAGTTGTAGTCAGGTAAAATAAAAACTTTTCATCTTTCGTAATTATCTTATTTTTAATTATTTATTTATATTTTGTTATAAGAATTACCTGTACAACTAATCTTTCTATTTTAAATTTATTTTCTTTACATGTTATTATTATCCGCTCATATCATATCATTTTCCATTGTTTAAAAACTTTTTACATAAAAAACATTTCATCTAAAAGTTTTATTATTTTTCAAATACACCTTTAACATCATTATTCAATCGTTGAAAGTAGAAACCCATGAGTTGTCTAGTATCATTATGTATATTATCGCTTGATTAAAAATCAATATAATAAAATAGTTTAATGTTAAATATAAATATAAAGTTATATTTTTTTTATTTTAAGGGTAATTTATATATATACCATCATAGTTTGATGCTAATTGCAAATATACACATGTAGTTTCACGAATTACATATTACTCCCACATAGTTTCACCAAAATTGCGTATTACCCTCATGCCGTTAATATTTACCGTTGTATTTTCAAAAATAACGAAAATGCTCTAATCCATAGTTTCATGAATTGCATAGTACCCCCACATAGTTTCACTAAAATTGCATATTACCCATATGAAGATAAGGGCATTTTCATTATTTTTAAAAATATAACAACAGTTAACGGCGTGGGGGTAATACACAATTTTGGTGAATTATGTGGAGTAATATGCAATTCATGAAACTACGTGGGTATATGTGCAAGTTATCCTTATTTAAATTGTATATTTTATCATGATAAATGATTTTATAGAGTATTATTATATTTTAATGCATATATTAATAAGCCTACATGTTTTTTTATAATAAAATTTGCTTTCTATATAACCAGGTTATAGAGAAGCGGTTCCATATGACTTTTTTAAATAACTTTCTTAAATTTTAAAATTTTGAAAAAATCAAATTCATTCATTATATTTAACATAATTTGTTTAATTATAAAACGGATTTCATCCAAATTCAATATGTGCATAATTTACATTTGCTTACAGATAAGTATATTCATGTGTAAATTAAGAAAAATATTTAGATCCATTAACATATATATTGAATGTGGTAATACTTTATAAAGTCATTTATCCATGTAGTAATGATATTTTAGATGATTTAGATGTTGAAAGCACTAGTTAAAAATTGATATTTAGCATTAAATTATTTTATTAGGTTGCTTTTGTATGTTTATAGATGAGGCTCCATATATAGTGAAATTAGACCAATAAAAGAATTTTCGTAATAATATAAATAATGCTAAACATAATAGACAGAGTAAGGTTTTAATTAATTATCTAGATGTTAAAAATAGAAAAGGTTACATGTAAAGGGGTTCTATGGAAGCATCCCATTTTATAATTCTCCCACGAATATATAAGTAAATATAGCCGTGCAAATTTTTTATTTTGATGGAAGAATTTATTATATTTAGCTAGATATAAAAAATAGAGTGAGTTTTTTAATTAATTATTAAATTAAACTGCTTGTAAATATAAATTAAAAGCGGGGCTTGTTTCTAACCAATTTGATTGGGATGTCATTTTAGTCATTTCCAACAATTTTTATATGGGCCGTGCTCCTTTATCGTCCGACTGTAACGTCCAACCACCGCTTACCGAACTTCAGTCCTCACGTCAACCTTCGCCATCCATAAAACTTGCACTGACTTGCACCTGCGCATGCGACTTAAGAAATCCCCAAAATCGAAAGAACAAAAAAAGCTGCTAAAGAATTAATTGCCGACATAAAATCCTAAATCAGCAATAAAGCTGGAAGTTGTTTTGATTAGGGCGTGTTGAAGATGAGTGTGTAAAGAAATGAGACGCGAGGATGACACGAGATTTTTCTATTTTATAAATTTCTTAATTCTAAATTTTTCTATTTTTAAGATATAATAATTTATTTTTTTGATTTTCAATACTAATTTTTCATTTAGATATGATTTTTTTATTTTAAATTTATCAAGCACGGGAATACTTCTTTTGAAATCTTCCCATCATATCCTCATTACATTCCTCCATCCAAACAAGGTATCATGCCATTGTAAATCTGCTCGTCCCAAATCACAGTGAAAGTTGGTTTTCCTTCCACCTAGCACCACTTTAGTCTTAAGTTGCAGGTGATTAGTAAATATACTTAGGGTGCGTTTGGATACGGCGAAAACGCGTAACATCACGTTAAACTTTTCATTGACCGGAGGTTTGCGGAAAAATCCGTCACTTCAAGAAGTTTTCCGCAGGATCTACCGCGCGCCAGCGCAAACAATTCGAAAAATTCATATATGCGGAGGAGAGGTGATTGGAAGAATTCATGTGTACGGCAGCATGATGTGACGGCTTTTACACGATGAAAAACTGTCACCATATTTTTCACCGATGCCAAACGCACCCTTAAATAGTTTAATTATAAGGAAAATTTTTCCTAATACTCATAATTTGCCCATGATACCTTTTATACATATAATTTTCAATCATTGCCTTAATACCGACAACATTCCACCCCTAACTTCTTTTATGCACACGTCGTCACACTTGAAAAAATGCAATCGTTATTTTTTATAACACCCAAATTGCTTGCGACGAGGTGGAGAATCTGAAGAAGTAGAAGCGACGTATTTCAGCTTCCTTGGGCTTCATCTAATCTGTGATGTTGCAAAGTCCGAGACGCTATTGTTGCCGCTTGTGGAGCCAGCGGGTTGGGGACAAGAAGACTGTGAAGATTTCAGTAGTGTCGTTGTGCACTCACACGTCGTAGTGCTTTGTCGGGGTGGACTCTAACCTGAACCAAGCTTTGTATTCAAATTGAGTGACGCGAGGATGGGGTTTGGAAGCTCCCTGCTCGACTACGCAATTCCGTCGTTGGTTCGCTGCAGAACGCGGATGCCCCAAATGTTGATTTCGATTATGAAGGCACTGCTAGAGGGCCGGAGTCGGAGAAATTTAGCTTCAAGAAACCGAAATTAGATGGCGACAGCATTCGAAATCAGCCTAGGAAAGAGAAACGCATCTGCAAGCCCCAAATTTAACTTTATTACTGTAAACTGAGGAAGATGACAAAGGTTCTAAGATAATTCGACATCGCATGGTTCGCTTTCGTGCTTGGTTTCACGCTGCTTGCTTACGTACTTTTGGAAGCATTCCCTTGATGTGCATGTGAAATCTCGGCCGTGAAATAAAATATCATTCATCGGCCGTGAAATAAAATATCATTCATCGATAGTGAATTTTTAAGCACTAGGTTTAGTTAATATTTTCACATCCTTTTATTTGTTAATGATGATGATGATAATTTATTGAGCTTTTTATTTTACTAATTTTCAATACAATACAATAAATCTAGTCAAAAAAGTAAAAACGTTCATGATTACTACACTAAAACCTGTTACTGAAAGAAAGAGATGAACACTAAAACCTGTTCTCGAAAGAAAGAGATGATTACTACACTAAAACCTGTTCTTGAAAGAAAGAGATGATTATTACACTAATACCTGTTCTTGAAAGAATGAGGTTAAGTATTCTAATTTTTAAGCAAAGTTTATGTTAACTTTAATTTCATGGGTACGCTTGCAAACAGTTGCAAACTAGAGGGGTAATTTGCTGTTTGTAGAACTAAGGGAGTATATTTGTAGTTATGATCAAACGATTTTTTTTTATTGGTCAAAAAATGTTTTTATATATTTACAAATCACCTAAATTCCATGGGTATGCTTGTAGATTGTTGCAAACCGTGGGAGTAATTTGCCGTTTTCGGAACTATGGGACTATGTTTGCAGTTATAATCAAAATATGTGGGTATATTAGCAAATCAATGAAGAAGATATCCATTGGACTTTAAACTTTTATTTATCGCCGTTCTCATTCGCCAAGTTGCTCGGGTACTTTTAATCATCTGTTTCGTTTTTTTTTTTTTTTCCCATTGACTAGGCTAGAAAAGAAAATTTGAAATTGGAGTACTTGTAAATTGTAGATTAAAGAGTGTGGTCTGTGCAAGCAGAAAAAACAGAAATTTTCGGAGTTTTTCAACTTTTGATTTTCTTTGCAGTAATACATACAAAATCCAAAGTGGGTATCAAGTTGTGTGCATCAGAATTTACGGTTTACTTTTACTTATTGCTTTATCGTAATTCTCATAAGGGTATAAAAACTTCTTTTTTTTTCTATTCCAACGTACGGAAGTTGCTAAGTATTGCGAGCCCCCAAAAAAAAAAAAAAATGCTGTTGTGAAATCAGGAATGTCTTATTATTTGAAGTCCAAGAGTGCTGACGTGCTTTGAGATTTGAGATGATTGTGGAGTGTTGGTTTCTGTAGGAGATGAGATGATGGTCTGTTGATGCACTTACGCACGTGGATTGGTATTACTAGACTGGAGAAAGATCTATATTGGTAATTTGATATTGCTTGAATGGGGAATTATGGATATTTCTCAAAGTGGATGATTGCTATTTCTATTCAATATTTGATAGAGCAGGGCGTGGTTTTGTTGGACACCAGATTTGCAAATGGAAAAAAAGTTCAAAATTGCTGACAGTTTACAACAAATGAGCTGAAAGCATCAGACTTAGAATAACATTTCGTGTCTCCTAATGCTAACTTTTCTAAAATTTCAACAACGATAGAGTAAACCGAAATAAAATAAATAAAATAAAATCAGATAGTCATTTTATATCTTCAATGCATCTTTATCTTTTAATTTGTGTAGTTGGGGTTGGATTACTGCTTTCAACAACCATACAGTAACCACAACGAAAAATAAAATCAGATAGTCATATTATATATCCAATGCGTCTTTATCTGAATTTGCGTAGTTGGGGTTGGATTACTGCTTTCAACAACCATACATTAACCGCAACGAAAAATAAAATCTGATAGTCATATTATATATTCAATGCGTCTTTATCTGAATTTGCGCAGTTGGGGTTGGATTACTGCTCTTGAGCTCTTGGTTCCGTAAAAAAAGACTTCGTCCCAACCATTCAAAGTAATTGCATTGATCTGTTCAAAACTTCAAATAAATTATAAATGATCCTGTCACTTAGCCAACCTAAAAAAACCATTTAAAATATTTTTTTGTTTATTTTTTTTCTCATGACCACGTTAATATATATGTATTTAACATAAAAATTAAATTTTACTATTTTTGAAAATGTGCATATAATTTTTTTAGATTTTTAAATATAAAAATATTTTGGTCATTTTCAAATTTTGCATAATTTTAAGGAAGGTAAAACAAATACTAACAAGTGCCTCTCATGCTTAGCACCGTGGTAAAAATCAGGAGCGTGCACGAGTTGCCGAGATCAAGCTCATGAAAGACAAAGACTCTAACGAAATATAATCGAAAAACAAAACAAATATTAACATTAAAACAAGATCACTTGAGGTCCTGGCTTCGAATCTCCCCGGCAGCATTTCTGAAGTGGTGGCGTTGCAAGTCTCCCCAAGTTTGTGGGAGCCGTCCACCGGTGGAAAAGTTTAGAAATAGTAGATAATTGTAAGCAAAATTATAAGAATGTTTCAGAATTTAATTGTAATACCAGTTGATATTGTAATGTATGAATACTCATAAAAAAAAAAAAAGCAAGATCACCTGAAAGCAACAAAGTAATCTCTCCATAACTTGTACTAAATTTTTGGGCTTAATATTCCAAGTGATTATAATCTGAAGCAACAAATGCAAAAGAAAAAAAAAAAAATTCAGCTGCAGTCATCATGTACTTCACAAATAATATAATTAGATGACTACCTTTCTTCCACTACGACTTCACTTATTCCCCCACCTAGGCTACAGCCTTCATTCTCTCCTTTCAACCTGGAGCATGCACAGTTATCACTGACACCTATCAATTCATAACAATTATTTTCCAAGTTCCAGCATCCACGACAAGAGTCTCCCCTTATTTCTTCCGACTTCAATTGAACACTTAAATATTTCTTTTACTAGTTCGGCTTTCCGTTTGTACTACAGGCAGATCAACAATCACAGTCTCTTGAGAGGGTTATGAAATAGGTTAATCTAAAACTTTTTATTTTTCATAATTATTCAATTTTCTAATCATTTATTCATATCTCTTCATAAAATTATTTTACTTTTTAATCATTTCTCCAATAATATTCATGTAAATGCTCTACTTATTTGAACTTTGTTTTTTTTACGTCTTATTATTACTTATATCATATTACATCAATTTTTATCATTTAAAACACTTCTTAATTTAAAATTTTTTCTTTAAAAAATTTTAACTTATACCAAACACACCCTACATGTGGTGAAGGCTATACTTCCATTTCCCTTTTTATCTAGGAATTAATAAAAGAACAAGGCGGAGTGGTCCAACCCATTTTTTGTGATTGTTTTCTTCAATCATCTTCCGCTAAAATAGTTATTGGCTTTTCTTTTTTTGATAATGTTATTGGGCATTTTTTAGATCTATGGAAAGGCAAGTTTTAACTTCGCGTACATTTTTTTTATTATTATTTTTGGGTAAGACCAGTGTTGTCAGAACCGGACCGGACCGGCCGGTTCGACCGGTCGGACTGGGAACCGGTCTAGTTTCCGGTTCAATTCTATGCGGTTCGGTTCAAACATTGAAAACCGTTAGAACCGGCGAACCAGTGGTCGAACCGGAATGGCCGGTCCAACCAGGTTCGACCGGTTTGACAGGGGGACCAAATAATATATATTAAAAAATGAACGAAAAAAATTCCGTCTGAATCGCCCGCTCGGCCTCTTCAGTCCTCATTTCCCCCTTCACGAAGGCACGAAAAAAAAAAACTAGCCCGCCGCTCCCGAGTCCCGCCATCGTCGGAAACGGGAAACCCACCTCACCGATTGGCAGAACGACCAGCAGCGGCTTGCCGACTACGGCATCAAGTTCGGTGCCAACGCATTCAGATCTACCTGGTCACAGACTCCTCCGACCACGACCCCGTGAACCCAACGCCAGGAACTTTGCGGCGCGCCGTGATTTAGATGGAGCCTTTGTGGATCATATTCTCCGGCGACATGCTGAAGCCAACTACTTGATTGGTGGTCGCTGAGACGTCTTTCCATTTTCAATGGACATTTTTTATTTTCTTTCGATAGATTATAGGCGGTGGGTTATTTTGATTTTTTCAGATCGTAGAAGCCTGGGG
>JAXCLR010000081.1:12497440-12513498 GCA_035584095.1 Annona squamosa
TCCAAAAATAGTAAAAATTAATACATATGTTAAATAAACCTATATTAACAGCTTCATGAAAAAAATTTCAAAAAAAAATAAAAAAAATAGGTGCAGTGCACCCGAGTGCATTGAGGCTGAACGCACCCGGGTGCACTGGATTGGGCTCCAACTCATGCATTTCAGGATCATTCAATTGGGTGAAACTGAAATAAAAAGAATTTTTTCCATTTTTAATAGGATCTTTTATTTTTCAATATATAATAAAATTATTTTTTAGTTTCAATATTACTTTTATTGTTCTCAGTATAATTTTTTTATTTTTTACACACATTCCCTCGTCAACCAATTTTCTATTCAAAATACAACCTTGTTCCATCTCATTCGATGAGATGATCATCCGATTATAAGGAACATAACAATGGATTGGCTGTCCAGCCTGCATGAACGCCAAGACGATGCGTGCTGTCTGCTGTGGTTGATTTCCCATGAAAGAAAAAGCAATACTGTGCACATCTTTTTTTTATTCTTTTCACACAACTACTGTGCACTTTTATTAGTTTATATTCGAGCACGTCATAATGGCCTGATTGGGTTGAGACCAGCTTAACCTTTTTAAGAAAACGGATTAAACCGGTTACTATTTAAATTAAATATATAATATTTTACAATTAAAAAGTACATGAATGATAATAATGTAAAATAAAAGCAATGAATTGTATGATCTGAAATATTTTTTCGAATTTTAGTTGTTCTTTGGTCCCGCTTTTATGAAAGTTTTTTCTTGGTATCTTTTCTATTTTTAAAAATTTGATAGTTGATAGAAAATTTACTTCATCCATTATATTTAACATTACTTATATTATCATAAAAATCCTCTAGTTTATTTAATATAATTGTATATGGGTCCTGTCCATAAATATATAAAATTAACATAAATGGTTTAATACTAAAATATTAACTTTAAGATAGTATTTTTAACATCTAAATCATTTAAAATATTATTTTTATATGGATAAATGATTCTATAAATTATTATTATATTATAATGCATGTATAAATAGATATAAGTATTTTTCATAATTTATACATAAATATATCTTTCTGAGCAAATGTAACTCATAGACATACTTGATTTGGATGTAACTTGGCCTTCTAGTTAAGAAGTGATGTTAAATATAATGATTAAATAGGATTTTCCATCAAGAATTAACATTTTAAAATTTGGAGAGGTTACATGATTCCGGAGCCCCCGTTTAAATAAAAGAATAATGAATAAATAAGCTTGAGATTAAAATATTATGGATAAGTTTGGACAAGTAATAAATTAGTTTACAACAACTAGAATTCTTCTTTAAAACGAATTATCGGAATTCTTCTTTAAAACGAATCATCGATAAGATTACCATTTGCAAAGCTAAAATCAATGTAAAATATCGAAGTATTAGCAATGAAATTTAGAAATAAAGTTGATTATACTTTTCGCAACAAATTCTCTTTGCTAAAAATGAGTTCCCAATTTGATGAGACTCTCTGCAGTGTAATAATCCTGCATTTGCATGTTATAGTCGTTCAATGAGGCCAATGTTATCAAAATCAAATCATGAAGAACCTACGGGTTAGAGTAGCAATAGGGAAAGTAGAAGAAGGTCATAGGTAGAGAGAGAGATCATGAAGAACTTATGTGTTAGAGTAGCGCTCTGTAGATGGAAAATAGGGAAAGTAGAAGAAGGTCATAGGTAGAGAGAGAGAGAGAGGGAGAGATCATGAAGAACCTACGGATTAGAGTAGCGCTCTGTAGATGGAAAATAGGGAAAGTAGAAGAAGGCCATAGGCAGAGAGAGAGAAAGAGAGAGGAGTTCCACGCACACGACAGAGGAAGAGACCGATTTCAGGCATATTGCCTCCATGGTTGACGCAAGGAAGTTCACAAGCTTAGCACAAGTGGGCACCTTAAGAAGCAGTTGGGTTTTTGCTATCATATTATTGCTTGAGATTTATATGCTTCTATGATGCGAACCTACCATGGAAGTGGGCAAGGCTCTTGTATCCGATACCCATTTCTTACCAAGATAGTTCATTCTCTTGGAAAGGTTACTCTAGAGAGGCAATAGACTCCTCTATTGTATATTGTAACAGAAACAATATACAAGCAAAACAAATCTCCCATACAATACGTCATTCCCTCCGTTTTATAGTCTACCCTATCGTGATATAATGAATCAAAATACACAAGATTTGAAACTAATCGTAACTGCCTCTTATTTATGCTAACGTGTCTTCTCCCGATGACATGACTGCCATGTCATCCCTAAACATTCCTGTCGATCTGAAAAAATGGGGCTGCTTTTTTCCAAATTTTTTTTATACAATGGTTAATCTAAGTATATTTAACATATGTATCAATTTTTACTATTTTTGAAGACTTTTAAATTTTTAAAAATCAGTGCCATTGATTTCTAAAAATCTAAAAAATATATCTAAAAATCTCCAAAAATGTTAAAAACGGATACATATATTAAATACACCTAGATGAACAGTTTTATGAAAAAATTTCGAGCTGCGATCGTATGCACTCGGGTATACTACACCTATTTTTTAAAATTTTTTTTAAAAAAAAATTATGAAACTGTTAATCTAGGTATATTTAACATATGTATCAATTTTTACCATTTTTAGAGATTTTTAGATTTTTTTTTAGATTTTAAAAAATTAATGGCATTTTTAGTAATTTTAAAAATGTAACTGATTTTTAAAAATCTAAAAAAAATATTTAAAAGTTTTGAATAATGTTAAAAATTAACACATATGTTAAATACACTTAAATGAACCATTGTGGAAAAACCTGGTGCATACGATCGCAGTCCCTGAAAATCAACCTCTTACTCGAGGTTGTGGTTGCCACCGTGATCGCCGGCTCGACCGTCCCTCCCGGATCCCACAGAAAGCCGGCTTCCCCACGAACAAGTTCTCGAGCACCCATGTGGTCGCCGTGCCTTCCGATTTGCGCCTGGATCTATTTGAGCCCGGTCACGACTGCTGGGAAGGAGATAGCGAAGTACCTTGCAACTCCATCCCTTCTCCTTGCTTCTGATGATGTTGCCTATATCGAGCTCTATGCAGGGAACTCGAGGAATGTTCGGACCTACCATTCGTGACAAGTTAAGCCTTCCTGGATTCATGCATGATTTGTTAAGGCTGCCTTGAAGTGTGAGTAATTGACGCCGAGGATGTGAAGGCACAAAGACGTCTAGACGGTCATCAATGATGTCGTCGTTGGCTCCGGTGCCGTTCAGTGGCACGCTCACCGATTTGCGTAGCAGCGTAGATCGCAGGTATGATTTCTCCACCTCATCACTGCCCTGATCCGAATTTGTCAACTTCTCCTTAATGCTCGCTGGTTTGCTAGCCTGATCAAGATGGGACATTGCGCTTTGATCAAATGGTGCTACAATGGAGTCGGATAGGACCTTCGTTGGTGATGCATCCTCCTGATCTGCGATAGTCCTCGCTTCCGCCCTTGTGGAAGAAGTGCTGGCTGATGCATTCTTGCTCACAGATGTAACCATCTGTTGTTGTTCTTGGTCACATGCAACAACAAAGCCTAGGCTATCTTTGCTATCATCAAGATTTGAGATGAATTGATCCTCAAACCGTAATTTATGATTTTTGCGGAATTGTTTCTAGTTAGATGCCCATCGTTTTGCCTTGGCCCCAAAATACTAAATGAACACATCCCCATCAAGATGATAGGATGCTAATCGCACTTCGTCTGCCTCCTTAATGTCATTCACGTAAAAATATTTTTTCATCATCAATAGCCAAGAACTTGGATCCCCGGAAGAGAAATTTCGTAGCTCCAGGCTATTGTAAGAGAATGTCGTCTGCTTCTTGTCATGCTTGGATTCAGGAAAGGAGTGCATACCCGCGTGAAGCGCTGGATCTTGGTAGAAGCGACTCCCAGCCTTGCTGCCTACAACGTCATCCTCCCTCCCACGATCTTCCGCTCTCCTCATTTTCTCCACCCTTCGCCAGTATTGGTGGAGGTAACGACTCTCCCCTCTCGACCTATGCTCCCCTTTCTCACGATGCAAGTCTCGATGGTAGCTTTTAATGTTGGCCATATAATGAACCTGAGAGTTCTGATACCATTGATACGAAGCTGCCGTGGAAGTAGTCAAGGCTCTTGTATCCAGTACCCATTTCTTACCAAGATAGCTCATTCTCTTGGAAAGGTTCCTATAAGGAGGGAACGGACTCCTCTATTGTATTGCAATAGAAACAACGTACAAGCAAAACAAAATCCCCCATACAATACGTCAATACGTCTTTCCCCCTGTGAGGTCTAATCTTTTCAAACCAGACGCATGGCCTAATTTTTTTTTTCATTTTTTTTATGAGTAAGTAAATATAGGTGTATTAAATCTATAAACCAAGTTTTACCATTTTTTAAAATATTTTTAGGTATTTTTTTATTTTTAAACACAGTAATATTTCCGTAATTTTTGGATCTTAAAAAATTGCGAAAATGTCACTCTGTTTAAAAATCTTAAAAAATACTTAAAAAATCCAAAAATGGTAAAACTTAGTTTATAGATTTAACATACCTAAATTTACTTACCCATGAAAAAAATTATTAAAAGTTACTAAAAAAATTTAAATTACTAAAAATGCCACTAGTTTTAAAAAATTCGAAAAAAATATATAAAAATCTCCAAAAATGATAAAAATTTATACACATGTTAAATACACTTAGATTAACAGTCGTGTAAAAAATTTTCAAAAAAATTTAAAAAATGGGTGAAATACACCCGGGTGCATTGAACTAAGGTCCGTGGAATCAGTGGTGTTTCAGACTCGCACGTAACCATCGCACCTCTTGCTCCCCTATAGGAGTGCTAACTATTGTGGTCAACCCATCAACCCACTTGTCCAACCCATTTATAAATGAGTTTGGGTTGGGATTTTTGAATAAATGGGTTATGATCTGTCAACCCGTTCAACCATTTAATTAAATAAACGGATTATGATTAAGGCTTCGCAACCCGTCAATCCATCCAACCCATTTATATAACCCGTTCAACCGGTCCAACCCGTATAACTCATTTAGATATAATATATATTTATATGTAAAACTTAAAATTTTTTCGGCCCTATGCCCCTACCCTTCCCTCTCCCTTATTCCGCCCAGCCCTGTTAATGTTAGGTCCCATTTTTCGGCACGCGCACCCAAAGTCATATACTATCATTACTGCACAAGTGCAGATCCAGTCTAGCTTCAGCTTGCCATCATCAAAGGTCATGGTCATTCGAAGTGGGCCCACTAAATGAGAAACACACTTATTAATTAAAAACTGACCACCTCCACAGATAGCTGTGTGTAAATGACAAGTATCCATTTAGGTAGACTTGGACGAGCATCGCTAGTCGGTGACTAGGTGGTCATTACACCACTCACCAAATGCTTTGCTGAATGGATAACATTGCACTACTGAGCTGGACGATTATCGAACTGCTTCGGGCGTCGAGACTCAAGACTAGAGTCCCGCGTTTCGGATCCACCCAAGCTTTGTCTTACAGAGCAGCTTGAGACACAATCCTAAATTTGCTCCCTCAAAGTCCCAATTTCCTGCACACCCGCTGCTCATTCCCACTTTGCCGGTCCCCTTTCATGCCCTAGCCTTGCCGCCGTTAAGCCATCTTCTTCCTCTCATAAGCTCTTATCATCGTCACCATCACACGGCTTTTGTATCACCAGTCGTACCTGCACAGGCACACGGGCAACTTATTCCCTCCCTCCAAGTGCAGCACAACATCGGCACACGGGCGCACAGGCACACGAGCAGCACAACACAGGTACGGTTCTAATCTCCTCCAAGTGCTTTTCTTAGATGACTTGAGATTGAAACTCATATTTTCAAGCCAAAATAATTTAAATTCAGGTATGTTAACTTTGAGTTATTTAATTTTACAGACTTTATTGAAGGTTTTAGCATTAAAATTAGTAATAAACACAACCCGTTAACCCGTTTATTAAATGAGTTAGGGTTGAAGTTTTTTAAACGAGTTAATAAATAGATTAGGGTTGAAATATATTAAATGGGTTAGGATTAGGATTAGGCTCCAACTCATTAAACCCGATCCATTAACACCCCTACTCCCCTGTTCTTTCTTTCTTCCCCTTCTTCCTTGTTGTTTTCTTCCTACGAACTAAGAAGATCTGTAGAAGTTTAAAAGAGAATTTCAAACATTTAGAGATCCAATATGAACACGCAAAACCCTTTGCTCATTTGCCCTATTGTTGTTAGCAAATTAGCATAATGAAGAATTTATACCGAAAAATCTTATCATCTTTGATAGAATCATCAATTACCAAATGTTGGGAGGTTCTTGAAAATAGAAGGGAAAGATAAAGAAAAGTGGAGAAAAGCAAACTGCAAAATCGATTACTCTTTTGGTCATGTACTCTCAACCATGTTTTAGGGTTATATCAACCTACCCTTAGAATGCAAAGAGATCAAACTCTATTTAGAATGCAAACCACCTCCCTTCTAGATGTATGATAGAAAACAGGTTCTGAATGTAGTGCATCTTTAACAGCATTATGGCAACCTGGCAAATATTTGAGTCGGGCATATAATGTATTATAGCCTTGGGATGCAATCAATCCAAAATCATGAGAGATTAAATCCTTTATTTTAATTTTAGAAAACCCCAACATCAAACAGTAAACACATTTTAGATCTTGAATTACTAATTAATTTCCAATTTCAAAAGAAGATTACTATTTGAAAATGGGTTCAATATGTTACATGGAGAGCTCTGCTTGTTTTTCTTGACATCTAACTCAGGAAAAATCACACATCAGTGGTTGAATGACAACGACTTAGCTTGATAATGTCAGCTGACAGCAGTTCTGTACATGAGAAATCGTTGCTATCATGCTGGGGGTTGAATCCGTTTCTGCCACCAGGCAACCTACTTCATATAAGGCCTAGTGGACAAGGAATCAAATCCGCAGCCATCCCCAATCCATCGGCAAACAGAATACCCGTCTCCATCTTCGCCAGCTACAGCTTTCCGGAAAATCCAACCGGCAGCAACCAACTTAGTAAAACAGCGTAATCAGACGCCTAGTCGGGGCTCGTAGTAATCTTTTGCTGTCTTCACCGGCCCATTCAGGATCCCTTAATCAACCAGCAGAACCAAGAACAGAAGGAAACCAAGGCGTTCGAAAGGCATGAGCTTATGAGCATCAACCGAGGAGGATGAAGAACCTGTGGTTCTGCTTGCAGACGCATCGGTCTCGCGCACCTCGTAGTTCAGATTACAAGTATAGCGGATGGCCCCCACTTGTCGACTTGCAGAGCAGCAACCGAGAACATCATCCATAACACCTTGCAGGCACTTGTTGCAATCTTCTGCCGATAGATCGCGTGTGCATTCCACAAAACCATGTACTGTCTCGTTGGCGGAGAATGTGGCATTTCCATCCGCGAACATATCGCTGGAAGGATCGAATGCAGCCTTCCAGGCAAGGCCTCAGAACATCTCTTTAAAGAACGGACCGAATAGAGCTGGGCTTGAGACTCTTTCCCCACTAACTGAATACGTTTTCGGCAAGGTGTCGACCACCGAGAAGAAGCTGTCGTTGGTGTAGCGCAGGAGAGAATCATCCCAGACCACCACACCAAAGTACCCGTGCCCATTTCTATTGCTGTGTTCATGCAATCAAGGCAAGCTGTTGGTGCAACAGGACCAGTGCACTGCGCCAGACCGTAGACTCGGTTGGGAACTCCGCCCACGCTGGTGTTTTAAAAGCCTGTGCGCGTGACGTTCGAAGATAGATAAGAGAGGAGGAGGTCGCGATTGTCGTTGTAAGTGATGCTGGTGGTGTCGTTGGCACAAAATGAAGACATTGTGACATGGGAATCGGTTTGGGCATTTGAATTGAGCACGGAAAGCATGGAAGGAAGGAGTAGAATCCGAATGAATTTTGGGAAGAGAAAAGCCATAGCTAGTTTGATGGATGATTTTGTGCATTCTACCTAAAAATTCTTGTTCATTAAGTTATATTCTTGGGTTCTGTTGGCGTGTCATGAATGAATTCTTACGCCAACTTGTGGCTTTTAATATCATCAACATGGCTCGGTTTTAAACTTAAATATTTTGGATTAGTGGCTTGATTTTTGCGCCTCTTGTTAGATCCTGTCAAAGTCAAACCCATGGCTAACACCATTTAGTTGAGGCCATGAATAACTCATTATCCAGCATATCCAGATAAACTGGGTTGGCCTGCGGTTCCTGTGAAACGCGGGTCTGTCCCAATCGAAAAAAGTGGGTGGGCGCCTTGATATTTTAACCTTAGGACGACTAATTGGATATCACAATCAAATATTTATAACATTTGATCATTACCCAACTCGAGCTCCCTGTTATAAGTTTGCCCCACCAGAATCCCAGGAGGTGTCTTAAGTTCCGTTTCCGTAGGCTCGTTAGCTGTGCTTGCGGGTTTGGGAACCAAACATGATAAACTGTATCATCCGTGCAAAATGCATTTCAGACTACTCCAAAAATCTATTTTTTTATTTTTTTCAAAATTTGTTTGCAAAAAAGTTAGTCTAATTATGTTTAATCTATAGACCAATTTTGAAAATGTATATATGCTCATTTTAAATTTTTAAACATAGAGATATTTTAGTCATATTTCAACAATTTAAAATGACTCAAATGCCCTTATACTTAAAAATCCAAAATAAATATATACATATATTCAAAATTGGTAAAAATTGATTTAAAAGTTAAACATAACAAAAATATTTCATCATAATCTTAGGTGAGCCATACCTACTCAGAATATCTATATAATTGTTAGGATTTATGAAAAACACTTAAATCCATTCGGAGATGGATTAAAATGTAGTAATAATTTGTAGAAGTATTCATCACATAGGACGAATGCTTTTTTTAATTAAACGTTTTAGATATTCAGTAAAAATTTTAAAATAGATATATAAATTAAATAATTTTACCGCATTGACTTATTTCACACTTATTTAGTTGTGGCCATTCACATTATTAATTTGATAAAACTTAATTTTCTAATTAAACAAGTAAATCTAAATATAGTGGATGAAGTGCACGTGAATGTGATATAATTGAGTAGAGTGGGAATAAATAAGTTACGAAACCAGTCAAGGTTGTTTTTTCTTTAAATTTTAATTCCAGGTGTTATCTTGATGGCAAACTGAGTTGGGCTCCATTAATGTGAAGATCTCTAGCTTACCTTGAAAACTTAATTTTATATTCTCTAAAACATAAATTGTGTTAATTTCAATTTTAATTCAATATCTTAGTAATATAGAGAGAGAGAGAGAGAGATTTGTTCCGGTGCATGGACGGCACCGTGCAGTCCATGCACCGTGAATGAAAAATCTTCTCCACCCATTGTATTTAGAATTGTCCACTTTATTAGCATATCAATTTTCATCTAAATCCAACGTGTGTGATCCCCATCTTAAAATGGTGCAAAATCAACGCAATAAATAGTTTAATGTAAATATTAAGTTTAAAGTGATATTTTCAACATCTAAACTGTCTAAAGTATTATTTTTATATTGATAAATGATTCTATAAAATTTTATTGTGATCTAATATGTATGGGACCCATTTTACGGCAGAATTACAGTACAATCCTACTGCACTGGATCATATCTCATATATATAAATATCCTACTTTATATTAATATACTAGAAAAATTCAAAACAAGTCCGGTGTGAGGCGTCTCCACGTTAATGAAGCCAATTAAGGGTACCATCCACAGGAAGACGCTGGGGGTCACATCTATTCCGCTCTTTTGAGTTGCCACGAAAGAAAATGTTTAGGATAATTAACACACAATTTTATAAGAATTTATTGGACAAGGTCCAATTTGATGCTTAATCCAACCAATCGTATTATTTCATATCAGTCCATCCAATCTAGGGGTGGATCATGTCTGCTTGTATATATGATGTATGATTTTATCAGGCAGGCTTAGTAATGACTTACTTAGCACATTTTTAAAAAACCTATTTAAAAACTTTTTTTTTTTTTTGCTTTTTCATAAACTTATTAATTGAGGTGTATCTAATATATAACGATGTCTCTGCCATTTTTGAAGATGTAATCTTTTAGATTTTCAAATACAACTATTTCAGTAATTTTTAACCTTTGAAAATGACTAAAACACCACTATATATTAAAAATCTAAAAACTATACATTCAAAAATAATAATATTTTATTTATACATTAAATACAACTAGATTAACAAATTTGTAGAATAAAAAGCAAAAAAAATAAACAACTAAATTTATTAGCGGGGCTAAGTAAGCCCGAGCTAATAGGATCATGAGCTTATAGGATCATATAAGTAGAAAGAGTCCCTTCACATAACTCCGTCCATTTCTTCCACCTTGATAATTGATGAAAAACCACTTCATTCATCATATTTGGCATCATTTGTTAAGTTAAGAAATTAAATTCATCAAAATCAAAAATGTACATGACCACATTTGCTTAAAATATATATTCGTGTATAAATTATAAAAAATGTTTAAATCTATTCACATATTAATTAAAATGTGCGATACTTGATAGAAAAACATATCCCAATACAACTTTAAAATTAATATTTAATATCAGATCATTTTATTACGTTAGATCATTTTATTACGTTGATTTTATACATTTGTAAAAAGATTTATGTACAATAATATTAAACAAATTGGGTAATATAAATGATATTAAATACAAATAAAGTTTACATCAAAAGTAGGGTTTCATATGGGTGGAACTCAATTATAAAAAAAAAAAAATTTTAATACTTAAATTCATTCATAAATGCATTTAATTGTTATGATAATTTATAGACTAGTTCATTCCCATGGAACGAATCCTTTAGACGATTTTTTTAATGAAGTTTTAGACAATTTTAGAGGTGAAATTAATAGTTTTAAGTTGATATATAAATTAAACGATTTTATATGTCACGTTACACGTATTTTGGATAAGACAATGAATATCTTTGATTTGGAAGAAACTTAATTTTCGGGTCAAACAAATTATTAAAATATTTATTTTATCCTTATTTGATGTTGTTGTGGAATAAATAAAGAAAATTCTACAGCTTTTTCAAAGATAAAATTAATCATTCAGAACATTAAGAAAAGGATTATTAAAAATATCAGAGTCGGAGAATGGAGTCGAGAGAAGTTCGTTACATCTCAAGGCGTTGAAATCGTTGCAGACACAATAAGAGAGTTGCCTGGCCTCAAAAATGCCCAACTTTACCTCAAAATTTTCTTTCATGGTAGTTTTTTTTGGTCTCCAGGCTCACTCGTTGAGCCAAGGTGCCTGAGCTTGTGTCCATTGAACTATTTCACCCTCTTTGAACCACAGTGCTGCGTTGAAGGTGCAAAACCAGCATTAGTTTTCAGTATCAACTCATAATGAAAGACTAAATGAAGTTGCTACATCCCTCCCTCCCTCCCAATCCAAAAGTCACCAACCCAACAACAAGCCCACCACCAAGGTTAAAATTGTTTGGACAGCGGTTTTCTTTAATATATATATATATATAGTTGACAAAATTTCGGAAAAGGGAGTGGTGTAATATAAAAGTAAAATGCACAAGCTCTCTCATTCTCATAATAGAAAAGTATATTACTTATCAATCCAAAATCATGTGGAACTCGCTCTCTCTCTCATAATAGAAAAATATATTACTTATCAATCCAAAATCACGTGCAACTCCCTCTTCAAGTAACATATAAAAAGACTTGAATTCTGCTAACTGGAAACTTACAATTACAATAGAAAGAATTATAGAACCTTATAGACAACCTAATTGAATAGCTTTTTCCATTGCCTTTTGAAAGGAAACTTTACCCTCTAATTATAAAGCTACGCATTTTGAAAAAAATGGTTCACCCCGAAATGTGTAGAGGACCAAAATAGATGATAGGACATCCAGGAGTAAAGTGATATTTCAGTATGGGCTGCATTAGTGAAACCAAATTAAGGCAAGCTCAGAAATTGGGAAAAAAGATATGACCCCAAATTAACATAGGTGAAGGTTGGCCAGTGAGATGATATGGGATATGCTTTATTGTCAAGAGCAGAACAACATGGATCGTAGATAAAGTCCCCGAGCAGCTTAGCGAGTCATCAATGCATATTTTTGGGCATCCATGGATAGGGCTGCTTCAAAATACATGCTGACTTTTGAATACTGTGTCTACTTTTTTTAAGGCACAATAATCAAGCAACAAAATTCTTCATGAACTTTTTCATTGCTAAACTCGAGATTTCATTCTCACCTGTGTTGTTGTTGCTGTTGTTGTGGTTGTTCTTATTTTAGACACACTTATGAATTACTTGTGATTACTGTTCATGCAAATGTATCACCAATCCATATTGAGGTTTAGGGAAAAGATCAATGTTATCAGCTACCAAACCACTGGTACTACCTCTAATGCAATCTAGCCAAATAAAATTCATTCCATGAGCCATGGGCAATTTTCTATAGAAAAACGAACTATTAAATGCACAAGGTGATAAAGATCTTCTGTAAAAAAAATATTTTTTACTCTGTTTGCCACATCTCCATAATGGCAGCTATGAGATTATGATCCATAGAAGGGTGCATATCCCCAATCCAGTGCCCTAGGTGGTAATGTTGAAAAATGAGTCATAAGCCTCAAAAAATAAGTAAAACCTAACAATCTCTAAATGATAATCAAATGCCTCGTTAGAAAGGCGCATTCTCTTGCACAGAGCACATGAAAAATAAGTTTATATAATTTGTAAACCAAGTCCAACAGAAGTTTTTATTACTGACCTATTTCACGTGTGCCATTATCAGGGCTGTCACTGCCATGAACAACATTCCTGCAAACCATTTATCCGAAGACTTTGTCTTTTAGAAAGTCAACGGAATCACAAGAATTGAAGAGAAATGTTCTTAATCTATATTGTATATATTATAGTGCAAAGTTATAGACGGACCTTCCCGTTTGAATAGCTAGATCTCCTCGAATTGTGCCTGGTTCAGCTTGTAGAGGATTAGTTACACCTATAAGCTTACGTGCTGACGCAACAACACCAATACCCTCCCAAGCCTTTGACAGAAATCCGCGGAAGGAATTTATACCAGATATTTAAAAAAATATATATATATATTTTAAAAAAATCAGCAAAAAGAATTAAATTCATACACTGAGAGAGCTTTACCATACACACAACCGGTCCTGACGTAATGTAATTTATTAGCTTTGGGTAGAAAGGTTTCCCCTTAAGATCTTTGTAATGCTCCTACAATAATCAAATGCAATTTGTGCATCACAAATTGGCAATCTAAAAACATAGTATAAAAATTCATATATCAGAGAGGAAAATGATTTTCTTTTGTTTTTGGCCTCCTTATTCTAGCCATCATAAAATGCATGCAGAAACATCACATGCATATGATTCCCTCTCACTCTTCCATTCCTTTCTCTTTTTTTCCCTTCCATTTTTTTCCTTTCTAAGGATGATTGCAATAACAAAGAATACATTCTGACCATCACAGAAACATATAGCAAAAAGCCCAAAATTTCCTCATAAAAGAAAAGAAAAAAAATTTCTTTTTTCCTTTTTTTCCTCCTGACTGCAGCTCCTACACCAATCGATTCTTGCCAAACCACGAATGCACCTAGGAAGGTGGAAATTGCGGGGGAAAGGCATTCGAGATAAATATTTGCTGCACTGGAATAACAATTTTGACACCTTTCCAGGCAAAAAATAAAAATTGGGTCTGCCTGCTACCAAAAAAAAAAAAAAAAGGAAAAGTATCAGATATCAGAAACCAAACCTCAGCCAATTCCTTGGGGCACTGGAAGAGCTTCAAACCCTTCAAAAGAAATCCCTTCTTCTCAAAACGCGAAATTATCTCTCCAACCTTCAACAGAACATACCCAATCCAAAAAGGAACTAAACCACCCAAAAGTTTCTAATTTCCGAACACGAAAAATAAAAGGAAAAAAACGACACAGAATATGATTCTCACCAGGCCCCGTTGTACCCCATCAGGTTTTACCATGATGTAAGTCTCTTCCGGTTCTTCCTGAGCTCAGAAATCGACAGTGAGGAAAATCAAAAACGAAAATTTTGCACTGCTTTATCATCATGCGGAAGGTGAAGAAAACTGACCATAGAAGCAATGAGCTGGGGAAGGAAGATCCGGGTTTTAGACTTTTTGGGCCGCATTTTAACTCGGCGAACGAGCAGCGGAGAGCAGTAGCTGAGAGGTGATGGGCGGAATGCTGCAAGGTGGCGGCAGCGCACGTTAAGGTTTTGAGCGTAGGATGCATAGAAGCCATTCCTTTCGGCGGAGGATGAGGCGGTAATGGAGCAAATGCAAGGACTGCCGCCGCCTATGGCTGATAAACTCCCCATCGCTTTTCCGAGCCTTCTTTTTCTTCGCTTTCCGAGGGGATTTTCACTTTTCAGCAATATATGTGGCGGAAATGACCGACTACACCCGCTGTTTCAGTCATTTTACCGATTGATGGACAGCTGAAAATGTGGGGAGCATCCTAATTCTTTTTTATACGTGGAACATGTGTGTTATAAATTATACTAGACTCTTGGATCGAATCTTTATTTGGGATGATAGTGTAATGATGTAATTAGAAATGAATAAAGATGTATTGGGAATAAATAAAGTTGCATTGGAAATGAAAAAAACTGTATTGAGAATAATAATACACACTCAATTTGAGAATCTTTAGTTATTTGGAATATGCCCGAACATGCCCTTAGCCCGGATAACACATTTTCATCTTATCCGGGTCTAATATATACTTTTTTATGGAAGCCTAAATGTAAGCGTATTTAATTTATATATCGAACAAAATTTTTAAACATGATTATATGTTTCTAAACTTTAAAAATAATAGCCAAGTTTGGGACATGCATTTATAAAATTTAATAAGAGTATCATTATATACATCATCATGTATTTTAAATTAAAATACAATATTTATTTATTTTTATAATTAATTATATTCTCTGTTTTGCTTCATAAATATGTTTTCTAATTGTATTTAATCTATATATATCAAGTTTTGTCATTTTACAATATTTTTATCTATTTATTTTCATTTTTAAAAATTAAGCTTTTTAAGGGATGGAAATGACTTAAATGTCCCTTAAAATTGATATTTTTAAAATAAAAAATTAATATATAAAAGTATTATAAAATGACAAAACTTGGCATACATATTAAATATACTTAAGAAAACATGTTTATGAAGAAATTTAAATAAAAATAAAATAAATAAATATTATATTTTAACTTAAAATATAACATGATGTATATAATCGAGCTCCAATTTAATATGCTAATTAAATATATTTGAGCTTACATCGGAAAGCCAAAAAAGAAAAACTATACTTGCGCGTCCGGTCTAAAAAAAAAAATTAAAGCGTTAGATACATTGCGTTCTTTTAATTAAATTCATTTTGACCATCATATTTTAAATTATTATTTGATATAGTCAATTTATAATGTCTCGATGGGAAATTTTATAAAGATCCGAAATTTGATACGGAATCAAGATGCATAGAGAGAGCGTGGAATGATCGGTAAAAAAAAGAAAGGGGAAAGAAAGGTAGAGCATCGTCCTATTAGTCACTGCGATTCCCGTTTCTTCTTGTGGTATTGCCAAGTGCAATTTTCATGTGAACCATGTAGCGTATTTAAAATAATAATTTGAGCGTG
The DNA here is from genome assembly GCA_035584095.1 of Annona squamosa. NCBI lineage: Eukaryota > Viridiplantae > Streptophyta > Magnoliopsida > Magnoliales > Annonaceae > Annona > Annona squamosa. The sequence goes on from JAXCLR010000081.1 coordinate 12,513,224, forward strand.
TACTTCGTTAACCATGTAAATGTAAGTGCAAATGTAAAGCCTTCTTCTTTTACCTTCCAATTAGGGTATGTTTGGTTGAAGGTAAAACTTTTGATGAAAAGTTTTTGGAGTAGAAGTTGTTAAATCAATAAAAAATAATGTGATATAATAGGAGTAATGATGAGGAGTAAAGAGAATAAATTTAAAATAGATAGGTTGGTTGTATGGGTAGTTGTGTAGAAATGATTGAAAAGTAGGGTAGTTTGTATAAAAAAATGTGAAAAATAATTAAAAAA
>JAXCLR010000081.1:12513598-12537834 GCA_035584095.1 Annona squamosa
ATTTAACATATGTATCAATTTTTACTATTTTTGGAGACTTTTAGATATTTTTTTTAGATTTTTAAAAATCAGTGGTAGTTTCGGTAATTTAAAATTACGAAAAATGCCACCGATTTTAAAAAATCTAAAAAAATATCTAAAAATCTTCAAAAATAGTAAAAATTGATACATATGTTAAATAAATCTATATTAACAGCTTCATGAAAAAATTTTCAAAAAAAATAAAAAAAAAATAGGTGCAGTGCACCCAGGTGCGTTGAGACTTAGTGCACCCGGGTGCACTGAATTGCGCTCCTGCCATCACGTCATTCTTTCTTTTTGTCCTCAGCCTCTACATAATTCTCAATTCCCATTACCAAATGGCAAGTGGACCCTAAGAAGTCACTTTTGAGGCAAGACCCTGCAACAATAGTATCAATTGGGCACATTTGACAGACAAGAGACGCACACACTGGATTGGTGCGCACATTTTTGTACACCATTTTTATGGGTTCGGGTTCAATGCACCCACGAGCATTTGAGCCTCAATGCTCCCGAGTGTACTTCATCCTTTTTTTATTTTTTTTAAAAAAATATTTTACAGAAATGTTAATGTAAGTGTATTTAATATATGTATAAATTTTTACTATTTTTAGAAATTTTTAGATATTTATTTCAAATTTTTTAAAATGAGTAGCATTTTTAGTAATTTATTGATTTTAAAAAATTCGAAATAAATATCTAAAAATCTCCAAAAATAGTAAAAATTTATACACATATTAAATACACTTACATTAATATTTCTGTAAAATATTTTTCAAAAAAAATTTAAAAAAATGAGCAAAGTACACCCGGGAGCATTAAGGCTTAATGCTCCCGGGTGCATTGAACCAAAACCGCAATTTTATGCCCCTTGTTTGTTTGGCACATGGTACAGAGCGCCCGCGAAACGGACCATAAAAATTGGAAAACCAAATCCTTCAAATATTTTGTTGCTTAAATATTCAAAATTATCTATGACCAAAACCATTTCCTTTTCAGGCTGCATAAAAATTAGAAAACCAAAACCTTCAATAACATTTTGTTGCTTAAATATTCAAAATTATCCATGACCTTCAAATGACACCATGGCCAGCACTCCATATCAAAACTCATCACCAAGATTCTAGGACCAGGACATGGAAGCAAATACAAACCCTACACTAAAGAGAGAGAATCTGTCTTCCTCGACTATCATAAGGTTGAATAGCCAAACAATAACACGGTATTGGTTCTGCGAGCGATATACATATGATCAAGTCAACAGATGTCTAAAACTATCGCAATATCATCAACTCTTCTAATTCAAGAGAAGAAACCATACTTTTTTTTTTTTTTTTTTTTTTTTGTTTGATTGGTAGAAGAAACCATACTTTGTATGGGATACATTTCGCACATTTGCAGCTTTCAGCATGTGCTATGGTCTTATCTAGTCTGTGACCAGCATTGCTATCTCCCTCACAGGTTCAGGAACCTGCAATTGAAATCATCAAAATTAAATTAATATTAGCACTTCTCCGGTAATTCTTCTATGTATGATCTGTCACTTTCTCAGGAATCTGTCTTCCCAACCTCCAAAGGCACAAAATGAGAAGGTAATAAGGTCACATGGGTCCATCATGGTTAATGTACGATATGGTGCATAAGCATAGCTGAGGATAATAACATCAAAATTATTATTTTCGAAGTAAATTAGTGAACTAGGGATATTTCAAAAAAAAAAAAATTTAAACTAGTCCTATAAGTTACCACCTCATATTTGCAGGAGAAAACTACGTCTCTTATTAGATAAATATCATACAATGTATAGGGTAGAACCCTACAACCTACATCTTTCTGACTAACGATAATTGCTTAAAATTGTTCGCTCTCCCATTTCATTTGTCATCAAAAAAATGATGTGGATAGTTTGCGGCTAAACAATTATCAATTCAAACAAAAAGTGATTGTTTGCACAGCATAAAATATTAATGTGACAGGGGTAACAGAAATTTTTTGTTCCCGTGAAAGTGATGTAGATGAGAAGATCGACAGGCTTGATCTGTTTGGAGCAAGTTTCAACAAATAATTAAGTGATTTTCAATGATCACATAGTATTTACATTTTTATGACCAAATCCAGTCCTTAGGGTAGGTTCGTAAGATTCCCCTTGTATGTTACACAATCTAATAGCTAAAACTACGATCTTTGCTCAATAGGAGATCACCGCTAGTCATGAAACATTTAGGGCACATATGGCCAATAAAAATTCCAAAGAACTTGGTGAAGCAATTGAATATGCCCTAAGAAACAACCAAACATTTTACGTGCTAGCAGCTTCCAAAAGGACCTTCTGTCATATAAATGTGATGATAACAACAAATGTCAATGTGATACGAGGATCTTTCAAGAAGCAGCTTTCAACAGATTTCTTTGTGATCATTACTATCCTTTGAAGGTCAACAAATGATTTCAGGCTGCAGGCTTAACTTCTCGGACAGAGGTTTCTGAGCCACCATAGTACTGGTGCAGTCAATATGAGCATATGTCAATGCAATGTGACAATTTGTCAAGGTGCAGATTTCAATATACTATCCTTCACAGGTCAAAGAATGATTGAGGTTGCAGGTTTCATTTCTCAGATAGAGGTTGCCAATCCACCAAACAAGTTACCGGTGAAGTTAATATGAGCAGTCCGAGTTGCAGGTGCCCGTGTTCATGGACAAAAAAAAGTAAATGTATGAAGCAAAACGGTAATTCAGTTATGGGAGAGGGTAGGTATCAGTTAATGAAGCAGTAACGCAATTCCAAAGCATATCACAAAGTAGAACCACCACGTCAGCAGAAAAAATCCACAACTAAGATACGAACGTAAAGAGAAAGTCACACTGATCAGATGTTGCTAAACAACCGAGATTTGCAAAGTATAGGGAGATGCAAATAGATCCCTTTTTTTACCATTAACCTAGCAGCAACTGACTGGTGACCATTAACCCACTTTATCCGGAAAAAGATGATGAACCAATGGCGTTAATTAATATCATCAGATGAAACAATGAGATGCAACTTCTAATAGAATCCTGTCTGCAATTGTCTCCATAGATGAAATTTTGCTCGAATTGACGGTTATGCACGCTGCATAGACAGCATGTGAGTCCAAACCATTTGGCTGACAACGATGAGCCTTAATACCTAGAAGGATGGCACATCAATAGTGAGAGGAATGCTTGTCAAAAAAATATATATATATTGAGAGGAATGAGGGAAAATCTTAATTGGACTTTGATGAGGATGTTTCACAACTTAATATGGAAAAACAGAACGCAGCTTGATATCATTTTCCTTACCAGCATTCCGTAACAGCTTACCAACAATCAAATCATTGACAGAAGCCGTTGATCCATTGGTTGATGCATGGAATGACCATCAAGGGATTTGTCAAAGTGATCTAGTGCTGAATTCACATCCATCTTGGAAAATTCTGATGTCCTTCCTACTAAAGTTGGATAAGTAGCACCCAACAGAATTCTCCACTATTGGAGATGGGCAGTAAAGCAAAAATATAATTGAGTAGAACACCGATTGTGTTGTGATACCTTCTCTACACCTAACAGTCAGCGCCAGCTAAGAATTCTCACTTGACATGCATGGAAATAGATTCCATCTCTATCTAAGAACACCAAAAGTCCACGCTGACTGCTCTCCCTCATGAAGGTCACCATCTTCGCTCACAACAACAACAACAACAGCCCCCCAAAAAGTAAGAAAAGGAAATTCTATACTAGTAATATTTGCCCAAAAGTAATTTGAAATTTGACATTTTTTTAAGCGAAAGCAAAAGATGATCACTGAGGGTTCCCCAACATAGAAATCATTCAGAGCCTTGCAGTAAGTGGCTAGAGATCACATGTAGCCAGGAGAGTGCCAGGTCGCAGCTAACTTCCATTGTATGTTGTATACAGTTTTAATTTTACTTCATAACAATGAAATACATTCCCCTTAAACATTCTGATAGGGCTGGTGTGTCTGCTCAGCTGGCAATAGTGCCAATGGGTCTACTTAGTTGGCACTGGCAGCAAGAACGCAGGCATCTGTGTTAAGGGGAGATTGATATGATCATCAAATGAATCTTATTAATTTACAAAGAATTTCAGAGAAATGACTCATTCAATCAATCCCCTTGCTTTCTCATCTCTCTTGCCTATTTATAAGGGAAATAAGCCTCAATGGCAATGACCAGCTAAGTAGGCCTACCAGCCCTATTGCTTTCAAGAGATTTGCATGTCTCCCAATTGAAGAAGGTGACCTTCTTCAAGCTAGAACTTCAGTGGCTGATGACTTGATGATATAGAATTGCTTCAATTCTCTCAAATGCGGTTGCATCAAACACAAATTTCATCATTAAATGGGTCAATTTCATCCCAAAATCACCAATCAGTTTAAGATCTCTTCCTCCATACATATAACCTAGACATACTTCAAGCCACTAAGCAATGTCGGGCTTTATACCTGTATTAACTCTCCCCTCCATATCAAGGTCTAACAAGATAAACAAACACACAAGTCTTTTCCCAAAAATTTGACTTTGGTACCATGTACAATGGGCATGTTCCACTCCAAAATGACTATCCACTTCAAGAAGTCTTTTGCCAAAAATATTTTCCCAATATAATCTGGATATATTCCAAATCTTCAATTGAAGTGGAGTTTATGACCAGACTAGCACCCTCATGTTGAAGTTGAACAAGGCAGATACACACAATCAAAAGGACCAACCAGAGGGCATCCTAACATATCAAAAAATAATGAATTCGGAGAGTAATGGAAGCCAACATATTTTCTACCCATGAATTGCCCTTTTAGGATAATGTCATCATAGAGATATTTATTCCTGTCGACACCTGCAAGAAATTGCAGTTTCTGTTTGAGTGCAACTATAAGCTCATCGCCAATGAAAATCATCAGAGCTTCAAGCTATTCTTATTCTTGATTCTTATCCATATTCTAGACCAGTCTAATCTTCGATATCAACATATTTAACCAGTGAAATCCTTAAACTAGAGAATCTTCCCAAAGAAAATAGAGATTTGCATGCTTGGAACATTTCCCACCACCACTGCAAATGGCAGTTGGAGGTTTTTTACTAGACATATAAACTAGATATACTCCAAGTCTTTAATTGATATGGGATTTATGACCACACCAATGCTGACATCTTAGAGTGTATCTTCCTAAATTATACTTATGAGGAAAGGCTCCGTAAATTGGGTAGTCATTTTGGAATAAAACTCATTCAACTTTTGTTATGTCCTTCCAGTTCCTGTTATATCTAGATCTAAGATACATGTATCTGTTTATCTTATTAAGCCTGAATGCAAGAGGGAATGTTAATTTGAGTCTAAATCTCACAACACTTAATAACTTAAAGTATAGTTGGATTATATGTGTAGAAAAATATTGACCAAACTAGCTAGTCATTTTGGGATGAAACTAATTAAGTTGGCATGGTAATTGAGTCATATCCAAGCCCGTTCAATTTCTATTACAACACATCTCCCCGTTTACATTATTATCCTCCCAGGCTGCACGTCTCAGGTCCTCCAGTCGCTGTTATGTGTCCTCTACATCTCCAGCTATAAAAACATTTTGATATTTAAGAATACTTTTAATATTTAAGTAGTCGTTTTGAGATCTAAGTGACTCATTTAACATTTACAATAAGAATTTTAATTCACGCTAGCAAAATTTGCATCTAATAACTACTTTTCCTTTTGATTAACGCTCACTAAGTTTTCTTAGCAGTAGGGCCCTCCTCCCAACAATTCTGGCTGTGTCTGGAAATCGCACATCAGCGGGTGAGCAACAAACTGAGACCCTTTCCAAAACGGTCGCAAACCTTTAGAGATTCGATATCTAATGCAAGATCTAATCAGTAATCAAACCCTGGTGGTCAACAAGGCCACCAGTCATAGCAGGACTTCACATCTTTCCCATTCAATTCCCCGATAGAATTACCCATCCAAAAATTAAAAAAATAAAAAAAAATCCCCGATAGCAGAAAAGATGCAGTTCATCCTCACAGAAGCTGATATTGACACTCACCACCCTACAACATCCTTTTCCCGTCTGCGATCACTGTCGCCATTTCAAAAAAAATAAAAGATAATAATAAGTGAAAAAAGAAAGAGGGTTGAACAATCACGAACCTTTAGCAGACGTTCCCACCGCGAAGAAATTCCATCGCCGCACGACCGTACCTTCTGAAACTGCACGATGTCAAGCTTCCTAGTGATCAAGCCGACCTGGAAGTAGATGTAATCGGAAGGCGGCAGATCGACCCTGATCTCATCGACATTAAACCACAGAAAGAATTTCTGGACCTGGATGCCCCTGAGGTTGGTGATGGAGCCGTAGTGGATTTTGCCCGTAATCCGACGGTCATAGTAGACGAGGTAGTCAAACTGGATGTAGCAGGGTTTCTGGAGCTGGACGACGAAGGAGCCATCGTCGGAGACAGAGTAGGAGACAACGGAGTCGGGAAGGAGGCCGGCGGGTAGGCCAGAGAGACGCAGAGCGTCGTAGACGTTGGGTTTAGGAGTCGGCTCTGAGGGAGACTGGGCGGCGGAAGCGGCGAGGAAGTGGGAGAAGAGGAGAAGGTAAGGAAGGCAGAGGAGGAGAGATGATGGCTGCAACATATTCTCCTGTTAGTCGTATTTCAGGTGTTTGTTTGAACTTGAAGAGAGCGGTGGAAGAGAGTCGGAAGAGATATTTGAAAGCCGGGGGCAGACTTGCAGAGCCACTGCCGTACAGATTGGAATTGCACGACAGTTACAGTTCCCGCGAGTCGACGCATCCAGGCGGACCGTGGTATCCTTTTCGGATTTGGATTAAGGGCAGTTTGGTAGAGATGAAAGAACGCACCCGCCCTATTTTCACATTTCCATCTGTTTAAAAAAAAAAATTCACATTCCTTATTTTTTCTACTATTGCGTATATACTTGAATATTTTTTGTATATTCTAGTGTAATTATTCTATCTATTTTATCGTTATTTTCTTTGCTCAAAAATCTTGATTATTATTTGTGTCATATCAAATCACTCTCATTTTTAATTTTTTTTTCTTTTGTCTCTATTCTTCATCCTCATTACTAAACCAACATCAAAGTGTATAATTAAAGCAATCTTTATCTAATTTTCTTAATGAGTTTTCTTCTAATTTTTATTTTAATTAATTTATTTAAGAAGTGTACGAAAACAAACTACATTTTCTCCTTAATTATTTATTGTGTCGGGGGATGCTTTTTTTATTAGTATTGCACACTGTGTGTGTTGACATTTTTATATTACATATTGAAGCTCCAACAGCAATTAATAGGGGATGCTAACAGAGCAACAGTTTTGTTGGTCACGGAGTCTATAATAGGAATGTTAAGTGGCATTGTGCTTAGGTTTAAAACCTCATAAGTGGATTTCGGCTTGATTTTTGGGCAGGAGTATTTTGTCTTCCTTAAAAATATGTGGAAGTTTGTTATTATCTTCCTTTGAATGGTCTCTTTAGTAAATGGGTGAATGAGTTTGTTCTGTAATATCAAATGTAACAATGTACAAATATCAATAAAAAACAATTATCATGGGACAAAGCCTCTAATAAGATTCGAACCATGGACAGGCTGTTATTCAATCATCCATGACCACAACGCTATTCTTGTCATGGCATCAGGAGGATACGTTTGGTATAATGAAGTTGGGAAATTTTTCATATTAAAGATTTTTTTAAATTAAAAAGCAATGTGACATGATCAAGGTAATCTTTCGAAGTGGAAAAAATATAAAAAGGTAAAATAGTTAGATGAATTAAAAAGAAAAATAATTAAAATATAAAAAAGCAACGATGTAAAAGCAAAGCATCATCTTTAAGGAATATAAGTGGAGAAGAAAGTTAGGAAATTGAAAAAAAAAAAAATTCTAAAAATATGAGATCAAGATGCTTTAACAGAGATAAAATAGGAAGAAACATGATAATTACATAAAAATGATTAAAATATATAAGCAAAAATTAAAAAATAAAATAATTAGATAATTAAAATATAAAATTATTTTTGAACATTTCAATAGGAAGAAATAATTTTCCACCTATCATTGTCACCGCATTAAGTAATATGTGAAATGGTATAAAAAAATGCAAACAAAAAAGTGCAAACAGACGCATCCGAATCGGACTATCCTAGAATGCGTACCCATCCACCTGCATAATTTGCATTTCGCATAATTTACGTGTTTCATTGTCATTATTTTCCAAAGTTTTGTCCTCCTTACCACTAAACGCTGGCAGAAGGAATGGTGAAGGTCATAAGTAGACATTGTCATTTTGACATTGATACGATCCTAATTCCAGTATTGACAGAGATGGACTGGCTTTTGGTCGGTGAACTCGCGGGTTAGAGAGATGCAGGTGGCGTTCTGCGATTGGTTACCGAGGGCTGAACGATTGTAATCACCAGACCAACCGATTGCGTTGCTCCATTTCAGCAAAATTCCAGCAAAATTCCAGCATTTGCTTTGATCTCGTTGGATTGTCACATGTGGATGATAAAATTCTTTAAATAAACAAAGGCAATGACTGTAATCATAAAGGGATATTGTACGAGAGAAATAAGAACAAAATGGCAGATATCGCAGGCAGGCGGACGGCCAGATTGGACCGATTGACTAATAATATATTGGTGTCTTCCATAGTCTTAACCAAAATGGCTACCCACATTGATGGGCTTTCCTTTAAGAAATTGATCCCCTCTAGCTACACCCACCACATGGACGTCATGTATCTTCGCTCCCATATTACCTGTTTTTATAATTAATCTACCCAAGTCTTCTACTAGAGCTATTGACTGAGAAAACAGTAATTTAAGGACTACGGATGTTGAATCGCCTTCAAATAATCTTTTTTAGGAGCATTCAAGTAAACTTAAGGTTCACTTGGAAAGCGACAAAAATTTCATAAAAAATTTATAATTTACCGCGTATAAATTTTTTAAGTAGGAAAAAAATATGATATAATACAAATAATGATGAGAAGTAAAAATAATAAAATTACAATAGATGAGTTAATTGTATATGTAGTTTTATATAAATAATTGAAAAATGCGATAATTTTATAAGAAGATGTGAAAAAATAATTTAAAAAATAAGATAATTGTCACAAATGAAAAAGTTTTTAATGTAAACAAATACACATTTAATATCATAGTCTACATCACAACCCGATAAAACTTCGTTAAATCATCGCCAGAAATATTGTTATTTAGCAATGGAGAGGACAAATCTCCTAGTTCTACACTTCTACTTTTTTACAGCAATTTCGGCCATTCGCTTTTTTTTATTTTTTTTTTATTTTTTTAGGTTTCATCTCAGAGTCACTTTATTTATAATATTTGTATTTCTATTCCATTACATCGGTGTGATCCAGGTGCAAGTGCACTTTCATGGACAGACAGATGGAAGAAAATTAGAAGTATCTTTTTCTCGCGAGCCATTAGACAAATTCTATCCAATCAATAGTCAGTGAATGGTTGCTTTCAATGCATGGCTGCTTGTATTTGTGGACTTGCTTAGCCAAACCAATTAGTCATCGCTCGTGATTTTCATTTGGGTTGACAACGGATTCCATCAGCATAATAGATCATCTAAATAATTATTACATATTGTTTGAAAGGGAATACTTCTATGAAACAATTTCGTAAAATTCTTTTCTTTTTTGAAATGTCAATCGTTGATGAAATATTCGATCTATTTATTATATTTAATATCATTTGTTTAGACGAAAGATCAATTTTCATTCTAATCTTATAAGTAGATAGGTCACATTTACTCAAAAATATGTGTATTTATGTGTAAATTGTAAAAAATTGTTAAATCCATTTACACATATATTATAATGCAACAACATTTTATAGGATCATTTGTCTGCATATTATTGATATTTTAGATAATTTAGATGTTAAAAAAATACTTTAAAGTTGATATTTAATATTAAACTATTTTATTACGTTGATTTTACATATTTATAAATATGACCCATATCCAGCGAAATTAAAAAAAATTAAACAGATTTCTAAAATACTATAAATGATACTAAATACAATAAATGATGCGAATTTTCTATCAATAATCAAGATTTTAAAAATAAATAAAGTTTCGTATAAGCATCCCGTTATTTGAAAGTTCAAATGACTGAGTTCCAGTCTTCTCAGACGGTCAAGATGATTTCCTCACATCATTTTTCTATCTATTATTTTCACATTTACTTTTCTCGCCATTTTTTTTTTTCATCTCCAGGGTCAAAATCCAAGCAGATATGAAGACGACAAACAAAGAGCAAGGAACGGCCAGGGACAGAGCCATCATAGAGAAAAAGGAAAAAGAAATAAATAAATAACGTGACGAAATATTTTTTTGGCAGCGTGCTGACGAGTGACTAATACGGAATACATGCATCTTCCGATGTGGACGAATCCTCGGATCTGAAACGGAAACAGACTAAAAATCGGCTCGTACAACCATACCTTAGTATTGTTGTTATTTTTAGGAATAGAAAAAATATTTTCGAAAAAAGAAAGATTTCATTCCACCGTAATTTCATTCTCATTTCATTTAATTTTGTCAGCAAAAACAGCCGACCCGAAAATTTTCAGTACACGATTCAATGCATTTGCAATGTTATTGTTTATTGCAATAATATTGTCCAATTGAATATTTGGGTTTCTTTATAGGTAAGATGATAAAGATTTTGCAGAAGAAATTTTTTAAAAGGCGAAAAAGCGATATGATTAAGAAGAAAAGAATAAACAAAAATTAGATACTGTAGGTGTATGAAAAATTCTGAAAAATATTCGAAATGTGTAAATAATAATAATGAAATATAATGATTAGATACGTAAGATGTGAATTGACATTGAAAACGTGAAAAAAAATTACACCTTGCAGAAAGGACCTTGATTGTTCAACGTCAGAAACAAAGGAGAGCAATATATAATTAGGAAGTTGAAAAAAAAATATTTTCTAAAAATATCAGATCAAGATGCTGTAACGGAGATAAAATAGGAACAAATATGATGATTATATAAAAATGATTGAAATATATAAGCAAAAATTAAAAATTAAAATAATTAGATAATTAAAATATAAAACTATTTTTGAAAATTTCAATTGGAAGAAATAATTTTCCACCTATCATTGTCACCGCATTAAGTAATTAATATTTGAAATGGTATAAAAAAAAATGCAAACAAAAAAGTGTGAACAGACGCATCCGAATCCGAATATACTGGAATGCGTACCTATCCACCTGCGCAATTTGCATTTCGCATGATTTACGTATTTCATTGTCATTATTTTCCAAAGTTATGTCCTCCTAACCACTGAACGCTGGCAGAAGTCATGGCGAAGGTCATATAAGCAGACATTGTCATTTCGACATTGATAGGATCCTAATTCCAGTTTTGACATAGATGGACCTTGGCTCTTGGTCGGTGGACCCGCGGGCTAGAGAGATGCAGGTGGCGTTCTGCGATTGGTCGTTGGTTGGTTACGGAGGGCTGAGCGATTATAATTACCAGACCAACCCATTGCATTGATCCGTTTCAATAAAATTCCAGCATTTGCTTTGATCTCGTTAGATTGTCGCATATGGATTATAAAATTCTTTAAATAAAGAAAGACGAAGACTGTAATGATAAAGGGTTATTGTGCGAGAGATATAAGAACAAAATGGCGGATATTGCAGGCAGGCAGACGGCCAGATTAGACCGATTGACTAATAATATATTGGTGTCTTCCATAGTCTTATCCAACATGGCTACCCACATTGACTGGTCTTTCCTTTAAGAGATTGATTCCCTCTAGCTACACCCACCACATGGACGTCATGTATCTTCGCTCCCGTAGTACCTGTTTTTATAATTAATCTACCAAAGTCTTCTACTAGAGCCATTGATTGAGAAAACAATAATTTAAGGACTAAGGATGTTGAATCGCCTTCAAATAATCTTTTTTAGAAGCATTCAAATAATCTTAAGGTTCCCTTGGAAAGTGAAAAAAATTTCATAATTTACCGCATATAAAATTTTTAAGTAGGAAAAAAATATGAGATGATATAAATAAGGGTGAAAAGTAAAAATAATAAAATTAAAATAGATGAATTAATTGTATATGTAGTTTTATACAAATAATTAAAAAATATGATAGTTATATAAGAATATGTGAAAAAATAATTTAAAAAATAAGACAATCAAGTGAAAAAAATTTAGTGTAAACAAACACACATTTAATATCATGATCTACATCACAACCTGATAAGACTTCGTTAAATCATAGCCAGAAGTATTGTTATTTAGCAATGGAGAGGACAAATCTCCCAGTTCTACACTTCTACTTTTTTACAGCAATTTCGGCCATTCCTCTTTTTTTTTTTTTTTTTTTTTTTTTTTTTTTAAGGTTTCATCTCAAAGTCACTTTATTTATAATATTTGTATTCCATTCCATTACATCAGTCTGATCTAGGTGCAAGTGCACTTTCATGGGCAGACAGATGGAAGAAAATTAAAAATATCTTTTTCTCGCGAGCCATTAGATAAATTCTAATCCAATCGATAGTCAACGAATGGTTGCTTTCAATGCACGGCTGCTTGTATTTGTGGACTTGCTTAGCCTAACCAATTAGTCATCGCTCGTGATTTTCATTTGGGTTGACAACGGATTCCATCACCATAATAGATCATCTAAACAATTATTGCATATTGTCTGAAAGGGAATACTTCTACGAAACAATTTCCTAAAATCCTTTGCTTTTTGAAACATGGATCATTCACAAAAAAGCAATCTATTTATTGTATTCAACGCTATTTGTTTAGTCAGGAGATCAAATTTCATCCTAATCCAATACGCAGATAGGTTAAGTTTGCTAAAAAATAGGTGCGTTCATGTGTAAATTTTAAAAAACACTTATATTCATTTACACATATATTATAATGCAACAATACTTTATAGGATTATTTATCTGCATATTATTGATATTTTAGATGGTTTAGATGTTAAAAAAACTGCTTTAAAATTAATATTTTGATATTAAACTATTTTATTACGTTGATTTTATATATTTATAAATATGACTCATATCCAGCAAAATTAAAGAAATAAAAAAAATTACAGGATACTATAAATGATGCTAAATACAATAAATTGAGTGAATTTTCTAACAACCATTGAGATTTTAAAAATAAATAAAGTTTCATATAAGCATTCCCGTTATTTGAAAGTCAATGGTAATAAAAATAAATAAAGTTTGATATAAGCATTCCCGTTATTTGAAAGTTCAAATGACTGAGTTCTAATCTTCTCAGACGGGCAAGATGATTTCCTCGCATCATTTTTATATCTATTATTTTCACATTTACATTTTTCGCCATTTTTTTTTTAAATTTCCAGAATCAAAATCCAAGCAGATATGAAGACGCCAAACAAAGAGCAGGGAACGGCCAGGGACAATGCCATCAGAAAGAAAAAGGAAAAAGAAATAAATAACGTGACGAAATATTTTTTTGGCAGCGTGTTGACGAGTGACTAATACGGAATACATGCATCTTCCGATGTGGACGAATCCTTGGATCTGAAACGGAAACAGCCTAAAAATCGGTTAGTACAATCATACCTTAGTTTTGTTGTTATTTTTAGGAACAGAAAAAAAAATTTCAAAAAAGAAAGATTTCATTCCACCGTAATTTCATTCTCATCTCATCTAACTTTGTGAGCAAAAACAGCCGACCCGAAAATTTTCAGTACACGATTCAATGCATTTGCAATATTATTGTTTTCTGCAATAATATTGTCCAATTGAATATTTGGGTTTCTTTATAGGTAAGATGATAAAGATTTTGCAGAAGAAATTTTTTAAAAGGCGAAAAAGCGATATGATTAAGAAGAAAATAAACAAAAATTAGATAATGTAGATGTATGAAAAATTATGAAAAATATTTGAAATGTGTAAATAATAATAATGAAATATAATGATTAGATACATAAGATGTAAATTGATACTGAAAACGTAAAAAATAAAATAAAATAAAATAAAAATTTACACCTTTCAGAAAGGACCTTGATTGTTGAACGTCAGAAACAAAGGAGAGCGTTCAGAGTATGGGCTAAAAAAAATATTTATTTATTTATTTCTTTCTTTATCATAAGGTCTTCTGTACGCCACCTAACAACATGAATAAACGAACATGGGCTTGGAAGATGGAATGAGCTACACGTTAGGACATTTTGGATGGAAATGAGAAAAAGAATATAGAAAACGCAACATAAAAGAGAGATAATATGGACAACTTATAAAAATAAAATAAATAAAGACAGAATTGATGAGGTTTTTAATAAGATAATGGAAATAATCACTAGGATAATAATGGAAAAAATAAAATTATTAAGTAATTAAAATACAAATTCATATTGAAAAGAGCTCCGATCGTCTGTGATTAGTAGCATATTGCTTGAGTTGCAACTTACTGATCCAATGCAATCAACAGTTGGTAGCCTGCCGTTTAGCGGATAAGTGCTAAGGTGGGTTCAAAATGCATCAGCAGCGATTTGCGTGCATTTGTGGTATCTTGTCTCCCCCAAAAAGCGTGCGGGAACATCCACAGTGGCAGCAATGAGTATTATTTGTTAGATAAAGAATAAGCAAAATTGTTAGATGACTATAGAACTTTACAGGAAAAATTGTTAGAATGTCTTAAAAGCCCGATTGTAAGATAATATTTGAAATAATTGTAATATATAAATATTAAAAAATGGTCGCATGATCTTTTTTATTTTTTTTACACTAACACATGAGTCCAAGCATTTATCACTTATAAAATTTTATAATATTCGAATATTATTTAATATTTTAATATCAAAATAAAAACTCATTTTTCAAGTGCGAGAGGCCCTTGGAAAATGGGCACTTGAAAAATGGGATTTTATAATTTTCAATATTCAAAATAAATATTAAATAATATTGAAATACTGTAGCATTTCGTATCTAAGAAATGCATGTTTAGGCTTACATGTTAGCAGTTAAAATTTTTTTTAAATGAATTACGATTCACGACAACGGTTGCGTGGAAACTCAAATGCAATCGGTGGATTGGATTGGCGCCGGTCACTAACTAGGAATTAGTAATTACCCACATAACGCCTACGCCACCAAACGGTGATTGAAGACCGGGCTCACCTACCAGCGTAAATGATATAATGCAGCCGTCCAAAATATATCCGCTCGATATTCTAAGTCGTACTTCTGCATATTCTAGTAACCTTATCTAGGAAGCGGTTTTTTATATTTAGGATTTCGAAGTATCATTGCCTGCTCTAGGGTGTCAAGCGGATTGGGTTGAGCTGGTTTGATGGGATTACTATAATCTTAACTCATTTTAAAATTTTAATCTTAATTTATTTATTAGCTCATTTAAAATTTTTCAACCGCAATTCATTTATAACTCGTTTAATAAATAAATTAATAGGTAGATAATGGATCATCTATTTATTGTAAACAAATTGAAAACAAGCTAATTTAAAATCTTATTTGATACTATTACATGAAATAAGCTTGAAAACTGAAAAAACATGTTAAAGGTAATGATGAAGAGTCAAAGAAGATAGAGAAAATAAAATTATGGTTGGAGTTATAGCTTATAAACTATCTTCAAAGGGTTGTTAACAAGTTAATAGGTCAACCGGTGTAACAGATCATTAATCAGGTTAACAGGTTATAAGTATCTCAGACATGATCATTTATTTAATTAAACCAATCTTAACTCATTTATAAACGAGTTTTACAGGTGGATTTATGGGTTGGCTTAATCCATTAACATTACTGCCCTGCTCCTTCATTCTATTAGACTGCATATATTTGCAATTTTGCATATGCAAATCATGAAAAAGATTTTATTTGTCCATTCTCCAGCCAATTAAATTTATATTTTATCCGGTAAATGAATCATGCAGTGGATTGATGAAGGTGTTATGTGCCGTTAAAAACTATATGTAATTGATAGAAAATCTACTATGTATATTATATTTAGCATAATTTATTTAACTAAATGACTAAGTTTCATCAAAATCAAAACATGTGCATTAGCTATATTTCCTTAAATATATGTTCATTATAAATAATGAAAAATGCCTAGACCCGTTCACATCTACATTAAAATGTAATAATTCTCTAAATAAAAAAATGTAACAATACTTTAGAGTATCATTTATTCACATAAGAATTATGTTTTAGATATTGAAAATATAATTTTAAAAATGGCATTTAACATTCAATCATTTTATTATATTAATTTTATACATTTATAAATGGAGCTTAGACATAATGATAATAGACAATGAAAGTTTTTCATAATAATATAAATAATGTGAAATACAATAAATTTTTTTTTATCTATAATCAAAGTTGTAGAAATATGTGATATTACACGGAAGAGGGGATTTAGTAGAAGCATGACCCATTTGATGAATAATTACTTAATATGCAAAATTAAATCTTTACATTCTCTTTCACCCGGGATGTCATGTGCCCATTCAAAATATGATAACACAGTTATCAAAAAATAAAAATTCAAACCAAAGTGTTTACCAAGAAAGTCACTTAAACTCCTCTTTGCTCGCCAACCAAATAATATGACGGTCAAAGTGTCGTCCAATTGGATGAAATGTGATGAAATTTAGAGAGGGACTGGATAAGAAGTTGTCGTGTGATGGAGAAAAGCATGTGGAAAGAGTTTAAGAAAAAAATTATTAAAAGTAAAAGAGTGTCAAGACAAATGATTAGGAGTAAAATGTATAGGATTGTCACATGGACAAATGGGATGAAAAAAATTAAAAGAAAAGTAGTTAAACAGTTAAAATGACATAGGGGCGGTTTGGCATGGGTTAAAAGTTAAAATTTTTTGACATGTTTTACTGGTTGAAAAAACGTCAATCATTAATTTTGTCTGTCGATACTTATGCATGCATTAACTGCAATTGAGTCATACGGGCAGAAGAATCACAATGTCATTTCACTGAAGCCTCTGCTGCGCTGCAAAGGAGCATTTTCAACATCACTGGCGTTGCTATTCACATATACGGTGGCCAATAGTGTTTGAAAAATAACTTGAAAATGACAATTTTTTTATTTGCGCCCAAAGGTTTGAAAAGTTTTACAGACCTTTGTGAGTTTTCATTATTACCAAACAACCCCACAATAGAAAAGTATACAAAAAAGTAAGAAGAAAAAAAAAAATCCCTAAATGCCAAACACACGAGTAACATTGAAAATTTCCATTAGAAAAATAACATGCGAAATGAAAAGAGTAGCATTCCAAATTGGAAAATTAAGCTATTCAATGAGACGATCTTAGGCAGGCTCTGTAGAAGCTGCTGCTCCTTCACATGCAAAGTCCAAAAAGATCCCAGTTTTCTGGTGGAGGTGGGTTGTTCCACAATCCAGATTTGTTGGGCTATTGGCCTATTTCATGGGCCATATTCTGGCCCATTTAGAGAAATGTTCAAAATCAAAATTCCAATAATGGATTCCTTGGTTTTGGGTCTGGGATGGCGATGGAGAAGGAGACGGAAAGGCAAAGGGAAGAGATATGGAATAAGACGACGGTCCCGCTGGTACTGCAGCTGGTGAGCTCACGACTCCCGCAGCGCGATGTCATCTCTCTCTTGCTTCTCAGTCCTTGGTGCTATCGTGCGCTTGTCTCCCACCGCCCTCTCTGGCAGGTTCCTCTTCTTCGTCTTTCTGCCATCTGATTCCATCCCTCTGGTTAGCCGTCTCAGCTTTTCATTCGTTCCGCCGCCTCAAATTTTGTTTGTATGATGATTGTGATAGGATGTTGCATCTTCTTTTTTAGTAGTTATTATTATTGTTTTTTGAAAGAAATAGTCTGTCTTGGTTTTGCAGGCGCTTGATTTGCGGGAGATGACTAATGGTGGAGAAAGATTGATTGCTGCTCTCTCACTGGTTACCTTTTGATCTCTCTCTTTCAACTGATAAACTCCACCGAGTGAATGCACCACTGATGTGCTGCAACTGAAAATAGAAAGCTCACGTACTATAGTCTTGCAAACATTCGATGGAGATCAATGTCTAAGTAAATAACTATGGTTGGCTGGTTCTTCTGTTCCTTTTGGCATTCTGCTACGATCGATGATTACAGCAAGTGCACTTGGTCTGTAGGACTGGATCTTGCATTCTGGATTTGCATTAATTTTGGCTCTCATGCTTTCCTTGTTTCGCAGCCTAGATATTGCAACATCGAGCACATAAACCTTGAATTTATGCAGGATGTTGAGGACAAGCATCTTATTAGGCTAAAAAACGAGGTAATAATATAAGTATAGCTTGATGAAATTCTGTAATTGGAATTTGGATGTGCGATGACTTGCAGCTTGGATGCCATAAACACTAATGCAAGATGGCAATAGAAGGCAATTCGGGTCAATGCATCGACCTTCTTGCTAATTCTTTTTCATTGTCATGGAATGCAAAGCTTGAAAGTGGGGATAATGTTTGGAAACCCCGTTTTAATTAGCTACTATGGTTCATGGGTTGCTTTGGTGTTTGATGGAGCATGTAAATAAAATCTCAATAATCCGCAACATTGATGGATCATGTGCTCAGGTCTTCAATCATATAGTAATCCCATGCCCATACGTGAAATCAAATCAGACAGTCATTTGTCTAATGCATGGTGCATGAGTGGCCTAGCATTCTATTTATAGAAGTCACTAACTAAACCTCTGGGATTGCTCTGTCTTTAATTGTCACATTTCATTCTGGTCAAGTCAGGAACTAGATTGTTACTAGGAAAAAATGGTTGTATATAAAAGAACAATTGCTTGAAGAGTTAGAATCAGTTGACTATTTGATTTCAACTCATTGATCCATGGAGAGTGGGCTGGACAATATTGATGGTAAATATTGGCACTTTGGATGCTTCATGAGGCCAAGAGGGTAGTCCCCCAACATTTTGCTCAATCTTGTTACATGATGATTGTATTTTGGAAGATACACCTGGACGAGTCCAAATGTCTTGGTTCAGGAACTATTAATTTACAGACTCCATGCCATAAAAAATATTCCAGTTTCTTGTTGAAAAACTAACCTCCTTTTTCTATGCTTTTGTACAAATAATGGTGCTTGTTCTTGGACAGTGCATGGAGTCTCTTCAAGGTTTACAAACTCTAAATCTGAATGGCTGCCAGAAGATTTCAGACGATGGAATTGATGCTATAACTATTGCTTCTCCAAAACTCAAGAGTCTCTCAGTCTACTGGAACGTGAGGTGTTATAACTTTCTATATTATTTCCTCTCATATTTGCGGCATCTTTGAAGATAAGGTTAATCAATGCTCATTTTTCACTCACGCTTCCTGGTTCTTTAGTACCCATTTTTTAACTTAATAATTCAGTTAGTACACCATTCTAGCAAGTCTCTTAAAAGGGATAGTCTGCATTAGCAAATCAAGTTGGGTTAGCTGATTTGTCAATTAAAGTGATTAATTTTTATACTGATCTATGACTATTGGATAATTGACTGAGGTCAGGGTAACTGATTTGGGTATAAAGCATTTGGTGAAGAATTGTAAAGACATAAGAGATCTCAACTTGAGTGGCTGTAAGGTAAATCTCTTTATGACTGGTGTCTGCCCTATGAGCTTCAACTTGAAGCCACTGCCTCTTTCAGCAGTGGCATGCTATCCATCTCTAAATTTATTGACATTCTGAAGATCGTTGTATCATCTTACTCACTTGCCATTGAAGTGCAAACTGGAATTGTTTGCTACACCGTGGACATGAATAAAGCTTGTTATGGGGTGTTTAGGAGTTTGATAAGTTTTGAAATTTTGGTTCGAAGTAGCATCATTTTCTCTTTTCTTTTCCTCTGAGATTAATAGGTGCTTGCAATCTCATTGGCATCAATACTTGGCATATTTTCTTCACTTCAGAATTCAGGTCAAGAAATCAACTGTACTTTGTTTTCTTTACATTGCTTATTCTTACATGTTTAGGTTGTCAATCTGCAATCCTTCCTTCCTCAACTTTTCTGAAACATGGAAACTTGTGTCCTTTCCTTTCCCCTCTTTTTGTATACCAATGAGTCTTACAGCCTCATATCAGGATGTATGTTTTGCAGCCACTCTCATGGTACTGCATTATTTTGTGAACTGCAGAACATTTCAGATAAAGGTTTGCAACTAATTGCTGACAATTACCAAGAGCTGGAGCAGTTGAATTTGACCAGGTAGGTACCATTCCTTGCAGTTCACATTCGATTTTGAAAATAATCACAGCAGTGCTCAACAAAGTATCCAAGCTCTAGTCACAATATAATGAAGCCCTGAAGATGATATGGGTCCTAAATTGTTGATAAATTTCAATGGGAATTTCTGATTGAAAACAACTGAAGTATCCACCAAGTGCATTCTTTCTTTTTTCCTTTTTCTCTGTCAGACACTCATTCATTATGTATCTAGATTGTCATTAACATCAAATGTGGCCAATTTTATTCTCTGCAAATAGAATTTCTCGTTTCATTATGTTGTGGGCAATGAGATCAACTGCCTTGCATCCAAACCATTTGTGCCCCTATAAAACTCAAGGTTTGAGGAAACAATACATCCTCAGTCACGGATCATGCAGTCCCCTTATACAGACTTCAATTCTAGATGCAGCTAGCCTAGATGTTTTCTGGATTTTAATCTTTGTTTTCTACTTGAAAAAATAGGTACTCGACTTCTTAATTGTTGACATTTCTTGAGTCATTGCACATTTCGTGCTTACAGATGTACTGCAACCCTCTGATCTTACCTAGGTGTATCAAGCTAACAGACAGTGGATTACAACAGATCCTTGCCAAGTGTTCTTCTCTACGAAGTTTGAATCTTTATGCCCTTTCAAGGTGCACCACAATAACAAACTATTTTTAAGTTAACAGTCTTATTTTGACATTTATGCATGGCTTGCTTTCTTGATTCTTTAATTTGAACGACTGGACAGGCTTTGGACTTCTATTAGCTTGTAACTAACATTGGCCTCTTCTTCTCTTGCAGCTTAACAGATGAGACTTACATGAATTTCATGTATCTTCCAAATCTGGAATTCTTAGATCTATGTGGTGCACAGGTAAATTCAATCCTCTAAATACATCCAACATTAAAATTTCCATTTCTAGGTAGGTTTTTTGTAATTGTTTCCAACAGAAGCAGTCTTTACATTATTGGCACCACTTGTTCAGTTTAGGCTGCCCGTTGTTGAACAAGTTTGGGCTGACCAGCACCTGTTCAGTTTGGATCATATTTCCACCAGATCAGGTGATCCTTCCTTTGTGAATCAAAATGGTGAGGCATGATGAGTAATTCATATCTAATTCAACTATCATGGTCAGTCAAATACTGTAAATGGGGTTATTTTTATTTTTTTTTTTATGTCTCTCATCTACACAAACTCACTAGAAAAAAGTCAGTTGCATCGAAAAGAGTTAGTCCAGTCTATAGTCCAGTCTATAGTCCAGTCTACCAGATGAAGCAAATTGACAACTTCTTATTGCATGAATCTCCCTTTTGTTGATTATTTTTAACTATTAGAATATGTTGCAGCATTTGTCGGACCAAGGTCTTTCCTGTATAGCCAAGTGCAGAAATCTTGTTTCTTTGAATTTGACATGGTAAGTTGAAGCTTCCTGCAAACAAGAACTTCCCAAGGTATTGTAAGTTAAAAAAGTTAAATCAGGTCCTTATGTAATCTGATAGGTGTGTGCGTGCCACCGATGTGGGAGTCATTGCTGTTGCAGAAGGCTGTCCCAACCTTGAATTTCTGAGGTAAGATATCAGAAATTTCTTGGGAACTTTAAGCACCTTTTCTTTTGGTTATGATCAGGCCACTAATCTGTTGTGGGCACTGCAGCTTGTTTGGCATTGTTGGGGTGACTGACCAATGCCTGGAGGTCCTCTCACAATTCTGCTCAGCCACACTCAAGACCCTGGATGTGAACGGGTGTATCGGCATCAAGGTACCAACACCTTTATATCCTCTTCTTGGGGAAACTATCTTGTGCGACATCCACTCAATGCAATATCAAAATGATTGCGAATTGGCGGAAGTGGGAAAAAAGTACGCAACCCATAAAGGCATTGTTTGGGGTAATATAACACGGCAAGTGGTCACAAGTACTCATGCAATTGTAATGCAAAGTACACATGCAAAAGCATGCATGCAATAGAACCCAAAGTAGACATGCAAAATATGTACACCTGAAAGTACATCAACAAAATAAGTACACCAGATGCAGCGCACAATTTTGGAAGAGGATTAGGACAGTGCTGGGATCGTTCTCATGGGACGGTCCATGGCACTGCTTTGGCCACGTCACTAGATGGCTCCATCCCCTCTCTTGAAGTTCACGTCCTAGGATGATGTGGGCAAAGCAGTACTGTGGACTGTCCACACACTGTCCTAATCCTCTTCTCAAAATGTAAACCACCATCCCCGTTACTATTGCATGAGTATTTTTTTTTCAACTTTATGAATAGCATGGGTGTGTTGACTGCTGAAACTGACTCAAATCTCTGCCATGGGTAGTATTTCTTGGCAGAGCATTTATCTATAATAAATATCAAATAAGGCTGGTCCAAAAACATGTTTTTTATTTTTTTTGAAAATTTTTTAATTGAGCTGTCAATTTAGGTGTATTTGATTTATGAGTAAATTTTATATTTTAGTAAGTACGTATATATTTATTTTGGATTTTTAATCATCAGCGTATTTTAGTTATAAAAATGACTAAAATACTCTTATGTTTAAAAATTCAAAATAAATATGTATGTATATCCAAAATAGTAAAAATTAGCCTATAAATTAAATATACATAGATTAATAATTTTATCTATCTGAAATGAGGTCATTTCAGACCAGTCTAAAACCCCATCAAATAATGCATCTACTTGTTTTGCTCTAATCTAAGCTAGTGTCTTTTGCAAATTTCCTTAGAGACGCAGCCGTGAAGAACTGCTCCGGCTTTTCCCACATTTGAAATGCTTCAAGGTACACAGCTAGATCTTGGTGGATGTGGAGCTGCTGGAAACCTTTCTTAACTCAAGAGGATCTCTCGGATGCTGATGCGGTAGTCTTCAACTTATGGTAAATTATTGCCAAAGGTAGTTACGCTTTAAGGATGCATGCAATTTTCATTTCCTGTGGGTGGCATAGGGCAAGATTCTTGTCAGGGAGTGCGTTGAATTGTTGAAACAAGTGACATGCGTGTATTTTATCTTCTATGGTACTGGACACACTGTAAATGGGGATGCAGCCTAGAAAAATGACGTTTACACTTTATTTGGACTTGGAATCTTCTTTGAAGCCATCAGCTTGCTGACAACCAATGGGCAGCCATACATGTAAAATTCACAATCCATTCAAATCGTCTTGCCATCGTTGAGAAGTTCTCAAGTGATCTAAAATTCCCCTTGACATGAACACTTCGTAGTTAATTTTTTGGGTCGGCACAAGTTGGAAGATCAGGAATAGTGGGGGAATTTTAATTTCGCGCCAGGCCAGACTTCGAAGACATCCGGTTGGGTGTGAATTTTTATTTTTATTTTTTGATGAATGGGTGTGAATTTTTATTAACTTTTAGAAAAGCTCAAATAAGATAATGATGATAAATAGAGGTGCTCTTGATATTTGAGTTACAGAGGATGGCAACTTTCGGTGATGGGAATATGTATTTATCTATTCCCACCTCCATTTCTGCCTGATTTTGGGACCAAAAAGTCGTCGTCGTAATGCAAGCTGGTTCAACCCTCGGGTGCAGTGCATGATGTGAAAGGTTGCTTGCATTTCGGCCGTGGGTTATTGGGCATGAATCCCTTTCAAGCCTTTATTATTTAACAATTTCAGTATTATTATTCGATATAAAAGGTGTGTTTGGCAATTTGAAAAAGTTGTCAAGTTAAAACTTTTCAATCTAAAACTTTTCACTCTCTATAATTACTCTTTTTTAAATTATTTTTTACACATATTTCTATATAACAATCCTACTTTTCAATCATTTCTACACAACTACCAATACAACTAATCTATTTATTTTAAATTTATTTTCTTTATTCTTCATTATTATCCCTACAATATCACATCATTTTCTACTGATTTGACA
>JAXCLR010000081.1:12537934-12575297 GCA_035584095.1 Annona squamosa
AAAATAATTAAAAAATAGAGTAATTATGGAGAGTGAAAAGTTTTAGATTGAAAAGTTTTGGTTGACATGTTTATATGTCAAACAAACACACCCCAAAAGTTTTACAACTTCCCAAACACACCCAAATTGAACGCAATCATCTTCTAGCAAGAAACGCTGCACGAAAAGGGCCCATATTGCATGATGAATCACAATTCTGCAGATTTCGCCCTATCATCATCTATTTTTTATTTTCTTCAAAATTACCCCTAGCATCGGTGCCCTCAATTTCTGTTCTGTTTTGCCAAGCCTCTCTCTCTCTCTCTCTCTCAATATCATGTTGCCAATAACAACTAGGGGAGGTGCACATCAAACTCGGTTGGGTCCCGATGCCCATCTCTGGTGTTCTGCATATCAAGGGGTTGAAAGCTGCCGCTGCCATTCATGTCAACTCCTCAGTCATCCAGACGCCGCTGCCAGCTTTCAACCCCTTAGTCATCCAGATGATAACACGAAAGTATGGTAACATGCGACATCAAAAAAAAAAAAAAAGTAGAAGTAAAAATGTGAAAAGTTTTAAAAAAGTGAAGTAGTTTAATATAATAAAAGTAATGATTAGGAGTGAAGATAACAAAATTAAAATAGATAAAGTATTTATGAAAGTGAAGAGGTAATAATAGAAAACGTGTAGTTAAGTGTCAAATTATATCAAAAGATATGCAACCAAATATAATTTAAAAAGGGTTTTTGAGGGGGGCCAAAATGGTAAAATTGCAAGCCTAAAACGGTCATATGGCAAAAACTCTATAAATAGTGGGCATTTTTTTTTTTCCAATAATAGCGGGCATCCTTTTTTTTTTTTTTTTTTGATGAAAAAAAAAATAATAATAATAATAATAGCGGGCATCCTTGGACCAACAAAGAAAAATCATCCGAGACTGAGCTAGCGAGGCCGACAAGAGGAAATCGTTTTGCAAGGAACAGACCCTGCATTCAATAGTCATGTTTCCTAATCGGTGACCAATATCTCTCTATCTGAGATTATATTAACCATAGATACTGAAGTTTTAACCACCGCATATTCACCAACAATCTTACATGATAATTTCAAAATGTGTCAACCTAAGGTGCTTATCAACAGATCAACGGCACAGATCAACTGATAGAAGGAAAAATAAGAAGATAATGATGGCAGCAACAAAGATGCATACAAAGAAGAAGAAGAAGAAGAAGAAAAAGTAGGTGGTGGTGGTGGTGGCGGCAACAAAAATGCATACAAAACAGTGCCAAGCAACTCTTGTAGAGAAACAACTTTGAATGAGTGTGGGTGGAACCCACCCATTTTTTTCTACTTCTAGCCGTCAATCAGAAGGATGCATGCAAAGCACCAAAGCGAAAGCCCGACCGTCATGTCCCTTGACCACCATGCCTGTCCACTGCTCTCTCTGGAATCGGACCTCGCAGACAACGTTCCATCAGCTACAGTGCTGGGACTACTAGAATTTGTGGTCGCCCCTTTGCCTGAGAAATCCATAGTGATGGTGTCAATCCCAATCCAACTATCCAAGTAAAGAAAACCCCACAAAATAACACAGCAGCATGCTCATATTTGAAAATAAACACTTACTTCCACTTGCGTTGCTGCTACTAGTATTCCCTTCAGCGCCACTGGCAAGTTGCTTGAACATCTTGGCATCTGCCGAATTTGGAGGAAGATGCAGAAGATCTAGACCATGCCCAATGAGTAACAAGTACACAAAGAATGAATAATTAATACAGCAAGCACGCCATAAATAAGATTCGTTTAGCAGAATCAAAGACTTGGGCTCCTTACACAATATTGTAAAGAGAAGCCAATCTTTCTCCATTCTAATTCACAAGCACCAGGCTTGAAATCAATGATCTCCAGTACTGATATGTAAATGCAAGAGCAAGAAGATACCTATACATTCAGTTGCATTGACAGCAGAGCCGCAAGCACGAGGGAGCCTCAAGGCCAGGGTGGCGTTGATGTTGAGACCCAGATCAGGATCGTTGCGGTCTTTGATGAGAACACACAAGCATTTCCTGCTCTTGGCTAGAACTTGCTTGAGCCCAGTGCAGCAATCTGAGGTGGGAGTTTTCGCCTGCCCTTGAACGTACGGAAGGCACGTCGCTAGGCTTACCAGCTGCGCCCCGCACTCCTTCTGATCACTTACGAAGTCCGATTTCGCGTGGCCCACCAAGCAAACGATTAGCACAATGGAAGATAGCTGTGCAAATACTGGCAAGGCTGCTGTTGCCATGTCAAGAAAGAGATTGAGAGAAGAACAAATGGGTGGGTATTTTTTTCGTGATTGGAAGAGCAAAACCAGCTGATTCTCTACTTGACTGGGAAGGAAATGGAAAAAGGGTAGAGAGGGATGTGGTGAAGAGATTGGATGATTGAGACCAAAGGTAGAATCTACAAAAGTGGTGGGTGGCAATTGGTTTTTGAGTTCGGATGGTGCCTTTATAATTTATCTCTGGTGGGCCACATGATGTTGCTTGTGTTTTATTACTCTTTTTTGTCTGGGGAAAGTAATTTGAAAAGAGAAACACTTTGATGCTCTGCTCTGCTCTGATCACATGGGATTGATAATATTCAGCCGCTCTAAGCTCTAGGTGGAATATGGGTATCGAGTTGAGATTAGATTAGGGCCGATGTGGTTGGGTGCCAGACGTGAATGTCTCTCAAAATTTTCTGTTCGGATGATATGCTATCGACATGAGAAATAGGCCTAATTAAATTTAAAGTGTCCTCGGATTTCCCTCCCCAGGTTCGCTCCAATGTCTCAGTTTTCAGCCAACCAGAGATTGGAATTGCTCCATGAATCTGATGGTTGAATTCTATGAACTGGGTAATATTATCTTGTCCGCGGGGCGCCTGTGTGTCATCTTGGATTGCCAGAGAAGATTGAAATAACTGGGATTTGAAAAGGTGGGAGTGAGTGCAAAGCTGCAGGCAGGCTTGGAGCGTTCACACTCCCACATGCGAACAAGTCATGAATGATGCATTGAAGACAAAATTGCCCAGCGACTAGTAACAGTAAGAGAAGAGCCCAACCGTTGATTTGCGTATGTGATTGAGTTGTAGGGTTTAGATCTACATAATGATATATTTATATATATATATATATATAAGGACGGAATTTCGAAGATGGTGGTGGAGTAATGATTCAAATATGGAGTGGGGTAGGTGAATTGAGAGGGAGGAGGGAATATATATGGACTGTATTAGGTGCGTTACTGCAGGAGGCTGTCCACGTGTACAAGGTATCTATTTCTTGCCACCCCACTAAAAAGGAGCTGGATTATGGGCTCGTGGGAACTGGTGGGAACACGTTTCCGAGCTAGCTATTACCTTACTTATCATCATTTTTTTTTACCAACTACCTCTATCAACCTATTTATTCCAACCCTATATCTGTGGTTTTCTATCAATCAAATATTTCTTAAAATATTATATTTTCCATTTCTCATCTCATCCAACAATTTCACAAAATTTCATCTTCTTTGATGTCCCCTACATTTGGTGTGGACACACTTGTGATTCCTACCAAAGGAGTGCCATACATCAACCATAAATGGAGCAATCCTCTGTCCAGTTAAAAATTCCCGTCCCAACTCCCATCTAAGAAAATGGTAATTTCATTAATTAAAAAAAAAACAAATGGGTAACAAAATTGGTTTACGTAAATGTTTAGGGTGTGTGAGGATTGTCGGTTAGCGCATTTGTCTTATTTACTTTTCATTTGAAATCTACATTCGTAAATTGCCACAAAAAGAAAAAAAACAAAATCTACATTCGTAAATTGTCTAGTCAGTAGTCACCAAGAATACGTCGACATGATTAAACGATAAAAGACAATAGATAACAAATAGAATGATATTAGAGATGTGTCACGCATGGAATCAGAAAAGCAACCATTGGGCCTGACGCGCAAAGACCTAGAAAATATCAATTGGGTTTGTGGGTTATGGGTCTCACAGTGTGATATTGTCCGCTTTAACCTGTCAGCTTAGCCACACGGCTTTAAAATGCATCACACCATATTTAACTTGAGACTCATTTATAAATTACCCAGAAATTGTCCATTGGGTCTTTGGGCTGTGGGTCTAACAGTGTGATATTGTCCGCTTTGACCTGACAGCGTAGCCACATGGCTTTAAAACGTGTCATATCATATTTAACTTAAGACCCACTTATAAACTACCAGAAATTTTATCTCCTTTTTCGATGTTGGATTCGGTTCCAGGCTATTACAAGATAAATATAGGATAATAAATTTTTTAATGAAAAAGGATAACAAATTAAGGGTGAATTCGGAAAGCGATAAAGGATGGAAAGTTTTTGTTGTAAAATTTTTTGTAACATGATATAATTGAGATAATAATAAGGAGTAAAAAGAATACAATTAAAATAAATATATTAGTTATATAAGTAGTTGTTTAGAAATGATTAAAAATGAGATAATTGCACAGAAAAATATGATGAAATAATTAAAAATAAGATAATTACATACATGGAAAATTTTTAGATTAAAAAGTTTTAATATTAAATAAAAACCCCCTAAAATATACTAAATAAAGATAATAATAATAAGAACTGTAGTGGTAGTAATAATAATAATAATAAGTAAAAAACGGTTTCTAGATTGTTGAATGAAACATCAACAAAAGAGAGAGGGAGAAGAAACTAAGAATTTTTTTTCTCTTTTTCCAATTACTATTTACTATGCACATCCTTAATAAAAGCAATTTTGAAAGGGTCATGCAAATTACAATCTAATGATACTAACTAAGGCTTCGTTGGGCTGATCATCCAAAAACATAAAAGCCCATTTTCACCACTGCTTGTGAAAATAATGTTTAAACGTTAGATGTGGAAAAAGTTCACACAGAATTCAACTTACGGTACAAAATATTCTACCGTGCCTGGAAGTAATACTTGTTCAACACTTTATCAAGTCATACAGAATTCTTAAACTGAATCTGTATCAACATTTCTAAAACAACTTTTTAATTTCCAAGATAACTTTTTTTAATTTCTAATACATTTTTACTTATTCTTATCTAAATACAGATTCGATCCCAGAAACCTTACATGATTTGAATCACGCTCCTAACACCACTCACACAAACAAAGATCTGCTGGTCCGACCGGCTACTCTGGTTACCGTTCCTGTTTATCGGTCAGCGGGAGTAACAATCCAGTTAAACTAGAATAACTGGGGACCCAAATGGGAAACGGTTGGAATTCCAATCCGGTTTAGTTGCAATCACACAGTTCGGTCCAAAATTTAAATAGAATAGGTAATAAATTTTAATTTTCAGAAAAGGGGCGTGTTGGGAAAGATACAGCAACAAGTGGCTTGAATGAAGGAATGAGATGCAAGTATAACGAAATATAATGGGAATACGAAAAGTTGTATTAAAAATTAAAAAAAAAAGTATATTGAAAATTTGTATTAAAAAAATGTCTTAGAAATGAAAAATCTCCCAGCATATACCTCGTATTCAAGCAATTCAAGCAAGTGTATCCTTTACAAAACTCCTGCGACAGACCAAGACGTTGTTCTGGAGCACCGCAAGCAGGACGTAGTCTTGAATCTCTTCATACTGTACAAAAGGCTGCAACTTCATCTAAGCGGCAGCGGCCTGTCATGGTCTCATTTCCATTTTTTGGAGTTTTTTTTCCTCTTTGCATGCGAGCCCAAGCGTATGTGTTTGATATACTTAATTTTATTATTTTTTATCTATTTTTATATTTTTTTATAAAATTTTAAAAATCCAACACTCGTCCATCTCACTCTCCCCCACACATAAAAAAGGACTAAAATTTTGATGTTTAAAATTCCGTAAAAATATATTAAAAATTAATAAAATGTTAAATTTATGTATATAAACTATATGCAGTTAGCCCCATACGAAAATGAAAAAAAAAAATTTTTAAAGTTCAAAAATAGGAGCCGTCATAGACGGCTGCAACCTACCTAAGTTAGCCCGGCTGTCTATCACAACTGAAATTGATGCTACTCTCAGTTTATGATACTGTTAGCCCGGCTGATAGGTATTTTTTTTTAGGTTTTTTTAATGAAAATATGAGCTCAAGTATTTACTCTGCATCTCAAATTTATAAATTTTGGATACGTAGATATATTTTCTGAATTTTACAAAGTAGTAATTTTTAGGTATTTTAAGTAATTTTTACTCCGACATTGTTGATTTTTAAAATTCACAAAATATGTAAATATATTCGAAAAATATAAAATTTGATATGTAAATTAAAGGGCCTAGATCCAAGGCAGCCGGTGCATTACACCATTTTTTATTTTTAAAATTTTTTATATACTTATGTGGGCCCAAGCAGGCTGTTTACGTATATTTAGGCACAAGCATGATGCTTAAGGGGTCTGTGTGTGTATATATATATATATATGAGGAGTGATTCTATTAGCCCGAGCTAAGTAAATAACTCACTTAGCCCACCTCAAAAAACCTATTTACAACAATTTTTTTTTGTTTTTTTCCTCATACACTTGTTTATCTCAATATTATATATATATATATATATATTATTGATAGTTTTAAATATTTTACTTCAGAATTAAAAAATAAAGAAGTCATTTCTCATGTGCCAACGCAAGAAATACCATGCTTGTTCCCACGTATGAAATTGAAAAAATAAATAACAACGGCAACACGACAGGTGAACTAGCCCTGTAAATATTTAGAATACATGAATGAGCCCTAGCTAACAGTATCAATTACCCTTAATGACCAACATTATCTCAAAGGAGGGTTGTCATGTGCAGTGCATTAAACCCATTTTTTATTTTTAAAATTTTTTCTAAAAATGTTAACCTAAGTTTATTTAACATGTGTATCAATTTTTATTATTTTTGCAGATTTGCAGATTTTTTCGGGAATTTTTAAATTAGTAGCATTTTCATGAATTACGAAAATGCCACTAATTTTTAAAAATCTAAAAAAATTCTAAAAATAGTAAAAAAATTAATACACACATTAAGGGTGTGTTTGGGAATCAATAAAACTTTTGGTGAAAAGTTTTGAAGAATAAAAGTTATCACATGATGTGATATGATATGGGTAATAATGAGGAGTAAAGAGGATAAAGTTAAAATAGATAGGTTAGTTGTATAGATAATTGTGTAGAAATGATTAAAAAGTAGGGTAGTTTGTGTTGGAAGATGTAAAAAAATAATTAAAAAATAGAAAAATTGTAGATAATGAAAAGTTTTAGATTGAAAAGTTTTAGGTGAAAAATTTTGTTATTGCCAAAAACCCCCTAAGTATACTTAAATTAATAGTTTTATAAAAAAAATTCAAAAAAAAATAAAAAAATAAGTTGTTGCACTCGGTCCTAAATCCGTTGTCACGTGCGTCCATTTATACCCTTCGATATAATCTATTCTAACCCTTTTATAAAGGGAGTGAAGAGACTGACATCTCTGGCAATATCGTGTATAAATTAGGGTACAAGTTCAGGTACATTCTTGTTTCAGTGGGAAAAAAAAGTTCAGGTAGATTCAACACGCATCTCGTCCTGCATTGTCAGTCTGTACTTCTTCAATACTTGCGAAAGAATTTTTTTAAAATAAAATCGTATTTTACTATCATTCATTTAACCAGCACTTTTTAATCTTCCAAAAACCAACAAAATCGTGAGGAACCTGCATCGTTTTCCAATGGTTGGTAGGAAAATGATTGCTTAGATGCTGTCCAGGAGGCTCAAAGACGAGTAAAGCTGCAATAAGGAAGTGCTCTGCATCAGTTTCCAATAGTTAGTAGGAAAATATCGAATTTAAAACGCCATGGCAGATGATTAACACTAACACGAGAAACCAACTGGATTGGACATCTGTGAATCGTCTGAAGCGGTTCCAACCCAAAAGATGATGCCAGTGCTGTCATGGTGAATGGTAATCCTTCTTGTCATCTCGTTTCGGATCGTTAAGGCCTCCGAAATGGCAAGGTTGCTATGCCAGCAACCGGTTAATCCATTTTCCATCCGTCATCTCTTGACTAGGAATGGAACTTAAAAAACATTGCGTGTAGTTTATTTGGAGGCAAATGCAAAGCCTCGGGCAAGATTTCCAGTATGAGGAAACACCTGCCTGAATAACTGCTGGATAATATTTTTCAAATCTAGACTTTTATCATGTTTATTCATATGCATTTATTTATGCTTCTAAAATCACGTGTATGCATTTTTTTTAAAAAAAAAGTCAACGGTTATATATAATCTCTCTCAAAAGATGCCAAATTTTTTTCATACAACGTAAGTTTCCAATAAATTGTTTTTGGTAGCATGATAAAACTGAGTGGTGTTAAACAAAATAAATGGTTTAAAGTTGGGGGCAAGTCTTTTTTTCAAAAAAAAAAAAAAAAATACTGAATAGCCACGAGACCTGGCTGTGTTGAATCATTGCTGATACTTGAATACGTTAAGTTTCCAGTATTTTCAGATTTGTAGATTTTGGGAAGCCCTTCAATGGTGTACCAGACCCAGTTCCAAAAATGCCAGTGTAACATTGCGCACAATAATCACCAGCCTTTTCTTTTTCTTTTTCTTTTTTTCTCACTCCTCTCTTTTTGTCGCTGTGCAATCCTGGCATATACATGTAATTACCATCACAGCCTGCACCAAACTTCAGCTGCACATAGCTGTGAAATAAACGTCTATCTCAACTTCTGGGAAGTAAGTAGAACTGATGCAATAGATGCAATAGGGCCCTTGTGAAAAACAAAAAATTTATATTTCAATAAAAGACAAGCATTAATAGCTTGAAATTTTAAACAAGGACATTTTCAACATTTTCTATGAGACAAGAAACAACATATTACAAATAGATCAATGCACTCCAAGAGAGAGACCAGGGTGAAAACAAGGAGAGCATGATCTACCTCTTCCCTGTACCTTGAAGAGCTATCCTCCACTATCAGCTTTTCTCATAAAACTACAATCAGCTCAACTAAGAGGTGGATCCTACAAAATAGCAATATACAGACAACGAAGCAATGGACATTTTAGCTGCTTGTACTATGTACAAAAGGCATAGGATGTGATAGTCTATCTTGCTACATCACCAGCCACCTCATACAGAGAATAAAAGAACTATGCTAACAAAATAACCACTGGAAAAGTAAAAATAAGAGCTAGTCCAACAAGGTTTACAGCCGCACATGGATTGAAATTTGCAACCAATGGTCCAAAAAAGCTAGTATAGTTGATGGACAAATTTGAATATCCTCTCCAAGACCAGTTATCTCTAATATTGCAAGCAAGAAAAGATGATTATATCAGAAGAGCGAAATATGATTCATTTTGTTAAAAAAGTAAAATAGGCTGTGGAAAGAATTTGGGCTTATACTCCAG
Source organism: Annona squamosa (assembly GCA_035584095.1). Taxonomy (NCBI): domain Eukaryota; kingdom Viridiplantae; phylum Streptophyta; class Magnoliopsida; order Magnoliales; family Annonaceae; genus Annona; species Annona squamosa. The sequence continues at coordinate 12,547,335 of JAXCLR010000081.1, forward strand.
GGTCTATAAACTTGACCAACATCCTAAAAATCCCATGCATACATATACTTCCTGTTTGAAAAGATGCCAGATCTTTCTTGCAAGAGCAAATAATCACCCAAGAATGACTTCAGGCTAAAGCTCTTAACTAAAGTTCCAGCCATCTGACTCTGAAAGAACCTCCTCTTTTCAAAGGTAATTTGGAGGCCAAACTCAGAAGTTGTGGACGGACATACCAGTAGCAGATACTTTTCCTTCTATCACTGAATACGCAAAGTGATTTAGCAGACACGAGTTGAAAATTTTTTCCAATAGAAGGATTGGTTTGTAGTGACACAATGTGGGAGCAACTAGCAGATCAACCAAGAACTTGAGCAACAAAAATTCATGTTGCCTGAACCAACTTTATGATTGCTCTTGCAAAAGTACAACTTAAATGAGCATAGCATATCGAAACTACATAGATAAAAGGAAACCTTGCAAGAGATCATTGCTTACCCAGTGCTGTCAATGTCTCATTCCAGACTTGCAGCGAAATTCTGCAAAAAGGGCTATGTGATCAGAGGACCACTCAGGAGAAGGAAGTGCTGTATCTTTGCGTAAGCTCTCCTCATCCAAGAGTTCCAGCAATGACTCAACTGTCAAAGAATCCGCTGAAAATGCAACCAATTCAATGACAAAATTATCCATTTTTAATAGGAACTTCTCCATTAAATAATGCCTCTAACCTCTCTTATCCATTTATCCATATTTTATATACAAAGACCTTTATATACTCCTACAGAGAGGGTGGGTGGGAGATTTACCTGTATAAAAAATGTAATCAAGTGTGCCAATGAAATCCCTTGTGCAGTTTGTGAATAATGGTTCGTTAGTTCCTGGGTCCATCCTCCTCCTCTGTTGTTCTAAACCAATTCCACCTCCTCCTCCCATCCTAGCAAAGGACGAATACGCGCTTACCTGTGGCACGTGATTGTCATGACAACCATAGGATTACTGGATGGTCAAAAGAAATAGTTGAGAATGACATGTTACCAGAGGAAGTTGATGAGTTAGCTTGTTTGTAGGACGTAAAATTCCGAGAGGGTCTACGGCTAAGTCAGGATGCAACTGATCCACCTTCCCCATTGCCAGAAGTGCATGAGGAGCACTGCAACAAAATTTAGAGAATCTCAAAAACAATAAGAGTTGCTCCTTGTGTTACCAGAATTTGGAGATTTGACAGAATTAACACTGAAGTGTATCAGGATAGAGTTTGCACCTTCCCGGTATGGAATTAAAATCGCCACAAACCAGCATTGGAATGTCTGCACTCACAGCTATTTTCTCCAAACCTTTTAAAAGTGTATGCACCTGAACCAGAAAATTGACAAATGCCAGAAAAAGTCAAGTGTCTGGATAATCAAGTATGAAATGCAAACTGAATAAAAGTGGGTGATGCCTGAATGACAACCTGCCATAATTTAACATCTTTGAGTTCTGGCTGCACGTTTACATGTGTATTTGCCTGTACATACCAATTCATAAAATGAAAGGTTAGATGCCAAAAATGTAGTGTGCAAAAACTGGAATGTTCACGTGAATTTTGGTTCAATGCAGCCTCAATTTTTTGTTGTGTCCACAATAATGATTCAATGAAACCCAATAAGGTCATCAATCTAGTTATGACTTGCTTATCTAGGAAACTGAATATCATTCTGTTCAAAGACTCATGTGGCCACAAAATTGACAACATTGAGGATAAATATTGGCCCCAGCAAAACTGTTAGACATCCACAAGTGTGTAAGCACAAATCAATAAATTTTTCAAATATTCCTCCCATCTACATGAATGTTTCTATGAAATTTTATAATATTTTAATACTCAAGGCAAGTAAACCAGTAAGCGAATTTCGTATTACAGACAGACTTAATACTTTTTCAAAAGCTGTAGCAGTGCATACAAGCCTTTCATCAAACTAATTTTTAGTCTTCTCATAAAGTGGCTCTAAGCATGATGGCTGGATATGCTCTCTCAATTACCAATGTGGACCCAAAGAATGAAGTGCACTGAGTCAACTGTTGAAACTAACCAAACCAAACTTGCATCTAAGCAGAAAATAGTTGATAAGTTCAGAAATATGCAAAAAGGATCAACAAAATATGATCCGAAAAACTTATTTTTTTAAAATCCTAGTTAACTACTTTAAATAAATCTCAAGGCATCAAATATTTCAAGATACTATGACAATCATGCTAAAAATCCACAAAAGCACACTTGTCAAATGACATTGCACTAACCCATCTTGGTGAAACAAATTTTACATATTCAAAAAAAAAAAAAGAGACGTTTCCATGGAAATTATAAAGAAGAGCTCGAACTTCGCAAGAATATGTTGGGAACATGATTTTACTAGGAAAAAATTTCTCAGTGAAAATTTTTGGTATCGCATATCACAGGACAGATTTCTAAGTAATTGTAGGGGACTTCTGAGTCTGAGTATAATAAATAGGATTCCTGGTGACTTTCTGGTTATCTTGAATTCTTATTGCTAGTTCAGTTGATAGAGATGATCAACAATTGACACAGAACAAAAGATAAAGAAAAGGAAAAAGGAAATCACATTCAGTCTCTCACCACACAGAGAAGCTGCCGTCTTCCTGGAGCATCAACTCCATGGTTACTAAACTTTGCTTCCAACACTGCAATTAGTGCAACATTGTCCTACAAAAAGAATGGAATTGTCAAGCACATCTAAAATATATTGACTCACAACCCAAGAAAATGAAAGCAACTGAGCTACCTTAAGTAGGCGGTGCAAAGCAGCTTTCTTCTGTAAGGGGGGAACTACAGCATCAGTCAGAGACTGTGCAGCCTTATTAAATTCTACCTGCATATAAAAGAATAAACAATTCAAGACAAGAAAGAATGATGAAAAATGTGGTTGCACTAAGGAATACATTCACACCTCATATTTCTTGACATGTGAGAATCTATCCCTGCGGAAAAATGTAGCACAACCATCAACAGCAAAAGGAGTTCCATTATAAACCTGCAACCCAGGAAAACTGAAAAAATTAAGAAAATTGACAAACTGTGAATTTTTACAGATGACAATCTTAAAAACCAACCTCTGTCGTCTTTTTCTTGTAGAGAGCTTGATACCCATGCCTATCAAGCTCAGGAGCAAAAAAATCATCAAAATGATCACTCTGGACCTGAAAAGAACAGGCCACTGTCACATTTAAGTTCACTTTGAGAGTTATTAAAACATCATTATGCTGTATCATTAGTAGCATTCAGGGGAAGATGTCATTTGGAGCAAGGAGTGGCTAGGAGCTTCAGCATGAATTTTATCTTTCAAAGGCAAAAACTCAGAGCATTAATTCTTTGAGCAGAACCCAATTAGTGTTAGAGACACTGGCAAAATGACTGACAGACATTTGATATTCAATGTTAATGAACACCAAACTGCTTTTGCAAGGTAAAAAGAAAACGTCAGCAGGAATGACACGATCCACTCTTAACTAAACTCTAGTCGTTCAAGATTCACGAACGCATAATTGTATAAGTAATGTACTGGTAATAATAACCGTTTTTACTATTGTTTCTTTTCTACACCTAAAAAAGTGTCATAACAACAACATTTTAGGATCTCAAGGGTGGATGGGCCTACAGAAATTTGCTGGAGATCAGTAAATTAGACCAATAATATAAATATATGAAACTGACAATAAGATAGGTCCAAGGGAAAGAAGAAAGGGTTACCATCACAAGCAAATGATGGAAATTTTGTGTCTCAAACTGGCAAGCTAGGCAAGATATATATTTGTCAAACGAATCTTCCCACATAAAAGGATAAAACATTTCCACCCCAACCAACTCAAAAACAACAAGAAAAGCTAGGGATGTGATGATCTACCTCTTGAAGACAGAGAATGTCGGCATGGTACCCAACAATTTCTCGTAATAAATTCTGCCTGCGATAAGTCCATGAAAGGGCCCAAGAAGGGCAGTAACTATATAATTCACTTGTAGCATAGACATCAGCAAGAATGTTGTACGAGAGAACTGTGAATGTTCCAGAAGATGAAATGCGGCCATCTGATTCCAAATGCCCCATCATATCCATCCCAGTCACTGGAATCAAGCGTCTGGGAGTAGGGGAGGGAGCAGGAATGACACGAGAGGTTGTTAGGGTGCTAATAGGCCCAACAGGTATTCTTGTTTCCGAATCTACTGCTACACATTCAAACTTCAAAATGTGGCCAATATCATCAGCAGTTGGAGTATATGTCTTTGATCGTCCAACTTCAAACCATGTTTCGCCAGCACCACTCCTTTCAGGAATGGCTGGGGGATATGATGGTGTGGAACCATTATTCAAACTAGGGCTCTGTCCTATTGTCGATGTTGAACCAGACAATCCTGGATTGAGAACTCCAGACCCAGAACTGCCAAAACGCCCAAATAATTCTTCCTCCTCTGTACCATTTTCATTTACAGCACTAGTCGCCCTGTCATGTAAGGCACGATGATGCTGCCATGCATCAGAAAAGCATCTGGGAGAGCAATGATAGCTCTTAGCAACAGGAATTTTTGCCTTGATGCACCCTAGGCACTGCAAAGTTGCTTGTTCAGATGGATGCACACTGCAGATAGCAACTTTTCGGTCACTTTGTATGCGAAACCTGAAAAAGAAGTATTAAAAAAAGATATTGATGAAAATTTGAATAACCCAGCAAGATTATTGATGGACAAAAGCATTCTGACACTTCAGTGACTTTCATCTGAATATTCATACACATACTACTTTGGTTTTGGTACAGTCCTGTATTCTTCTTGCACAGTAAATTAGATGGAACTTTATATCTGAATCTCAAAATCAAGAATTTCTACACATGAGAAAGCCATAGTTACTTAAGTCACAAGAAGGGGCTTTGATGCAACTGGCGACTTGGCCCAGTGGTATACATCATGAGCATGTTTGCCTAGTAGTCACACCTCCCTAACTGCAGACCCCCCCCCCCCCCCAACCCCAACCCCCACAGGACAAAGCCATAGTTACTTAAGTCACAAGAAGGGACTTTGATGCAAACCTCTACTTGGCCCAGTGGTATACATCGTGAGCATGTTTGCCTAGTAGAGGGTTCACACCTCCCTACCTGCAGTCCCCCCCCCCATACCACCCCTAGGCGTTGGAGGAATGTACTTGATTGTAATATCTGTTGTCCTCTTGTATATAAGAGATTAAAAAAAAGGCACTTTGATTTGTGACTTGGTTGGAATAAGCCAAATCAAAGTTCATTATGTTAAAGGTAGAGAACAGCATCTGAAGATACTGACCTCCATAATTCAGCCCAATTCATCTGCAAATCCATTAAACTTCAAAATTTCCATCTTTTACCCCGCTAACTTTCAATAATAACAAATTATATATTTGAATTTTTATTATTTAACTTAAAATAAGAAGTATAACCATAACAGTAATAGTAATAACAACGAAAAAAGGACTTAGTCAATGAACATTAATTGAAGTAAAACCATAATAATAATAAACGGAGTTAGCTAATAGATAGCAAATAACAGAAGTGAAAAGACGAGGAGACATAACAACGGTTCCGAAAAGCATGGCAACACAACAAAGAAGAAATAAGTTTTATCGCCTTGGGAAAAAAAATACAAATCAGTCAATTGAGATACAAGATACAATAAATAGTACTAAATACTACTAAACCAAAAATTCCAATTTTCAGAATTGGATGCATCCAGAGACCCAATTTTTGAGCAAAACAAAGAACAGAAATTCAAGATGCCAAAACGCAGAGCACTACTAACCACTTATATCTCAAGAAGACACCATCTACAGGCGCTGACTCGTGCACATCTTCAGAGCTGAGGCTGTTATCAGAACGCCGCAGGAGAACGTAAGGCGTAAGCTCGCAGCCTACGATTGGAATGTCGGACGGGAGATGCACCCGCAGCACGCTCAGCATACTTCCCGGCCCAGCGGTTCCGCACGCCCTACTATTCCTAACCCTAACCTCGATTCAACTCCTCCAACCTCCTCCTCCTCTCCGACGCCGCACAGGAACCCGAAACGGAGGCGGAAACCAGGCGGATCCGCCATTACTGGACCTTGAAATCCGCCAGCGTTGATCGAAACGTCGAAACCCTCGAAATCGCTCACCTCAGATTCTCATCGGCAGAAGGTATCCGAAGGACCTACAAGACCCAGAAAGCTTCTCCTTTTCTCTGGGTTGTCTGATTCCGCCTGCCTATTCCTAGCTGCAGAGAGATGCGAAAAGGGGGGAAGATTGAGGGAAAAGGCTGGGATTCGAATATACGAAGGGAAGGAGTGGGGCGGGATAGAAAGAGAGGTGAGAAGGTTTGTATCGCTATCGGATCGGAAGAGTGCTTGGGCGGGATTTTATGACGGGGAAGAAATGGGATTTGGATCGCTAGGGTTTTACAACACTGCGGCAACAGGAAAACGAACTGACCACCGTGTTTCGTCGTCTCGACACTCAACCCTTCTTCATACACTCTCTCTCTCTCTCCTCTCACCGTTTTTTTTTTTCTTTCCGCCTAATTTTTTTTCTTGTTTATGTTTGACATGCAACCCGATTGGAAGGGAACATTCTATTTCCAGCGATCACAAATGCATAACCGCCTTAATGTAATTAGCAGGGAAGATATTGTGCCTTCCTCAAATTCCTCTGCATATCAAGACGGGTATAAGTGTCCTTCTAAAGAAAAAGTTGCTGACCAAAATTATATTTTAAAGAAAAAAACTTTTTCCTTTTCTGGTCGACCTATTGTCTAGTGTATTATTTTCTTCATGGATACTTCCATTTAGTTGTTTCAAATTTATATTATACATTGGCCCTGGTATAATGCGTTCGGGTAAAAAAAACCTCAATTTCTTTAATTTGTTGAAATTTTTTTTATAAAATTATTGATCTAAAGGTATTTTAGTATTTGATAAAACTTTTCAAATAATTCTTAATATAAAATTTATTTAAATGAGATAATGTGATGTAACATGATAAAATAATAATGAAAAGTAAATAGAAAAAATTAAAATAAATACAATAATTATATGAAAAGTATATTAATCGTATAAAAAGTTATAAAATAAATTATTTAAAAATATAATAATCATAATAGAAATATAGTTTTATATGGTTTGTTTACGAAATCATGAAACTTTCCGATAAAAAGTTTTCATGTAGGAGTTGTTAAATCAATAGAAATTTGTGCGATATTATAAGGATAGTAACAAATAATAGAGATAATAAAGTTAAAATAGATAGATTAACTGTATAAGTAATTATGCATAAATTATTAAAAAGTAAAGTAATTTCTATCGGAATATGTGAATAAATAATTTAAAAATAAGGTGGTTATTGAGTGTGAAAAGTTATAAGAGTATTTGTTTTTCTATAAAATTTTTCTGCCCACTATTTTAAATCTAAAATCTTTTACTCTTCACGATTATCTTATTTTTTCACTTTTTCTATAGAATTGTCATACTTTAAATCATTTTTACACAACCACTCATACACCTAACCTATGTATTTTAACTTCATTCTTTTTACTCTTCATTATTATCCTTATTATATCACATAACTTTCCCTTATTTCAACAAATTTTCGTTAACAAGTTTATCACTTCCTAAACACATCTTTAGGTGGAAAGTTATACTTGTTGTCAAACACTCCAAAAGTTTCAACTAAGTATATTTAATTTATAAATTAAGTTTACCTTTTTTGAGATGCATAATTTTGGAATTTTTAAATATGAATGTATTCTACCGATGTTTAAATTTTTTAAATATATATACGATTTTCAAAAATAGCACAACTTGGTAAAATATATCTTTTTTGATTCATGTATAATATACATATTAAGTCATCCAATATTGCAAATCAGTATATACATAATCATCACAACACAAAAGTACCAAATAACACTCCGCAATGAGGGGAAATTTATATTCAATGGGGGGACACGAGTTGAATACTGGACCCTAGGCATTTTGCTAGTGTGATTACCACAGCAATAACTGTCATGAAGCTGGTAAAATATATCTTACAATAATAATTTTTAAAAGAAAAAAAAAACAATACATTGAGGTTTTTTACATGGTTCATATTCTGGGCCGTTGATTTAATGAACTTGAGTGTACTGAAATTTTAATGCAGCCGAGTATGAAACTCATTTTTATTGGCAAGCATTTAAAGTAAAAAATAATAATTTTTTTGACTTTGATTTTTATTTTGGGTGTGTTTGAAAAGTAATAAAACTCGTTGATGAAAAATTTTTAATGTAAAAATTTTCTAAATTAAATAAAATGATTTGATATGACAGAAATAATGATGATAAGTAAAAAAATATAATTAATATGCATAAATTAGTTATACGAGTAATTATTTAGAAATAGTTGAAAAGTATGATAGCTTTACAAAAATATGTTAAAAAATAAAGGTAATTTGCATATATATCCACATAGTCTGACTCTAATTGCAGATATACCCACACAGTTTCACCAAAATTGCATATTATCCCCATGTCATCACCTGCCGTTAATATCTGACGTTATATTTTAAAAAAATGATGAAAATATCCTTATCTATAGTTTTACAAATTGCATATCACCCTTATATAGTTCACCATGGGCATTTTCATCTTTTTTCAAAATATAACGTTAAATATCAAACTATATGGGTATACTTGCAATTAGTGTCAAATATGTAGGTATATATGCAAATTGCCCAAAAATAATTTAAAAATAATATGATTTTTTTAATAAAAATAATATGATTATTGAATGTGAAGAGTTATAGACGAAACGATTTTAATAGAACACTCTTTGTAAATGTGTTGGTTAAAATTAAGCTAACTTGAACCCTAACATGAGAATCTTAAACTTGAATTCAGTATTTATATTTTTTTTTACAAACTAATATTTATATTTAGAGATAGCAATCTATAGACTATTTAATAACGATAGCTGGTGAGAAGGCGAGAAGGTAATTATAATGGCTCGCAATCAAATTTCACCTTGAAAACATGAGAAAGTTTTTGAAGTTTTATAAGTAGACACTATGTCAAGTATGTTACAAGTATGCAAGATAAAAAAGAACATGACATGATATGTTTTAAAATTATGTGATGTATTTTAAAATATGGCATGTTGTGTTTTAAAAGTATGCAATGTATTTTAAAACTATGTAGTAAGGTATTAGGCCACATATACCATTACACACACAAGTTAAGCTTTTAATTTATTGCTTTTTTCATTTTTATATAACATCGCATGTTTTTAGATTATATATTTTATATGTTATCTTTCATAATTTTTAAAAATAATAGTTTTCACCCCATAAGGTAAAAGGTAATAATTTTGAAATTATAAAAAACATATACAAATTTCTAAAAATAATATATTTTGGTATATATAGATTACATGCCAGCTCATATAAAAATAAAAAACTCCAAAAAAATATAAAAATAAACAACAGTAAGAGTTTAAATGATATGCATGCAATAGGGTTTCAATATATGCACATGTATATGTTTGATAATTGTCCTCTATGTGATATAATATAAATTAGTCACGTGCATGAAAGCTAAATAATATTTATTTATATTTATATTTATTATTTTTCTACTTATTTCGTATAAATGTTTGGAATATGTGTGCTATAATATAAACTATATCACGTGCATGAAATCTTAATAATATTATTTATATATTTGTTATTCTTTCTGTTTATTTTTGTATATATGTTTAGCATATTGAAATTATAATTAAGTAAATTATACAACTTTCATTTACATTTAGATTTGTGTCAATGGTATTTATTTTTTAAATTCGTTGTTTTTTCATATTTTCAAAAAATTTTAAATTTTAATACAAATTTCACATACACTCATAAATTTTACTCACAATTGTACTTATATCAATAATGTTATGAATTTTCAAAAATTCTTAATATACCCACATCATCATCATCATCATCATCAGTCATTTCCCACCTAGGTGGGGTTGGCTGCATGGATTCTGTTGCGTTGTTATTGACGATTTAAAACTAAATTTTTTGTAATTTGTAATATTTTTAAATCTCATTTAATTACTTTCATCTATATTTTTTGGGTCTTATTCTCATTCTCCTACCACCTTCTATTTGAATAGACTCTGTTCTCCTAATTGGTGTTGTTTCAGGTTTCATTTTTAACTTGACCAAACTTTTGTAATCTATTTTTTCTCATTTTATCATAGATTGGTCTCACTTTTAAGTTTTCCTAAATAATTTCTATTAATAATTTTATCTTTTCTTGTCTTACCACTAATCCACCTCAATATTATCATCTTCGTTATACTTGTTTTTTGTATATGTTGTTCTTTAATTGCCCAACAGTCTGTCCCATAAAGCATAGTAGGTATAATCGTAGTTTTATAAATTTTTTTAGTTTGATTGGAACTCAACAATCGCATAAAATTTCTTATGCACTTCTCCATTTATTTAATCATGCTTGAATTCTTAATATACTCACATAATTTATCTAAAATTTCTCTTGTACCCACTTCATTAGGAATATGTTAAACAAGTCGTTCTCATCCTATAAGATTACAAAAATATTCTTTCCTAATTATAATTATATATAATTTTTATTACTTTTACAATTGTAAAAATCATATATTATTCGTATGTGAAATTTTAGTTTTGAGCAAACTTACATCAAATTATAGTAAAATTTAGACATATTTGTCATTTTGCAGGGGTGTTAATGACCTTTTTTAATGAATTTCTAACAGTGTGAGTATAAAATACATGGGTATAGTAGGAATTTTCAAAAATTCGTGGATATGAATGGAAGTATAAGTAAAATCACTGGTATATGTGGTATTTGCCTAAAAATTTATTATATTACTATTCTTTCTTTAATTTAATTGGACAATATTATTATTTTTGTTTAAATGACTTATTGATTTATATTCAAATCAAACTTTAAATTTATTGACTCTTAACCTAAGCAAAATTTGTTCAACTTAAATTCTTACTTGAATTATCTAAATCTAATTTGCATAAATAATATTAGAATTTAAGTTTTATAAATAAGATTGAACTTTACGGGTGTGTTTGGTAAAGAATAAAACTTTTGATGAAAGTTTTGAAGATTAAAAGTTGTCAAATGATGTGATATGATAGGGATAATGATGAGTAGTAAAGATGATAAAGTTAAAATAGATAGGTTAGTTATGTAGATAGTTGTGTAGAAATGATTGAAAAATAGGGTAGTTGCGTAGGAAAATGTGAAAAAGTGATTAAAAAATATGATAGTTGAAGAGAGTGAAAAGTTTTAGATTGAAAAGTTTTAACTTGACATTTTTTATCAATTGCCAAACACACTCTATATTTAATTTTTAATAGAGTTATGGTTGAAGCAGAGTTGCACCCTTAAATTCATATAAGTTGGAAGAATGTTGATCTTTATGTTACGTCGCACCCGATTGATTTTGGTCCAAACAAAGCACTATAATACCTTAAACGGTAAATCAAAATCACAATATTTTCCATCATATTAATTTTATAGAGAGACGAAAATTTAATACAATTGGCTAAAACGTAATAGAGTTGTTGTTGGCCAAAAAATCATCTTTACTTTTTTATTTAAAAAATGGGCTTCACCAAGGTTAAGTATCATATAATATTTGGATTCTCAATACATTTAAAAATAAAAATGGACATGGTTATATGTGCAAATGCACATATTCATGTTCTTTTTTTTATTCTAAACATTGGATAATATAAAAAGCATAAATAAGAAAGTTCACGGGATAACCAAGCAAAGTGAGGTGCACCATTTTTTTAAAAAAAATATTTCGGGCGCACGTTTGATTGGTTCTTGGCCCATTTGAACTGCATATATGATGCGAGGGTACTCCAAAAGATCCAAAATTCTTAAAGGAAATGTCTATTTTTATTTTTAATATAACTTTTTCAATTCATAATAAAAAATTTATATTTCTAATACGATTTTCATTTTCAATACTGATCATTGCAATTTGTCCCATTTCTTCATTCCATTTAAGCTTTTTTTAGAAGTACCATTTAAGCTTTTCCGTCTTTTTTAAACCTGGGCATAATGACTATCCTAGGAGACTTTCGAGCATCTTTTGGAGTTTAATTCTGGCCTTATCATACATTTCTTTATAATGTTCAAATCGATTGACGAGATATAAGGCAAAAGGACTTCCTTCTTGTTTTAATAATTCAATAGCAATTATATTTTCTTTATCATATCTTATTGCAACTAAATGAGCTTTTAAATTCTTTAATCTTTGATTTATCATAGGAGATAATAGATTTGTTCTTCTATTTGTTCCATGTAAAATCGAATTACTCCTAGAGCTCCAACAGCTTCTTTATAAACAATATAATCATGAAGTTGAGGGGTAATATCGTATTGAGCAATAATGTGTTGAATTAAAGTTTCTTCATGTCTTAATTTGTTTAATCTTCTTTTTAAATATCTTATTTGATATGGCAATGACATAATTAAAAATTTTCGTCAGATGATGAATAATAACCACATTCAAATTATACTAGAATTATTTCTTCATTGTTTAGAATACGAAAACACGATTTAACAATTCTATTGATTGAGTTTCTATATAAAACACAATAGAGTTATAGGTTATCCAATAATCACCATGCCATAAAGCAAGTCGGAGAATATAATATTCTAACCATTCGTTATTTGAAAATGGAACTTCAAACATTAATTTATAGAAAATAAAACTTGCATAGATAGCATGAAAGTAGACTTCTGATGCTGGATATTCTTAGGTCTCAAACACTTAGACCTTAAAAGCACACTCAAAGCTCACACTATAGCACATTGGAGCACTCTTTAAACTCTGAGGTTGGAAGACTCTTCCGATGCCCTTACAAATGAAAACACACCTATTTATAAACTGAAAGAAAAAGACGAATTTTACAATGAATGAAGTCCGTGTGGACTTAAAAGCACCATAAGTCCGAAGTCTTGTCGTTGGGTGGCCTGTCCTGAATAAGATTGGAGTTATGCATCCCAATGCACTAAGATCAAATAAAACAACTGTCTTTAGAATAGTTCTTCCTCGTGCTTGAATAGTAATATCTATTCTTTTGATAATAGTGACATCAAATTAGTTGGAAAGTGATTGCGACTGACTATCGAACAATAACTCGAAGGCTTTAGCTCTTTGCTCCTCTATAGATAGTCGTGAAAAATCTTATTTGATAACTTCTAATGTTTTTTTTAATGCTTCCTTGGTAGCTTGAGATGGAGCTTCAATTTGAGAGATAGAGTCATCTTTGTTTTTCTCCTTTTCTTGATGCTCATAACGGCACAAACATCGACATTTTTCGAGGATATTTTCATACTCAAATTTTAGCCTCCATTTAATATGTGAAAAATAAGTCGTATAATGAATAAAGTCAGGTTTTATATAAAATGTGAAATCCCAGTGAATAATCCATGAAATATTTTATTCTATAATAAATTTAATTAATGCTGGTCCATTTTCGGATATAAGTGATTCGGATGTCACTGTCTTTGATAATGATTTGAATAAATCATCTACAATAATTTCTAAAGTCATTCCCCAAAAATTCTAAAATTTATCTATAAACCAATTAGGAATAGGCTAACTGGGATTTTCAAGTATAAATTGATCCACCATGAGTAGAGAGAAGAAATAATTTTGTTTAAAAAGAATCTTTTGTCATGCTTCTTAATAATATCAATAATTATATTTTCATACAATGGGTCTGAATTTAGATCTTTCAGTTATAGATGCTAGTGACGAGAATAAAAAAAATGTATTGGGATTATGTGAAAACCATTGGTATAAGGGAATAATTTTCTGATATGTAATTTGGAATATAATATCCAGTCGTCTCTTGGGAGCCTTGCAATATGCTCTATGGTAGTAGAGTGAGTTTGCAATAAAAAATTTTCACAATAATTTGCCTTTTCCTGAAGATTGAGAAATAAATTATTCATCTTTTGTGAAATATATTCTATAAATAATAGTAGTGACTTTTTGAATAATTTTTTCATCCTTTTCTCCTGAAGATATAATATGCAGGAGATCTTTACTTGTAATAAGATCAACATCAGGTTTTTATAAATTTTGAATAAATTTATCCGCATTATAAAGAAAATTATAATTCTGTGGGGTGCTTGAGGAAGCAAAGGTTCTATGAGCCAAGTCTTAGGGAGGAGCCAGTGACTGGAGATTGGTTTGATGATTCAGTTGGAGGTTGTTGTTAAGTCAATCTGAGGCGTTTCCCACAAGAATTCTCTTGATAGATAATCAGGAAGAGAATTATTTCCACCTTTAATATATTCTATTTAAAAGTTACATGGTGATAACATTGTCTGCCAATGAGCAAACATATGATGAGACACAAAATTCTTTACATCTTTTGTAATTATTTGCTTAGCTGGTCGACAATCTACTCTTAATAAAAATTCTTTATTTATTAAATCTTCTTGAAATTTATCTATGCATATTACTATTGTTAACATTTCTTTTTTAATAGTAGGATATTTCTCCTTGGTTTCATTCCACAAATGAAGTATATCGAACTAGATATTCTTTATTTTGGTTTCTTTGTTTAAGTATACCACCATAACCAATATCAAAAGCATCAATTTCAACTATCTTGAATAATTCTAGATTAGTCAAATGTAAACATGGTAAATATTTAACTTTTCTTTTAATATTTCAAACTTCTTCCGTATGTTTCCCTATCCATGGAGGTGGATTCTTCATAGTCTTTGTAGTAATATTCCTCTATCATAAGCATATTTTTCATAAAATTCTGCTACATAATTTAAACATCCTAAAAATATTTGTAATTGCTTTTCATCTTTAATTTTATCTGGAAATTTATCTGCAAAGATTATAGCTCTATTAATCGATTAAATAATATTATATTTTATATTAAATCCTAAAAATGACATTTCTGTTTTAAATAATTTTATTTTTCTTTTTGATAACACTAGGTCATTATGATGAATTATATTTTTAAATATTTCCAATGTTTTTTAATAGAGTTAGAATATAGTAAGATATCATTAATATAGACTATAATGAATTCAAAATAAGGGTTGAATATATCATTCATAATATTTTGAAATTTAGATGGCGCATTTTTAAGACCAAAAGACATAACATTCTATTCATAATGAGCAAAGGGTACTATAAAAGTAATTTTATATTTATCTTCATCCGCTATCTGAATTTACAAAGATTCTGATTTTAAGTCGAATTTTGAAAATATTTTTGCTTTTATTATTCTTTGTAATAAATCCTTTTTATGTGGTAAGCAATATCTAATACATTTTAACACTTTATTTAGGGGTTTATAATTTATAATTAACATACGAGCTCCTCGTTCAATTTCTGTTGTGTTATTTACGTAGAAGACTGCACAACTTCAGAATGATTTATTAGGTCTTATTATTATTTTTTTTCTAATAAAGTCTATGTTTCTTGTTTATAATATTTTAATAATTTTAAATTCATCTATATAGGTTTAGCTTTAGTAGATATTTTTTTCATTGAATTCTTCTACATAGTGTAGATTTATTATATGTTTCTTCTTGTTCCAAAATGCATTAGGAAGTTCTGAGTGTACTTCTAAACTTAATTTTTTATGAAATTCTTCCATATGTTTCTTTAATGGACCTTTGATTTGTTGTTCTAAATATTTCATGGAATTTTGTTCTTTTAGATAACATAAAAAATTTTCTTATATAATAATGTTTCTCTTAACTCAGCTAATAAGAACATTTCTAGAGGCTTTATGAATGATAATATAAATTCTTTATTTTGTGTGGTAGTATGAATACCTTCATTTGTTACTATAAAAGGTTTTATCATTTGTAAAAATGGAGTTCCAAGTATAATTTTTTGTTATATATTTTTTATTAGTATAAATGGTATTTGGAAGCATATATTTTTGTTACATATATGTGCTTTTGATAATTTATATTTTACTCATATCTATTCCATTTGCTGTAGCTATTGAGGAATTTGTTCTTTCAAAATATTTATGTGGAATTATTCATTTTTTAACATAATTTAAGTCTGTTCCTGAATCTATTAGTGCTATAAGTTCTATAAAAAAAATCTTCAGAATAGTTTATGATTTTTAAGGTTATTTTTTAATATCATTTTTGCGATTTAATTTTTTGGGTTTGATATAAGGCATGTAAAGATGATTCCGGTTGATTTAAGTCTTTTTCTTTAATGATTTTATTTAGTTCTTGTTCAAATTCTTCTTGTTTATGCCCTTCTTGTATTTGATTTTCTATTATATTTTGTAGTTCTAAAATTTGAATTCTGTTTTTTAGTTTTATGATTTCTTGTTTCGTTTTCTTTATTTCTTAACATAATTCAGAAATTGTTGGAGGTTTAGGTACAACTTCTAAATATTTTTCTTAGTGTTTTATTATGCTAAATAAGGAAGTTGATTCATTAATAGTTGACCATCCCTCGTTGGGGGCTTTTCGGTTTGAAATATTTAAAAATTTAGTAAAAGGTCAGTTTTTTGTTGAGGGTATTGTATTTGATTTATTAAATTTAAAAGAGTTTTGTCTGTTAAATTTAACATATTTAATGAATGATATTCTAAGTCAGAAGAAGTTTTATATTCATTAGGTGAATAAGAACAATTACATACATGTTCTGATTTAGATTCTGATAATTCTTGATTTTGTAAATAATTTAATTGTTCATCGTGAGATATTTTTATTTCATCACTAGAAGTAGTGACTAAATCTTTAAGTTTTTTAGTTACAACTTCTAAACTTGGATTTTTTTTTGCTAATAATTCTTTAACTTGTCTTTTATAACACTTTCAACTATAGTGTCATGTTTTTCCACATTTATAATATCTAACTTCTTTTTTAGGTTTAGTATACTTTTGTCTTGTTTTATGATATTTCTTATAAGCTTTCTTTGATGGTTTTTTTGGATAGGTTATTCTATCATAATTTTGATGAGTAATTCGTTTATAGGGTTTTAATTTAGGACATCTCAACATTTTCAGAATATTCTTTTGAAATGCAATTTTTCTAATCCATAATATCAGCAGAATTGAGATAAGTCTTAGGATTTTAAGAAATGTGTTTCTTCCATTTTCTTTTGATGACATGATTCCGTTCCTACTACTCTAACTTTTGAAAATAATGTTTCCTATGTATAGTTTTTATAAACTAGTTTTCCACCATTTTTTTATTCTATTAAAGTCTTTACCTTATTTTCTATAGTTGATGGTAATCATTGTAATATTTTTTATATATGGACGTCTGTTAAGAATACATCTTTATACCATTTAAAATTAGCTATTTGTTTACATTTTAATTTCAATAATCTTTCTCTAATAATGACGTGATAATCCGCTACCCTTCGTAAGAATTGATATATTATGGTGCTAATAAGGGTATTTACTGATTGTTCATCATTAAATATAGTTGTTTGCTCTTCCGCTGTTAATTGTATTTCCCACAATGATTTTAATTGTCATGGAAATCCCCATGCTAATGTTATAGCCGATAATCTGGTTGGAAATCTTCTAATATTCATTAATAATTAGGCATACATTACCATACTATTACACATATTTCACATATGATATTCACTAGCTTCATCAATATTCCATTCATATACTAAATTTGGATTGAATTCGTTTATTACTAATTTTCTTTCTTATTAGAATTGTTGATCTATAGGAGATGGTTTTGAATAATAGTTTTTTGTATTTCTCACATACATTCTTTCTAATAGATTTGAAGGATCTTCTCTGGCTATAGTTGGATTAGGTTTAGATAAAGTTTGTAGATGTTTGTTGTAACATATTTATAGATAATAATACTTATTCATCATACCATTGAAAGAATGGAATATTTTGCTCAATGTTTATGCAATAATAAAACTATTTTCTTATAATTTGTTTTAATTCTCTTAATTTAGACGTTTTTGGTATTTATTCTCTTTTTTCTTTATTTTTCTCTAATTTATAGTTCTTTAATAATGATTCTTTATTAAATATAAATGTTGATTTGTCAATAATTTGATTTAATTGAAAGTCTGATTTTGATGGTTTTATTTCCGGTTTAGCTATATTCTAATTATAATTTAATGGGAATCTACTTGTGGATGGAATAGATGACATAGATATTTTTTCTAGTGTCAGTGAAGAAGATTTTAAAATAATTTTTGAAGTTATAGGTCTAGAAATACTAAAAGAATGTCTCTTAATTGTTGGTTTGAAGTTTAAAATTATATTATCTATAGTTTCTGTTATAGCTTCTATTTTTTCTGCAGATTGTTCTAGAACTTCATATGATAAATCATTTTCGGTTTTCCATTCAGTACAAAGATTTATTTCTAAACATAAAATTCTTTTTGGTTCGATTCTCTTATGTATAGGATTAGTTATAAAATATGGGGTAGCACCATTTTATTGAGTGGCCAAAGATCTAGGTACTAGAGTCTTCATGACTTTGTAATAAATTCTATATTATATACACAAATGTTTTGATCCTAATCTCATATTAAATTCTTCGGCTTGAATTAATAAAGATAATACATGTAAAGCATAAGGATCTGTTAAACTAATAGAGAAATTAAGAAAACTATTAAAATATGCTGAGCCAACATGTAATAAAGTTTGTAATATTTCTAAAATAGAGTTTGAAAATCATCCATGTCTATTATCCTTTAAACAAGTTTAAATTAAGGTTTGAAGGCCCGCCCATACTAATAGTTGAATAGCTATTTGTATTAATCGGAAATGTAAGAATTTAAATTCCTTATCACATAAGTTTTTAATAGCTTTTTTCTGTAATAATTGTATTTGGTGAGATCCTTCTCCTGTTTTTAAGGTTTTAATTCTATATTCAGTTCTAAAGTCAAAAGCTCCAATTTTATAAATTTTTAATAGGTACTTTAGGTATTTTCTAATTTTGAATAGATTTTTCAATTTTCTCATATGCTCATTCGGACATATTTTGAATCTCATCAAGTATAACTGAGTGAATCTTAGTATCAGTGGAAGGAGAAGATGATGATGTTGAAAACATACTCTTTAGAAAACTCATCTTCACAATTAACGTTTTATCTACTGTATACCCTTAGTGCAATCTTCACTTTCAGTTGGTTGTGTGACTTCTTGATGATTGAGTTTTTTTTAGAAATGTATTTTAACAAAATTATCTACAACCGACTTTGATACTAGGACTTCTCTCAATTCTGCTCAAATTATGGATTAGAAAAATTATCATTTCAAAAAAATATTAAGAAAAAATCAAGATTTTCTAAATCAAAATCCTATAAAAAAATTACTCATCAAAATTATGATATAATAACTTATCCAAAGAAACCATGAAAGAAAGCTTATAAGAAATGATAAAAATATTACAAAAAAAATCAAGATTTCCTAAATCAAAATCCTATAAAAAAATTACTCATCGAAATTATGATAGAATAACCTATCCAAAGAAACCATAAAAGAAAGCTTAACCGAAATATCATAAAACAAGACAAAAGTATATTAAACCTAAAAAAGAAATTAGATGTTATAAATGTGGAAAGACAGGACACTATGCTTCAAAGCGTTATAAAAGACAAGTTAAAAAATTAATAGCAAAAGAAAATCTAAGTTTATAAGTTATAACTAAAAACTCAAAGAATTAGCCACTACTTATAGTGATGAAATAGAAACATCTCATGATGAACAGTTAAATTATTTACAAAATTAAGAATTATCAGAATTTGAATCAAAATATGTATGTAATTGTTCCTGTTCACCTAATGAATATCAAACTTCCTTTGACTAAGAATATCATTCACTAAATATGTTAAATTCAATAGACAAAACTCTTTTAGATTTAATAAATCAAATACAAGACCCTTAACAAAAAAGTGACCTTCTCACTAAATTTTTAAATATATTTCAAACCAAAAAGCCCCCAAGGAGGGATATTCATCTATTAATGAATCAAATTTGTTATTTAGCATAATAAAACACAAAAAAAATATTTACAAGGATTACCATTAGTTATAGAAAATAAAGTAACGACCTTAATAAAATAAGAAAATGGTAAAAAACTAGTTAATGAAAACTTTACATGGGGAACATTATTTTCAAATGTTAGGGCAGTAAAAACAGAATTATGTCATCAAAAGAAAATAAAAGAATCTTAAATTAATATAATATAATATAATATAATATAGATAATAAAAAATAATATAAACTGTTACTCATCATCATTATCCATTTTCATATATATATTTTTAATTAAAAAACTTTTACACATAAAACTTTTCATCTAAAAGTTTCATCACTTTCTAAACATATCCTAAATATTTAAATAAACTTTTAGTTGACATTAAGGCTACAGAATAAACGTAAAGTTACACGCATGTTGAATTTTAATAGAAAATGCAAATTAAGTGTGATAATTTTAAGGGATAATTTATTTTATAACCATAACAAATGCACATAATTCCTCTTATACTCACAATATTTCGTAAATTCATTTTATACTCATGACATTTCACCCTAAATTCCTCTCATATCCATGTTGTTAAAACTACCGTTATTTATCATATTGAAAAGACAAATTTTCCCTTTAAAATTTTTTCTAATTAAAAAAGATCAACATTAATATGACTTTTAAGTTATTTAATATCTTGTATTAATGATTTACTACCATCAACTTAGTCATGTTAAGATTAAATTATCTCAATTAAAAAATTTTAAATGGGTAAAATCATCTTTTCAGTAGGGTACATAATAGTGGTTTTAACGACATAGGTATAAGAAGAATTTATAGTGAAATATTATGAGTATAAAAGAAATTTACGAAATGTTGTGGGTATAAAAAAATTATGTACTTTTGTTATGGGTATTTGGTTATAGGTATAAGAGGAATTATTCCAAATTTTAATAATTTATATACACATCAAACGCAAAGTTACACACGCATGTTGAATTTAAAGGTTTAGTGCTTTGGCATTTTACTAATTATAAAGAGCAAAATATTTTTAGCGAGGACAAAATGCATGATTAAACGTGTACAATGTAACAAATTTATCAAAATAAATCAATAAAATATATCTTATTGAAATTTTCATTTGCAATTTGAATTGATATTTTGAGTTGGTCAAATTTGAATTTTTTTTAGTTTTAAAATATTATCTAGCCTAAACATTGATTTGAATGAAACTTACATGATGATTATTATAAGACATAATTTTAAAATTATTTTAGAGTATAGTTTATCATGAATCATTTGAGAAATTTGGAAAAAGGAGAATGAAATTTAAAAAAACATATTTATAATTTTGAAAGATAAATATATGTTGGGTACGGAAGGTTGAGACATAGTAACAACTTTACTTTTTGAAGCCGGGTCAAAAGTTTTACAAATATTTATATACAGGGTCATAAAAATGCTTATTTTACCCTATAAAAATTTGATCGAGTCAACCAGCCTTGCTCATGTGGTTGCGGTCGGCGTTGTCATTTCTCGTGACTTACTACCCTTGCAAGAGCTCATGCATGATAATAAGATTTAATACTCGTTGATAAATTTATTATGATTCTGCCTACAACACTGTTAAAATATGCAACGATTCACCATAACATTCTTTTTCGTGCCTTAGCTACAAAAAAATAAGTCAATGACAACAATGGAAATAAAAAATAGAAATGTTGTTAACAAGATAAATGATAACATAAATTACAAAGTGAAGGGAAAAGTAAATGATTCTGACTTGAAGACTAAGTAATTATGAAAAGTAAAATTGTTAAGATGTGATCTGTTTTCTTTTTCCAAAGCAACTGGATTAAAAATTGAGGACTTGAACTTTTTTACAATTAATATCTGTTCTAATAAATATAAAATACTAAAATTTTTCACTTTTCGTAACTATCATATTTTAAATCATTTTTTCATATATTCCTATACAACTATATTACATTTTAATTGTTTTTACATAACACTCATACAACCAACTTATATATTTTAATTTTATTCTTTTTCATTTTTCATCATTTTCCTTATTATATCATATTATTTTCTCATCATTCAAAAAAATTTGTACTACTCTTTATCCAGAAATTTTTATCACTTTTTAATGTAAAACTTTTTAAATTAAAATTTTTAATTTAAAATTTTTCATTCTCCATAATTATTTTATTTTATAATTTTTCGCATTTTCTTATAAGACTAACATATTTTTCAATCATTTATCCATAACTATTTATATAACTGACCAACTAACCTATCTATTATAACTTTATTCTTTTTATTTATCATCATTATTCTTATCATATCATATAATTATATATTATTTTAAAAACTTTTACACAAAAAAACTTTTCATCTATAAGTTTTATCTTTTTTCAATACACTTTTAGTATAAATTTTTTATAAATGAGATAAGTAATATAATGTGATGGAGTGATAATGAAAACTAAAAAAATAGTTGAAAAAGCAACGTAAAACTATTTATGTGAGAATTGGCTGGGTAGTTGTGAAAAAATAATTAAAAAATATGATAATTATACAAAAATATAAAAAATGTTTAGAAAATAAGAAAACTATGAGTAGTGAAAATATACACCTTTAATTGAAAACCAAATATATCCACAATGTATGAATTTGATTAGATAAAATAACCAACATAAGGCCAAAATTAGACCATTTTACAAAAGTGAATTAATGTAATCATATCAAAATGAATTATTGTGATAGGATGCAATGGAGTGATTCTCGTAATGAAACACGGAAGGTCGGAAGCCGATCATATGCATCTGGTTGACTTCAATCCGTTACTGGCGCGTGCGATTAGAGCTGTCGGATCCGGTGGGAGGGGTAAGAACCGTCCATTTTTTATGGGTTGTATATGAAATAAGTCCCTGTGATGGGGTGTAAATATAAAATAAAAAATAAAAAAATCCTCAATCAAAAGCTAAGGCCCTCCTCTTCCTCTATCTGTTATTAGAAGATGAATTCACCAAAGGGACGATGCCTCGGATGGGCTCCGCTGTGACATCGGGTGTTCGAATCCCGTATGGGATTTCGACTGTTGGTGTGGGAGCTGTGTCTCCCGGCTTGTTATTGTGGGAGCAGTGGTCTCCCGTTTGATTGTTGGAAGTTATGTCTTCCTGATTATTTGGTGGAGTTGTATCTCCAACTTTGTAAGAATGTCTCAGAGCTTTCTATGTAATACATGTTGAGATGTATGCAAATATCTCCCAGTTAAAAAAAAAAATTAGAAGATGAATTCGAAATTAGAAATCGGTTTTGCGCTCCTAAGTCAAAACTTGAAGCCTTCATCTTCCTCTCCCCCACATCAGAAGGCGAATTCGAAATCAGCTCTGTGCTCGTTTTCCCCTCTCTGTCACATCGTCGTTGCTACTGGATCCGCAGTTCCATCACCGTTCATCTGCTGCCAGCTCGATTTCCTCCCAGCATGCCCTTTTTATCCCCTTTCCAACGATAAGCAGCAATTACAAGTAGAATTTTTAGAATGATTGCGCCACCAATCACCATTGATGTTGATGCTATCTAGAGACAGCCCATCTTACAGAATATAACCATGCGACATGATGAATAAAAATGAAGGATCTCTTCTCGGGTCAGGTTCTTGATGTTAAAGACTCGAAGATTGGTCTGCTTGATGCATGACCGTGAAAAAGACGATGCGGTAATGGGTTGATTTTTGGTCTTATTTTCTTGCGTTTTGTGTTTATCTCCTTTTGTCTTTTTAAACCATTTTGTAAAACCACTGATTACTCAAAAGTACTACAAATTACATAAATTTTGCCCGTTGAGGTTGTTCCAATTGTCAATAGAATATACTCTGGATTAGCTCTCTTAACAATCTTGACAATTTGTTGATGGTAGGTATTGTATTTGTTGAAATCCTTTGTGATCCCAATGTTACGATTTTGTGATCTTGAGGTAATTCTCATCAATTGATTCCCAAATGGGTGGTTTGGATTGTCAATCAGGTTCTTACGTGTTGTGGAATGCGGATAAGTCATCACCATTTGAGAAATGATTGAGCATGCACTTTGTATGAGCCATAATGCATATTGATTTTTATTAATTCTCAATGGTTGATGATGGATTTTTGCTGTGTATGTCAAGCATTTTTTAGCTTCATGAGTAGAAAGGCACCATAGAAGATCTCGACAGACCAGAACATGTGTCTCGAAGACGCAGTAGACATTGAAATGTGAATTTAGCCAATTCCATCTGTTTACGAAATGTGAATTCAGTCAAAATTCCATTTATTTAGCTGATGTAGAATCACTAATGTTAATTCTTTTTCTAGTTCATCAAATTCTCGGCTCCCCGTCTCATCTCCGGTGTAGTCTCGGCTGACTTGCCAAATATAATATTAGGGAGTGTTTGTCTATATCAAAAATATTTAAAACTAAAACATTTCAATTTAAAACTTATTACTCCTCACAACTATCATATTTTTTATTATTTTTCACTCTTTCTTGTACGAATATCATGTTTTTCAATCATTTTTACACATCTTCCCATATATCTAATTTATCGATTGTAATTTTATCAACTTTACTTCAGTTTCAAAAACTGTTACACAAATATTATTTTCTTTAATTTTAAAAATGTTTACAAAAAACTTTATATCAACTTTTTTTCACTTCCCAAAAACACTCTTAGTTTGCAAGTTCTGCATCTAGATCCAATGCTTGATTATCTCATACAATGACAGAGTTTAATGAAATTTCCGACAATAGTGACTGCTTTGTTAGCAGCGTGATTGTTATGATGAGCTATCATCAATGAGAGCAATAGCCTTTGTTTTTGGTATCTATAATTTTGGTATCTATAATTAGTAAGAAAAATTAAGGCAAAAGTAAGGGTTTGTAATTGCAATTACAAATGCTTAACCTCAATTTGAGTTGTTGAACTCCTACTCTCGTGAGATGAAACCACTGTTATTTTTCTTGTACTTATCTATATTAAAGGATGTAAACTAATTGTAAACACTTACAACCCCTTGTCCCCAAGCAATAGAAAGCATAAAATGAATAAACCTAATCAACTGAATATAATGGAGAGAGAAACCTAACAAGGATACTAAATCTGCTACTATCTCCTCACTACAACACGAAACCCTTGAAATTCAAAAGAAATTATCAAAATTCTATAAAGAAATAATCAAAATCCTAGAATGAAAAACCACAAAATATTGGAAAACCAAGAAAACACTTGACGCTAGAATTTGATAAACTTTGCAAAATTAAACCAACTTTGGAAAAGTGAATGGAAATGTAAGAACTTAAACAAGAGAAAACTCAAGCTCGTGAGATCCCCTTCTTGTTCAACTACAAGATAGATGCTACTGCTGCAAGACGAATGCAAGGATAATATTAACATGCTCAATAGAGAGCAAAGTCTCAATGCTTATGCAATTAGAAGAATAGTTTGCTTTTTCTTTCTCCAATTGAGATTGGAATTTTATTAGCTTTTTTAAAATTACTTTTGAATTGTAGAAAGAGAGCAAGGAGATAATCAAGCATCTAGTTATCAAAATGGATGACAACAACAACATCTAGTCGTCGAAATGGATGATTATAACAACTTTTTTGGAGCATAATTCTGTGCATCTAGGTGCACTTAGATTTGGTGCATTTGAGTTCAAATATCTAATCTTTTATTTTTTTGGAAATTTTTGTTATATAATTATTGATCTAAGTGTATTTAACATTTATATTAATTTGAACTATTTTTTTGAGATTTGTACATATTTTTTAGATTTTTAAAATTAATGATATTTTTAGTAATTTAAGGAAAAGTTGCGCTATAAATCTTTTAACTTTGTCGTATTAGCTGATTGAATATCGGAGTTTGCGAGTTAGTATTTTAAACCTTGCCAAATTTCGGCCACTTGGACCCAGGGCATCGATGGTATTAGATATGCTCTGTTAGACCATGTGTTATGAAAAAAAATCCATCAAATGCATAAAAAAATTGGTTGGTAAGCTCGCGGAAAGGTTCATGGATAGATTGCTGGAATTGGTGGGTTTTAATCGTCGGGTGGCGACCCATTTGTGAATGAGGTGGCAGACGGGTTTGGAATCAGAGATGGTGCTGGGATTAGTGGACACAAGCTTTGAGACATTGATGGCCGATCGGTGCTTCTACTTTCGGAGGATGTTTTCATGGAATTTTAATTCCAATTGCTGCTAAAATTAGTAGCTGCCAGATTTCTGCTCAGATGGAATCAATTAGTCGGTGAAGAGAACGAGTTCGGACTATTGCTAATTGCAGGGGAAACGATTAGTGGCTGCAAAATTTTGCAAATAATCTGTGAGCAGTCGAAAAAAATGGGTTGCTGCAATTCGAAAGACGGATTAGTGAGGATTTGCTGCAATTCTGGAGCTGAAATTTTTACTGGCTGGCTGGCTGGCTGTTGGAATTAGAGTGGTGAGCTGCTGGTTGGATTCAAAGTGGGAGATTGAGAAGGGAAGGGTTGTGGCTGATGAGAAAAAGGAGAATTGCCAGACTGCAGGATCGTTCGATGCGTCCTTTGTGGAGGAGCTGCTGACAATGCGGCAGAAGAAGGAGAGGCTGAGAGAGGAAAGGGAGAGACAAAGGAGGTTTTGAGCCACGAGAGCAGCAGCTGGATGAGATGATGAGAGAAATGGAGAGGCGGTGGACAAAGCAGTTAGTTGTCCAAATGGACGTGGACAGAATCAGGAGATTAAAGCAGCTCAACGACTTCTGCGCAGATGTTGAGGGCGCTGCCGCTGAAGGAAAAGGCATGGATGCTGTCGTGATTTGCAATGGCTGCGCATGCGTAGGGTGTGATCTGACAATGGTGGTGGCGGCGAAGAAAATCCCTCATCGTCCGACCGCCTCCTCTTCCTTTCTCCTCTCTTGTGCTCATGGCAGCTATGACTGCCCTGGTTGAAGAAAACGATGGAGCACTGTATTCTGT
This sequence comes from Annona squamosa, assembly GCA_035584095.1. Classification (NCBI taxonomy): domain Eukaryota; kingdom Viridiplantae; phylum Streptophyta; class Magnoliopsida; order Magnoliales; family Annonaceae; genus Annona; species Annona squamosa. The sequence continues at coordinate 12,574,361 of JAXCLR010000081.1, forward strand.
GCTCCAGCGGTGCATAATGCAGCTGATGTTTATATATATTTTAAATTATTAATTAAATATTTTGCCCAAATTATTTGATTGAACTAATAAAAAATATTTACAGTTATTTCGAGCTTATTTTGTTCCATAAAAATATTTACTTAATTTTAAGTAGGCAAATTATGAAATTATTTCAAGCGTTTAAATAAAAAATTACTAATAAGTATTCAATTTTAGATTAAATGATAATAATAAGAACCCTCATTTTATCTTATTCTGAAGCTAGGGGAGCTTTTAGAAGAAGGTATGGGAAGTTGATGAATGTAGGTATAGAGCATTCCTACGGGGAGAAATTTTGAAAAAATTACAAAAGGAATGGACTTTTATAAAGCAAGTGGGATTTAGCTGAAGATTTATTTTTATTTCAATAATTATATATTTCATTATGTAATTATTTGTATATAAATAATTATATTGTTTTAATTACTATACAAAGCACTTATATCATGATGTATATATTTTTTGAAAGTTGTGAGATTTTACATGATAAGTATAATTAAATTTATAAGGGCATAAAATTATGCAGATAAAATATGCTTCAATTTTATGCCTAAAATATGGTAGTTTGTTGGTGCATTTTATTTTATACAATTGGCATATTTAATTCTGGATATCGAAAAGTATATGCAATTAGCAATAAAAGTAAATTAGTAGATGTACATGCAACAACTGCAATTTCCGTTCAAGCCAAAGCCAAATACGTCGGAGGCTTAATTCCACGGAGCGTAATTCAGTGCGTTGAGGCTGAGTGCACCTGGGTGCACTGCACCTATTTTTTTTAATTTTTTTTTGAAATTTTTTTCACGAAGCTGTTAATATAAGTTTATTTAACATATGTATCAATTTTTACTATTTTTGGAGATTTTTAGATATTTTTTTTAGATTTTTTAAAATCAGT
>JAXCLR010000081.1:12575397-12594658 GCA_035584095.1 Annona squamosa
AATCTAAAAAAATATCTAAAAGTCTCCAAAAATAGTAAAAATTGATACATATGTTAAATAAACCTAGATTAACCATTATATGAAAAAATTTTCAAAAAAAAATAAAAAAAATAGGTGCGGTGCACCCGGGTGCGTTGAGGCTGAGTGCACTCGGGTGCACTGAATTGCGCTCCTAATGCCGCGCGGATTTAAGATTTCAAATCAGCAACCAAGATTTGGTTGCTATTGGTTTGGTGGCATAGGTGCCACCGAAATACGTCAAAGTACATTTTATAAATTTGATGGCTTTAATTCTACTAACATTCAAATATTTTGGATAAAATTGATGTTTACTATCAGAGGGGTATAGGCTAAGTGAGAGAGGCTTGAGCAGGTTCAATCTGCAGGAAAAGCGTTAGTGACGTAGATTAATATGAATTATCTATTTAATTTGGCTATAATTTGTTCATTTTAGCTTTGTTTTATATGTTTAAATAGTTAATTTCTTTGTTTTATGCTTCTTGACTCAATATAAAAGTTTAATTTTGTACTTGAAGCCTAATATTTGAGATATTAAATTAAATAATTATTTTTATCATTTAATTAAATTTTATTTGTGTCATTATCCATTTTCAAATAATTTTATATTTACCAGTCATATTGGGACTTCCCTATTAATTTTGCAGGTATAATAAATGAAGTAGGATGATAGAGATTGACTTCTTTGAAGATTTTTCAAGAATAATTATTTTATTTTGTTCAAAATTATTTAAAAGCATGTATTACTAATAGTTGACACATATTTATTTTTTTGTGTCTTATTTGTGATACTGGGAACATGACAAGTGAAAGTGAATTTTGACAAAATTTAAAGAAATTATAATAGTTAATTTTGCCATAAATTCATAATTAATTTTGAAAAATTGCATTAGATACACAACTCAAACTAACTTTTCTGGACCGGTATATTATATGCTAATAGGCAAAGTTAGAAAGTTTATGAAATAAATTTTTCATAACTTAAAATTACTAAAAAAGCCAAAAAAAACTATGATTTGATAATATAAGTTTAATGTTGTCTTGCGGATGAGGATGAATGAATGGAAGGTAGACAAAGTTTGAGATACGCCTAGACACATGGGATGGATGGTGATTAAACAAGTCAATTGAGAAATAATTTTGGAACCCACATCACAAAAGCATTAAAATTTTTTGTCGCTTTTTTATTCATACACTTGTTTATCTAATGTGAAAAATAATTAAAAAATTATAAAGTATAGAAAATTTTAGATTAAAAAAATTTGGCTTAAACATCCCGGGTGCTCGTTGCATAGCAACAATATTATCTCAAATGGAATTAGTTGGTGTTCAACTAATGACGAAAACTTGTCTTTTTGATATTTTATGAGAATGTCCACTGGATGTAAAAATTAAAATTGTGTTAAATATTTATTTGAATATTAATAAAAGTCATAAGAATGTGCCCTAGCTTGATTGTAATATAAATTTAAAGACAATTGTAAAAATAAACATGTAAACACATGGATGTAAAATGTGAAAAATAATTAAAAACTACATAGAGTAAAAAATTTCACATTGAAGAATTTTGGCTTAAAATTGTGGCTTAAAATCTTAGCATCCACTGTACCTGTTGCGTACCAACAGCATTGTCTCAAATGGAACTGTTGGTGTTCAACTAATGGCGAAAACAATAAAATTGGTTGGTATTCAACTAATGACGAAAACACGGATTTGTGATATTTTATGAGAACGTCCACGGAATGTAAAAATTAAAATTTTGTTAATTATTTATCAGAATATTAATAAAAGTCATAAGAGTGTGCCCTGGCATGATTGTAATATAAAGTTAAAGACAATTGTAAAAATAAACACCCATTAAGGAAAAAAAAGGAAGGCAATCTTGGCAAGGGTGTCGCCGTCAATTTCAACGGCAGAGGAAGATCCTATCATCAACTGTAGCAGGTAGAAAACCGCGGGAAAAAAGGCGACAGCGTGGAAGGCGCGAGCAAGGAGGACGTGTCCGGGCGTCGTTTGTCTGGATGCGCTTGTCCGTGGTTAATGAATGAAAGCCAAGGATCATCATCGGACATCAGATCGACCGGGTAAGCCGGTTTCCAGGCCCGGAGAAAAAGCTAAAGTCGTCCATCAGATTGCTCGTTGAGTTCGCTTCCCTGGATTTCCTCTTTCTGATTCGCTCCCAACTTCTTCCTCCCTTCCTCCACAGTGATTTTGATTCTTGAAGTGCAGCAGTCGTCCACAATCCAGCCACGTCTTTCTAAGGGCACCACCAACAGCAGCTTGGAGTATCGTCATTGTCTTCTCCATTCCACAGTTTGTATCAGCCATTTACTCGAGCCCTAGGATCCGGCTTCGAACTGTCCCGTCAGCGTAACACACCTTTCATCCTCCCTTTAAAGTTTCAATCTCTATTTGAATTTCTTGTTAAAAGCTTAAACGTGATCCCTGCGGATCATCAAAGTGGGTGAATGGGGTTTTTTCTAAAGGGAGATTCCGTGTTTTTCATTAAAATTTGTTAGATTTTTTATGCGAAGGGTGACGACAGAAGAAAACAGGGAGGCTGAAAGACGGTTTTGGTTTACGTAGGTCTAATAATGTCAACTGGCGGAGGGAGAAAATAGGTGGGAGGAAAAATGAGTGTTTTTTTGGCTTGGATTTGTCCTGATTGGTTGCGCGTATATCTCTCTGCAAAGTTAAAACAAACCCAAACCTGTATTTTGCAATCTTCTTTTCTCACTTTCCTGACAGATAAGAGAGCTTTTGATAACGGGTCTTAAACTTCCGGAGCTCCTAGATTCTGATTTTGTTGAAGTGATCCAACTGGGAGATATGGGAGGGTATTTTTTGCTCTCCTGTCCTCTATTTTTATTTTTGTTCTTATTCCTTCTTCTGATGGGGTTCTGAAAATTGGTTTGATTATTTTTTTCTTTTAAGTTGCAACAGCGCGATGATGTTCTTGTAAAGAGAGTTTCTAATTATTATGTATTGTTTTCATATGAACTTTGATTTTGTCATTTTACGATATATCTTATAGAAACTGTTGATACACCAGTTTCGTTTTGACAACATTTAGTTGAACAGGATTCAATTTCTCTAAAAAAGCAAACGAGTGAGAGAGATGACGCGAAATCCAAGTGAGAATGGCATAGATGGCGACGACGAGAGAGAAGAAGAGGAGGAGGAAGATGAGGAGGAGGAGGAGGAAGAAGAGGAGGAGGAGCCTAGGCTAAAATACCAAAGGATGGGAGGCAGCATTCCTGCTCTCCTATCCAACGATGCTGCTTCCTGCATCTCTGTTGCTGAGCGCATGATCGCCCTTGGCACCCACGACGGCACTGTTCACATCCTTGATTTTCAAGGCAATCAGGTCTCATTTCCAAGTTTGTTTCTCTCTGTTGGGGATTTCTGTCAATTTAGGTTATTATGTTTTCTTCAAGGTTCATCAATTTCAGCTTCTGGTACGTTTCGGGTCAAATTTCAGTCTTGACTATTCCTGATGTTGCTTTCCAAGAAGGTGTGCATTCTGAGTTGTGGATGCTGAGTTTAAGTTGCACAGTGTATATGCAGCATCCTTGCGTTTGTATGGAGGATCCACCGTGCAGGTCACCTTGTAGAGAAACGCAGTGGGTCACATGTGTATGGTCGAATTGCAAGTACAGGTGAATATGGTTGAACTGGAAGTCGTGCTGTTCTGATTTGGAACATCCATTGCAGTTTCCATCTGCTTGGACAAAATTTTTTTTTCTTCTACTGCAGGTTATCTTCATTGGGTGACCCATAAAGCAATTTGAAGGGGTGGATTTTTGAACAGAACAATACTATGTCATGGGTGAAATTGCATTTGGCCAGTTAAAAAAGATAATTCAGGAAAAATTCTTGGACGCCATGTTAAGCTAAATAAAAATTTCATGGACCGTTTGTCTGGAAAATACGTGATATGAGGAAAGTAGGGACCAAAAAAGGATTTGCCAAGTCTAATCCATTATCTTGGTTGCATATGCTCATTTTTTTGGAGGGCAGTTATAGTGGTTTGAGTTGCTCCTGCTCTAGATGGTGTTTTACGTATTGGGTACTTTTCCTGCACATCTCGGTGAATGTTCATATTGGAACATCGCTCAAGTTTGACCATGATGAAAAGAGAAGCGGATGTTGCCTGCACTAGGTTAATAATGCAAAGGGCTGCAATAGCTGCTGCATCCGTTGACTTGTTTCCAAGTTCCAATATTCTGTGATAATTTCCAGGCTGATGATTCCAGACCTAAACTGAATGCATGCATGAACTTTCTTGATTCCATGGAAAAAATGTTCTATTAAAATTTCCCCTACTGACCCATCCAATCTATGCATCTCTTCTTAGAAGTGTATTGTGTGGGGTGTCTTTTAGAGGACTTAAAGATAATGGACATAAAGTATGCCTTTTTCTTGGTGCTTAATTTACATTTGAAATGACAGTTCTGACAGAAAGGTTAGTCCATTTAACTATGATTCTATCTGCAATAAGAATATCTAGTTAATATAGTGTTTCATTATTTGTACAGGTTAAAGAGTTTTCTGCACACACTGCTACTGTCAATGACCTAAGCTTTGATGCAGAGGGTGAATATATAGGTAGCTGCTCAGATGATGGATATGTTGTTATAAACAGCCTTTTTACTGATGAAAAAATGAAGTTTGAATACCATCGTCCCATGAAGGCTGTTGCTCTAGACCCAGATTATTCAAGAAAATCATCACGTAGATTTGTAGCAGGCGGTTTAGCTGGTCACCTTTTTCTGAATTCAAAGAAATGGCTGGGCTTTCGTGACCAGGTCTGTTAAATTGCAGAAAAGTTCTTTATTTGGGATGGGAAGAATCATTTTGTGGATAGAATTCGTAGTTGTTCCAAACAGTGCTGCTGTAATGTTTTGGTGATTATTCTGATGTTTGAAAAATAATTCAGCCTTGAACCTGGGATCTTCAATTTGAAACTTGCCCTGGGTCAATGATCAATCCATGTTCTCATAATCAGAATTTGAGCGTGATCTGTTCTATTTTCCCCTTCAGGTTCTACACTCAGGTGAAGGTCCAATTCATGCAGTGAAGTGGAGAACAAGTCTAGTTGCTTGGGCTAATGATGCAGGGGTTAAGGTCTATGACATGTCAAATGATCAACGCATTACATTCATTGAGAGGCCTCGAGGAAGTCCACGCCCTGAGCTTTTGCTCCCTCATTTAGTTTGGCAGGTCAATGAAATAATTAAATGTTATGCGAGCTCCTTGTGCTGCTTATTCGAATGGATGCCAAAAATGCTAGTTATGCCAGACTTGCCTTTCAAGAAAAACTTCTTGCAAAACTATCATCAAACTAACATCTTCATGTATCCAGGATGACACACTTTTGGTTATTGGCTGGGGAACATCAGTTAAAATTGTTGCAATTAAGTCAAACATATCTGGAGGGGTCAATGGAACGGCGAATGGAGTACAGAGGAGTTTCCCTCTGTCAAGTTCAAAGCGTGTGGATATCGTTTCTTCCTTTCAAACCAGCTATTTCATTTCCGGAATTGCTCCATATGGAGATTCTTTAGTTGTTCTTGCTTATATACCTGAGGAAGAGAACGGGGAAAAGGAATTTAGTAGTGCAGTTCCATCTCGCCAGGTAGATTTTCCTTTGTCATTCAGAATTGCTGTTTCCTTCTTGTTCAACTAGTCAAGGCAACATTGTAAATTTAATTTTTGTTGAGCTACTCTTGATGTGAACTAGTGCAGCAAATTGTTTTAAAGCTGCCTTTCTAGCCACCCCAAAATCCAAATTTAACCATTTTCATCAATTACTGACAGGAGATGGTTCTGTTGTCTTATATGTGGAAGCTATTTCTTTTATTCTTGAACGTATAAATACATATGCGCCTCTCACATTTTGAATATCTGCACCGTAGAATCTTTCTACTTTCTGCTTATTGATATGTAAAGATTTGAGCAGGGAACTGCACAGAGGCCAGAAGTCCGTATAGTCACATGGAAAAATGATGAACTTGCAACAGATGCACTTCCTGTCCATGGTTTCGAGCATTACAAAGCAAAAGACTATTCTCTTGCTCATGCACCTTTTACAGGTATATGTTCTTGATTGTATATTGTGAACCAAAGCTTTCAAGGTAGCTTCAATTGTTTTTGTGCTTGAATGCAGGGAGCAGCTATGCAGGTGGTCAGTGGGCTGCTGGTTATGAGCCTTTGTATTATATAGTCTCTCCTAAGGATGTAGTTATTGCAAGGCCTAGGTAAGCACTTGATTTCGTGAAAGTGTATTTCTGCATAGTTGTTCCTTCATGTGATGATGACCAATTTTCTTATTTCTGCTTGTGAACCTTGTTGTAATGGCTTTTATCATTGCTAGGGATGCAGAAGATCATATTTCATGGCTACTTCAGCATGGGTATCATGAAAAAGCATTGGCTGCTGTTGAAGCAGGACAAGGACGAACTGAACTTCTTGATGAGGTGTGTTGAATCTGGTAGTCAAATCCAAGAATCTAAAGTGTATTTTTTCAGTATAAAATTTCTATCTCCAAAACGTTATGTTTTTAGTTACATTTTGTATTGTGATTGTTTATATGTATATTTCTTGATTCCTGCCCAGAGGGTGGAGTTGGATGGATTGATGTCAACTAAAAATGTTTTTATATTCTAAATGTTCCTGATGATGACAATTAGATCAAGGGAAGGAAACTCCCTGTTGTTCGTACCATGTAGCTGATTGCTGTAGAGTACCATTTTTATAGCCCTGCACACCAATGTGGCAATGTCTCTAAGATTTGCCTGATTTGGGTACAAATATTTGCATTTTTTGGATATTGAGGCTTCCCGCATGCCTTTTAATGCTGGATAAGCTTAAATTTCACAATTGAGAGGTTTACTTGCAGTTTTCCGACTGCTGGATCCTGGCAAGTTGAATTGCCTTTGCCAGTCATTCTTGAAGTGACCAAAGCTGAAACCCAAGTATTGGCATTTTTTTTTAAAAAAAAAAAATTCTGTAGAACTTCTGGAAGTATTAAAGATACACTATTTTCTGTTTGAGTGTTGCATTTTCCATTTATTTATTTATTGTTACTGGCTATTGACGGGCTAGCTTCTTTGATAGCATTTATTTCTTTTGTCAATCTTCTTACTTCAGAAGGCAATGAATGAATGAAGAGATGCTTTTCCTCCTCAGGGGAAACAAGTAGGCTAAATTTTTTCATTGATGGTTCTTTCCTGATCTAGTTGTTCTTTATTATTATCATTTTTAGGTGGGATCAAGATACCTTGATCATTTGATATTGGAAAGGAAGTATGCTGAAGCAGCATCTTTGTGTCCCAAGCTGTTGCGTGGATCAGCTTCTGCATGGGAGAGGTACAGGTGGTTTTTTTTTAATGATTAATTTGTTTGTCTTTTCAATGACTCGATGATTTTTCTCAGATGGGTTTTCCATTTTGCTCATCTCCGTCAGCTTCCTGTATTGGTTCCGTACATACCTACAGCAAACCCAAGGTTGAGGGATACTGCTTATGAGGTCTGCCAACCTAAGTTCCCCATCTATGAACTTTGCTTCTTGTAGTTGTTGAACGTGCATGTAGGCTGAACTGCTCAAGGCTCAAGGCTCAAGGCTCACTCTGGCATGCCTGTTGTGCCTTGAAGTACTCCAGGAACTATAAAAACTTCCACTATTCAAATAGAGTTTTGACTTTTTAATTTTGGGTGTGTTTGGTAGTCAATAAAGTTTTTCCAATGGGAGAAATGATGTGATTTGATACAGTGATATGGGTGATGATAAGGAGTAAAGAGAATAAAGTTAAAATAAATAAGGTAACTGTATGAAAAGTTATGAAGAAATGATTGAAAAATAGGGTAGTTGTAAAAGAAGATGTGAAAAAATAATTGGAAATAAGGTAGTTGTGAGGGAGAAAAGTTTTAATGAAAAACAATCACACCCACTTGTCATTTTTTGATGTGCTCTATCCTCTCCCATGTCTCTCTTTCTTTTTGATTACAATGGTCATATATTTTCTTTGGAAAAAAATTAATAGAGTTGCTTGTTGTTATCTTTTAAGTATAGACTCTCTTTTGATTGATATTGATCTATTGAACTTAAATATTGAGGGTGCGTGTGGCAATAAGAAAAAACTGTCAAGTTAAAACTTTTCAGTCTAAAACATTTTACTCTTCACAATTAACCTATTTTTTAAATCTTTTTTTCATCTTCCTATACCACTATCCTACTTTTTAATTATTTCTACACAACTACCTATATAACTAATCTATTTATTTTAATTTTATTCTCTTTACTCCTCATCATCACCCCTACCATACCATATCATTTTCTTCAAATTCAAAACTTTTACACAAAAAACTTTCCATCTAAAAGTTTTATCACTTCCTAGACACACTTTGAATGTTAAATTAATGAAATTTGATGTATCATTAATTAATGAAATTTGATGTACCATTAAATTGATTTAATTTTACATTATATCTGATTTCGCTCAAGTGTTTGCATCACTTGTCCGCATTGCGCCTAGGCCCCAATGATCCCTTTGTGCCGCAGTGAGCCTTGTGCCTTTCACAGCTATGTTGCTTAATCTGTATTGGTTTATTACTTCACAACATTTCATTGGAAGACTATTTTAAGGATATGGCTCTTATTTCTATTTTGTAGGTGGCTCTTGTGGCTCTAGCCACTAATTCAGCTTTTCACAAGGACCTCTTGTCAACTATTAAATCTTGGCCTCCAGAGATATATTCTTCCTCACCTGTGATTTCTGCCATTGAGCCACAACTCAATTCTTCCTCTATGACTGATTCCCTGAAAGAGGTTGGTTGGATTGGGAATTATGCTAGCTAGCTACCTAATTTATTACAGAAATTTCTGGGATGATTCAATTCATTTCTTGATCTCTGTAATAACTCAAAAATCTATTTGCTCTTTGGAAATTTCAAACTTAGTACAGTGCCTCTTGAAATGATCCTTCTTATGTTCTTTGCACATTTGGTATCTCTTTAATCCGAAGAATGCCCTTGACCCTTGCAGGCATTAGCTGAGTTGTATGTGATCAACGCCCAATATGAGAAAGCACTAGCATTATATGCTGATGTAAGTAGACATGCCCTTTTATCCTCTCTAAGCTCCACATTACACAATGTATATCATCTGCAACAATTGCTCGGTGATTAATTTTTAACCTGGCAACAGCTTATTATGTCATTTTTATTTGTATTCAGCTGATGAAGCCTGAGATATTCGACTTTATTGAGAAACACAGTCTCTATGATGCCATTCATGATAAGGTAGGCTAATGTTGGGTCAGTTGAACTTGAATCACTTAATCACCTTACGAAGGAACTACTTTGCATTAGATTGTCACCATCATTGTCTTCATGTCTTTTTTCGTGCTAGCACAGAAATCCTTTATGCCATTCTGCTATTACCAAGGGTTTGCAGGATTTTTAAAAAAGAACTGCTATGTATTCTGTACATTTCAGTGCTAACAGAAAAAGAATGAAAAACGAAATATTTCAGTGAGGAAAAAAAGATCGTGTTATTGTATATTGCGCATGTAAGGTGTATTAATGTGTGTGCCCATATGAGTCTAGAGTTATGAATATGTGTGGATCTCTTTTTCCATTTTTTTTTTTTTTTTGGCTTTCACAATTTAAGTGATACATAACCCACAATGTGTACACATACAGAGGTATGTACTCATGACCTTATGCATGTTTATATTCTAATTAATAATTTCATTGCAAATATGGTCCCTCTAATGCATCAACTTAAATTTGTGAACATGATTACGTTAACCTTCCAGATGAGAAATCTGAAAGAGATTTGTGACCTCTGAAAAACCTTTATTTGTTTGTTTTAGTTTTTAATTCTTCGTTAGTCTGACTGATCATATGATTGTTGCATAATTTTTCTTATGACTATTTTTTGCACGGCAACTCTCTCTGATTTGCTTCTATTTTTTAAATTCATTTTATAGGTAGTACAACTTATGATGTTGGACTGCAAACGAGCAGTTCCTCTGTTGATCCAACACAGGGACTTAATTACTGCTTCCGAAGTAGTTTCACAACTGTTGAGTGCCAGTAAAATATGTGATCATAAATGTTTCTTGCATTTATATCTGCATAATCTTTTTGAAACAAACCCAAATGCAGGAAAAGAGTTCCATGACTTGCAGGTATTCTTTTTTTGTGCTCATCTACATTTTTCTTGTTCACACAATTTTTTAAATTTTGGTAATGATTCCTTGGCAATTGTTCTTTTTCATCTTATTCGATGGGTGGTTACTTCTCTGCTCTTCAAGACTTGCGGCGTGCTCTGAGCATTTGTGAAACATAAATTGCTGTCTTCGTCCAGTTAAATGCTTGCATAATTGCACCATGAATTTGGTGATTTCCCTCATTAGGCTGTTTAGCTGATATGTTAAAAAAATGGATGCTATAAACATTTGGCCAAGAGGTTGTTTGTTCACCACACCTCTTTGTTTGGTTCTGATGAGCATATTGAAGCGTTTTGTGGTTGAGAACCCTGATAGCCTAGGCAGAAGAATCCACTACCAAGCTACTAACCCAAGGCCTCCAGAAAGAAAATAGAGGTTCTGTTGCATTAAGAAATTGTATTTTTTGCATAGGAGAGATGTGAAACGCTAACGGATCCAGTGATGAAACTCGTGTACTGCAATGTTTCAGGAAAAGCTGTGCCAATAGAAGTATGAAGTATCATTTAACGAAAAAAAAAATACTGAATTTACTTGTGATGGCAATGTCTTCTATAATGCCTAGTCTTTACAGAACAAAAAATTTGCTGGTATAATAGAATTGGACATTGAAACTACAGGAAATGGTTTTCACAAATAAAGTCCATTATGATTTCTAGGAGCATCGAATAGTTTTTTTTTTTTGATGATCCCTCCTGCTTGCAGATTGTTTAAACCAATTTCTGTTCCAGTCTCAACATAGTAATTTGATACCTGTTGCATGATTCTCCTAACTCTCCTGCCTAGTGGCCTATGGCCTTCCTTGTTGTCCGTCTCTTTTAGCTGTTATTAGCAGATGCAAAGGGACTTTGTTCATATTTCCATTTAATTTAATTTTTTTTTTTTTTGCTCTTGTTGATCCATCACAAGAAGCCTTGTTATTCCATCTTTCTCTTGATTAGATTCTGCTCATTTTCTTACTGTGAAAGCCTCAGCTGTTAGGATCATGTTTAGTGCAGTTCAATATGTTTATTGTAGACTTAAGTGATAGTCAAAATATTGTGATGGCCTACTGGCAAAGACATTTTTTGATACCTTGAAGGAAAAGGAAAATGGGGGAATACATCTTGAGGATGTCATTTTGTTTTCTCAGACATTTAGTATTTTGGAAACACAAAGGAATTAATTGTTTTCCTACCTCTCTTATTGCAAATAATGCATTTCTATTCCAAAATATGGGATCTTATATCTGCTAGTCCTGGTGTCTTAACTTGTTCTCCTGTTGTTTCTAACTGAGAATTCTTTTATGGATTTTTAGCGTTCTAAACCCCAAAAAACCAAAAACAAAAAAAAAAGAAGAAGAGAAGATTAGTAAGGGAAAAAAAAAAGAAAAATATAAAACAAGAAACGGAATCATCATAATAAGCCATTTCTCCACCTAAGTGGGACAGTTGTGTGTATGCTTCCATGCCATTCTTGACGATCAGTAATGAAGTTTTTACTAATCTTTAGTGTCTTTATATCTTGTTTAATTACTTCTATCCATGTTTTTTTTTTTTTTTTTTCCAGAGGGGTGGGGGGTGGAGTGGTTGTGTGGGTGTTCAACCCTTCATTTGACATGGCCAACTGACCTTGGTCTGCTTTCCCTCATTTTTAGATTATATTGAGTTATTTCTAATTTTTATCTTTTCTTGTTTTACCACTCATCTACCTTAACATTTTCGTTTTTTCCACTTATTTTATGGGTGTTTGTTTTTAAGTAAAACTTTTTACTCTCCATAATTATCAATTTTTAAATTATTTCTTCACATCTTTCTATACAAACTACCATATTTTTCGATCATTTCTACACCACTATCCATATAATTAACCTATTTATTTTAATTTTATTCTTTTTATTCCTCATTATTATCCTTATCATATCAAATCATTTTATCTCATTTTAACAACTTTTACATCAAAAATTTTTCATTTAAAAGTTTTATCACTTTCCAAACATGCCCTATGTGCATGTTTTTTTTTTTTTGAAGACATGTACGTTGTTCTTTAATTGTCCAACATTCTGCTCTAATAGTAGTTTTATAACATTTTCCTTTTAATTTAATTGGAACTCAAAGATCATATAAAATTCTTGAAACACTTTATCATTTTTTCCATCCTCCTTGGATCCTATTTATGACATCTTCCTTAATTTCTTATTCTCTTGAACTATTGATCCTAAATATCAAAAGTGATAAGTTATTGTACTAATGGATCTGAATTTTTTTTTTGCGCAACTAATTCTAAAAGCAAGAAACAGAATAAAGAGTAAAAAGACAACTCATCAGTAAAAGGGATATGACTGCTTCTATATACTTATTCAATACTTTAACAAAGCTTGTTTGTATATGACTCCTCACTGGATTGCTGTTAGAAACTTGTGTCATGCACACATGACAATTGACCATTGCTGTAACTATCATTTAACCATTATAGGTGGAGCTTTATGCAGACTATGAACCAAAGATGCTGCTTCCATTTCTTCGTAGCAGTCAGCATTATAAGCTTGATAAGGTTTGGAATTTTCCTGGCTTGTGAATCCCTTTTTATTTACATTTCATATAAGGTTTCCAGTGTTTGATGTTGAAAAGGTTGTTTATTGATATTTGTATGTCCCCTTGTCTGTGGTCCTAAGGCATATGAAATTTGCGTCAAAAAAGATCTTCTACGGGAACAAGTTTTCATTCTTGGAAGGATGGGAAATTCAAAGCGAGCATTGGCTGTCATCATTAACAAGTTGGAGGATATTGAAGAGGTATTCTCATCAATCTGATTGATTGAAATATACCTGCTGGGATGTGGTTCCTTTATGGTGCAAAATGTTTTTCTTATACGCTTATTGATGTTTTTGATTTAACATGCACTGAAGTTGGTGGCTGATGTCTAAAGCATTATAATCATTCACAGGCTATAGAGTTTGTCACTGCACAACACGATGATGAGCTATGGGAAGAGCTAATCAAACAGTGTTTTCGCAAGCCTGAAATGGTATATATACATACATTCTAGGAATGAAGTTTTCAGTGTTATGTTTCTGGTTCCATTATGAATTTGCTTCATTTGTCAATTCCAACATGAGCAGGTAGGAATTTTGTTGGAGCACACTGTTGGGAATCTTGATCCACTGTATATTGTGAATATTGTGCCCAATGGACTGCAAATACCAAGGTTGGTGTGTCTTGTATCCCTCTGCATCTTTTGTTTTTTTTTTTTTAATTTTAAAATTTGCATTTAACGTTCTTTCCCTTGTTGCCAACTTGTGTTGCTTAAATTATTGCATTTGCTAATTTGATTGTGTATGTGCGTTACCCCAATCTAACACTATGACTACCACATCCAGATGGACGATATGCTATAAATTACTCATGGCCCATGGATGCATGCCAAATTGTTTACTATGCTGCGTTCTGGTGAAGTTTGGCCCCACCATGTTGAATTCTTAGGCGAAAATTTGTGGCCAATTTGCTGATCGTGGGAACTAGTCTAATTGTGGGTTCCTTTTACCATATATGTCTTTCTGGTTTTGCCACCTTGTTTAGCCTTTTACTTGAATCACCTCACTCCTAACTAGTGCTTTGCTTGGTCTTTGTTGCATGAGGCTAAACCATCTATATTTACTTTTCATATTATACTGCTGATTGGTGCTATCCTAAATTCCTAAGAATGCATTAATTTCTATATTTCGCATACACGGGTTAAACATTGTGTGTTTTGGATTAATTTTTTTGTAAAAATATATATTTCTTATTTATTTATTTGTTTTATGATACTTTGTCTAATTTTATTTCTTCTCTACTTTTCTCAAATTTCAATTGATCCTTTTGAAACTTTCCTTTGCAGGCTTAGGGATAGGCTTGTCAAGATCATTACAGATTATAGGACTGAAACTTCTCTTCGGCATGGATGCAATGATATCCTGAAGGTATGAGTAGGTGGTGCTTTTTCTAATAATTTCAGGTCTAATTTAGTGTTTGCAGTTCTTGTTGGTCGTGGAACACTACTGTATTCAATTATGATGGGTCAGAAAAGCAGGCCACAGAATTTTACTGTAGGCCATGTTTTCTGCATCTTGTCTGGCCTTTTGGTGACTGCTGAACAGGCATGCATTGAAAGCCCCACCGGTTCATTCAGTTTTTCATTATCTCTCACTTGTTTGCTCGAGTCTCTGATGTCTCTACAACTTGATAGGCCGATTGCGTGAACCTGTTGGTAAAATACTACAAGGAGGCCCGGCATGCAGTTCTTATGGGCATTGAAGATGATGACTCACGGCCGAAAAGGGACACTGGTAGATCCACACAATCATCATCAGAGAGAACTGTGACAGCAAGAAATTTGGAAGTGAAGTCAAGAACCAGAGGTGGTGGAAGGTGTTGCATGTGCTTTGATCCGCTTTCGATTCAGAATCTCTCGGTCATTGTCTTCTTCTGTTGCCATGCTTATCATATTACATGCCTCACCGGCTCTTCTGATTCAATCAGTGTTAGTGCTAGTAGAGGGGACCGGCCCTCAAATGTAGCCTCTGGTCCAGATTATGATGATGACAATACTGATGATAATGTTGGGTCTGGTGGGCCCCGGATGCGTTGTATCTTGTGTACTACAGCCGCATAAGCAGGTGTATGGGTGTCTGTGTGTGTGTGTGAGAGAGAGATTGAGGTGTGGGTAATGTATGCCATTTTCGTTCGACAAGTTTTGGCGCTTGGCATGATTCCTTGTATTTTACAAATTTTCTTCTCTTTAAAATTTTTTTTCCCTGGAGCTCTTTGCAACATGTCTTTGTTGGGGCTTTCCTTTTGGAATTCTTGAATGTGATACAAGTATTACGTAGGTTTCGATTGATCGTCGTCATGGTAGCATTTTTCATTCTATTCCATTCCTGTCTCTCATACGCTTTTTCCTACAAAATCTGTGTTTAACGAACAAATGGTTCATCAAAATCTAAATTGTAAATCCGTCAAAATTCGTACGATGGTCACTTATGCGAATCTCTTTCTTTCTCTCGCTTGATCTCTCCCTCTACTGGACGAAGCCGATGCCAACTCCAACCAACTGCGATAATTAGAACCACAACATACGTATTCTAAGGAATGCAGATCACAATTGTGTGGAAATTGTCAGAGACAATTGTCTCCGATGGTGAACAGACTACATTGGTTAGCACGGGTGAACAGACTACATTGGTAGCATGTTGGTCAATACTCTACCCGTTGCGTGGGGGCATTATCTACGCTGTCCTAATCTGCGTCCTATTCCAAGTGGGTGTGGGTCTATAAATGATGCATTTATGATCTTTGAAAGCTTGCCTGGTAAGGATGTGCCCAAGTTTCTTAGGTAGATTTTTATTTCCAGATTTCTAAATGGGAACAAATTGTTTCTTTAAATTTATAAAAATGTCTCAAGGGTTTCATCTGTAATAGGTATTTGAGAAGGATGTAAACATACCAATATACAAAAGGATGTGTATCCGTGGACTGTAATGATTAATGGGCTCGTCATGCTTGGCCATGCCCTGTGGTCTTAGGATCTCTTTGACCAAATGTTGACAGAAAACATTCTTCCCAATACAGTCACAATTTTTATTTATTTATTTTGGTAAGTGCATATTTTTATGCTGGTTTGGTCGATCTCGGGTGGATGTACTTCAGTTGCATGAGCCAAGTTTATGGCATCGAGCCTAATAGAAAGCACTACGGTTGTATGGTTGATCTCTTGGGCTGTGCAGGTCATAAAGAAGAAGCATTAAGTTTGATTGAAAATATGCCAATGGAGCCCAGCTCTGGCATTCGGGCGTCTCTCTTTGGTGCTTGTATGATCCACAATGATTTCGGGCTTGGTGAGCATGTCGGACAGCAATTAAAAAGTTGCTAACCCCATCATAGTGACAGACATGCACTTCTAACCTGTACTCAAGTCTCCCATAAGCGTGGAGAAGCAACCCAAGTAAGGAACCAGTTGGTGCAATTCATGAATTCATTGCATTGGACAGGCCTCATTCTGAATCCACGAATATTTATACAATGTTAGAGGGAATCTCTAGTCAACTGAAGGTATCTGAATATCAACCTGCTGTTACAGAATTTCTATCATGTCGTGGACCCTCGATAAGATAAAGAAATTATATTGCGATGGAATTACTTAACTCGAACTTGTTTAGCCAAGTTCGATCAGAAACTTTACATGCGTTGGGAAGGTAAAATATATTTGAGATCAAATTACACAATCATTTCAAGTAAGTTTATATCAAAGCTAGTTTATCGCTTATTAGTCCCTACGCTATCTTCAGCATAATGAAAACTTCAGTACCAAGCTGCATCTAGTGGGTTCTTTGAACTATTACAAAAGCAAGTCCACATGCCACTGAAATCCCAAAATTAATATAAAGATTCTCCATCCGTTGATTCCAACACAAACCACAGGGCAATTGGGTAATAAATTCCCATATTAAGGGAAAAGGGAGAGTGGCAACGTGATTGTGTTTTATCGTGCCAATCCATAGTTTCCCATCAAACTCTTTTGACTTCACTAATCAGCTGCATAACTTCGCCTCTTTGATATTCAAGGATATCCAGAATCTCTCCTTGTTCATCGAACAGTGAGATAACTGTGTACATCTTTATCCCTATCATCCTTCCTTGTTAGGTACTTCATTTCTAGAGGAAGCCTGAAATATATTTTTTTCATCCATGGACTGTGGGGAATGATCTCTTGAATTGGTGTTCGGCATCAATCAATCGCTACCCAAAACTGGCCCTTCTCGTTCAATCAGATGTTATTTGGAAACCCAGGTAGATTTGTAAAAATCTCTACAGCTCCCATCACTATCTCATTGTCCCGAAATGTTTAAAAAGACAAAAATTAGCATCATTGTATTCAACTCATCCAGCATGCCTGATTTACAAATGCGTTTATTTATAACAATGTTGGCCTGGTGCATTGTTGACTTGGCTACTGTAATTGCACAAGCTGTTGATATGGGATGAGTACCCGGAGGATGACAGAAAAAAATATCTTTAAGACAAAACTGCTCTTATGTTATTTTGATGATCATATAGAATAATACAGAACTAAATTTCATTTTCTTTGTTTGACTAACTGGAGGTAGTAAAACCAAAGTCTTCATCACTTTGTTATTAATTTTTTGAACATAAAAAACTTATACATATAATATAATATAATATTAATTTTAAAAATCCAAAATTTTGAAAATTCCCAACATTTTTTTCCTCATTGTTTTATCAGGTTTGACTGTCTTTTATCCTAAGAACAATTGCAAAAACACAGCTATATATATTGTGAAGTATTGCCTTTTAAAAAGTGACTCTCTAATCATCTACATAGACGGGCAGAAAGATGGTGGCATGGGTATTCCATAGCGACAATTGGTGGTCTCTGTCAATAGGAGAAAGGTTTGGTCCTTGGAAATTTGTAATCCATTTGAAAAAGTCAAGCCATGCAGAACAACATGAGTTTTTCTCGAAGAGGGATCATATCTAAGCAGCCTTCCAGTTGCTTCTCCTTCCAGCAATATAAAGATGCGGGCCCTATAGCATGGTTCCATTCACCTATTGCCAAGGATATGACAAAGAAAAAAATCAGAATCTGCAATCATCTCACTCCTGGAATGTTTTGCACTTAACAACCTTCAAAAAAATAAACTCGACGCACTTAGTAGTAGCTAAAAGCAAGAAATATTTAATCTGTTGTATCTCATGCTAGTGTCTGTGAAGAAAATGGAGCCACTGTCGTGTATGTCCAAATCATTTGCAAAGGGTTGCTCGAGGGGCAGCGAGGTAACCCCTTGGGCTTACCACTAGGAGACCATAGTAAGCATCAGCTATGAAGAGATATCCTCTCTGTCGATCGAACCTTAAGCCGAGAGGTCGTCCACAAAGTTGCTCATGTGTGGATTGCTTGGAGGTGGTGGACTCGACGCTGTTGGAGCATGGTATGTCCGACCTTTGAAAGTAGTTCACTTCTTGGCATCAATTGATGCATCATCCATCCAGCTGAACTAGCAAGCTTCATGTTTCGGAAGTTTGTAATTCAGAAACTTACAAGGTGGGTGAGACAAACGCGAAGGTCTCCCACCCAACACAATTGCCAAGCCACCTTGCAACTTGTCCATCAGCTAACCCAGCACATGGACCTCTCCCTTCAAGTTCAAACTCCAATGACTCTCGCCCATAAACTTCATCTTCAAATTCCGATTTCCCAGTCCCCAGCCGGCTCTGGTTATCCCTCCGCCACTGAAATATGACTAGCTTGTATGGTGCAATATCATGCTTGACGGGTCTGTAACTATGGCCGCCCAAGGGGCCAAGGTGAAAAGGATCTGCGAAAATCAGGCCTACGACTAAAACCAAGAGAAAAAAGAAATGGGTATTGACCCTTCTTTTTCATGGATTCCACACCCGTTTGAAGTGAAAGGGAAGGCACAGAATGCAGGGCTTTGCAACGTGTTTGTTTATCAAGTTTGCAGAGGTGCATTATTTGTGTGATAGGTTTTTGGTTGGGAGTGGGTGACTTAGATGTGCCTTCTTGTCAGTACTTGTTTCCTTCCGTTGGAAAACTAAAGATTCCCGTGTTGAGAGGCAGAATTTCCCAGATTAACGATGAGAAAATCACATAGAAGTTTTTCTTCACGGACCGATGCGTGTCTTCAGTATATATTTCACTGAATCAGTTTTTGGGAACATCTACGCCTGAAAATGTCCTTCACAGTTCCCACATTAGTCATCTACCACCTAGGCAAGGTCTTTTTATTAGCACACATTATAATAAAGGGATCCTCATTTTATGCTCCGGAAGCATGCAGTGCTACATGCTTCCAGGCACATACACTTATTTTTTTTAATTTTTTTTTGAAATTTTTTTCATAAACTTGTTAGCCTAAGTGTATTTAATCTGTGCATAAATTTTTACCATTTTTGGAGTATTTTAGATATTTATTTTTTATTTTTGAAAATTAGTGGCATTTTAGGTAATTT
>JAXCLR010000081.1:12595771-12616137 GCA_035584095.1 Annona squamosa
TGTGTTTAAAAATCCAAAATAAATACTTAAAAACATCCAAAAATGGTAAAAATTGGTTTATAGATTTAATACACCTAAATTTACTTACCCATGAAAAAAAATCCAAAAAATTTTTTTTAAAAATAAGTTTTTGAGCTGGCTTTACGGAGGCCACTGTAAAGCCGGTTTGAAAAGATCATTCCCCAATGTATACTATGTTTTCCTTTATATTATGAGGTCCTATGAACAAATCTAACACTCGTTTCTTAGACGTATGACACAATCATCAACCTCAAAGGATCCATCGAGCGATGTCATTATATAACGCTCATCTTGCTAGGTGATAGGCACTACCATGGGTTGATTTTATTTAGTCAACCCCAAAGCCGATTTCAGTGGAGCACTTATTTTTCATCCAGATCGACGCATCAGAATTCCTTCAATCATCACATCGTCGTTGATTTGTACACCCGTCAGATCCGCATAATTGAAGAAAATCTGCCCCAAACGACCTAACAATTGCATTCAGAGCACTAAAAATATAGAAATCCATCTCTAAAACACCTAAACTGACTTCAAGATCACCAAAATAAGCCGCTTGTGTACACTTACTTTGTTGCATCTTAGATGCAACACTAATTATACATCTCATCTTCTCTTATGAAGCTAAACCTCGCCGCTACCATGCTTGTTTCTCAGATAGCTTCACCATAGCCGTTTATAAGTCGTCGCCACTGACGCCATACGTCTCCTTGTTGCAATAAATGGACATGAAAGAGTAAAATAAAGAAAGTAATAATAAAAAATAATAAAAAGAAAATTCACCATTAATGTTTTTAGCAAGATTATAACCCAAATATTATATTAAATGATAAATCAACTGACATTATTTATAGAGATACACGAGTTACAATGTATCATACATCCATGACATACAAAAAATTATAATATTGAAATGTTCCACTAAAATTTCATCATTTAGGCCCACCATAAATTTTAATCTGAACAACTCATACTCGTCTCAACAACTGCAGCTAAAGAACTGAAAATCATATTCATGATAAAACTAGAAGGCAATTAAATTAGAAATTTTTATATAAAATATGTTTGATTTCATGAAGAAAATTTTCTACTGGATCAACGCCAAACCATTATATATGGATTAGTCGTACAATTATCATTATGTGAACTTCTTTTGATGAACATTATCGTAATGTGAATTGGTTTAAACATAAAAGCGGATTACAACAGTGCAAGTGCTGTTCCAAGGCAAACAAGGCAACAATGCTTGCTTGTGTTTTTGACACACGGTTAGTGGAGGGGAGAGGGGGATACGTGTCAAGGGCTAGGGCGGGTCCCACACTGTTTCATTAATCCGCCTTGAGTTCTAACATGATTTATCTTAGTGATCATATGAAATACACTCTAGTCCCCATTGTGCTTAGAATGTTTGTTTACATGGGAATCATAGTTTCATCCAATTCAAAGATGTGCATGACTCCTATTTGAGAAATGGGTAGAATCAATAGTAAAATTATTTTATTTATAGAGTTCGAATTCTATTAAATTAATCCCCAACGAGTTCATGAAATCTTGCTATCTGCCCCAACTTAATGGTAATATCAAAATCTAATCCACTCGTTTTGTTCAATAACATTTGCTCAATCATGTTGAGAGTCATTTCAAATAGAATATACATGGATGAGCCATACTTGCTTAAAAATATAAATAATTGCATATAATATTTATAACTTATATACGTTCATCCACAAATGCATGAGAATGTTGCAGTGATTTATAAAGTCATTTGTCTTAGCCAATATAAAGGATGTTTAGATGACGTAAATGTTGAATTAAGAGCTTTCAAATAAATATTCCTGCCTCTACGAAATCTTTTTTCTATGTAACTCCCTTATTTTTAAAATTTTGATAATTAATGGAAAATCTACTCTATCTATTGTACTTAATATTATTTCTAGTATCGTGAAAATCCTTTTATTTTTTAAATTTTACTGTATATGGGTCTCATCTATAAATGTGTAAAATTAACATAATAAAATGATTCAATATTAAAATATCAACCTTAAAGTAGTTTTTTTAACATCTAAAATATCTAAAATATCAATAATATATGAACAAATAATCTTATAAAATATTGTTATATTCTAACACATGTGTGAATGGATCTAAGCGTTTTTCATAATCTATAAATAAATATATATATATTTGAGCAAATGTGACCTATGCAAATACTTGATTTGCATAAAACTTGGTCTCTTAACTAACAAATTGTGTTAAATATGATAAATGTATTAAATTTTTCTTCGAAGATCAATATCTTACAATTTAAAGGGGGTTACATAAGACAATTTCTATATTACTTGGTTACATAAAAGTGGAGCTCAATAAGTATATGTAAAATGGTGTAAAATTGAATTCTATATCAAAATGACGATAAAATTCCTAGCGCTATATTTTAATTTTTTTTTTTTACATCTTTCCAAAAAAGTACTTTATTTTATCTAATACTGATAATATTCATCTTTTACAACAGAATTTTTGGCCACTTTCTTTTACCTTGTACCAAACTTACCCTTACATTATATTTTCGACACTAAAGCCTTCTAGCTATCGGGATAGCTTTTGGTACATTTTCGGTTGGGACACACGTACGCGCGCTTAAGATCCAGCCCGCCCACGTGGAACATTTAAGGTGGGGGTGAAATGCTGGGTAGCACCAACCCCACCCTCCATTTGAGCCCATCTTGATCCTTATACTTCATCCAAACCGTTGATCGGTTCTCATTCAAAGAGATCAACCCAAGGATCCACCCTCATTCAGAACCCACCGTTCGGTGATCATCTTATATTGGTTGATATAATGTGGCGCACTTGATATTTGGGTCCTTTACATATTCAGAAGGACGGCTAATGTCATGCTTCTGACGTGATAGAAGGAGTAGATTTTGCAATCGCATCCCTCATTGCTCCTGAAATAGTTGCACCATGAAGTCGCCTACAGCAGCAGGAGCAGGAGGACGCTCGTATCCATGCAAAGGAAGGGCTTGCTCCTACTTTGAATCTCTTTTCCTACTGCTTTAGACCGGTCTTTGATTCTCGATCCATTCAAAATGAAAGAAGTTAAAAAGAAAAAGAAGAAGTTAAAAAGAAAAGCGTGGGCGTGGGAAACAGATTGTAGATTGTGATGAGAGACTCCCCACTTTTTTTTTTTTTTTTTTTGCTTTCCTTTACTTTTTATATATAATAAACATTTTGCTGTTGTTGTAGTTGGAGCCCTGCATGTGGACTCCACACGTGCCAATTTGGCACGAGTTCGCAGAGGTGCCTCCTAGTCCTCAGCCCATCAAAATTCAGAGCAAGGGACTGTCCAGAACAATGTAGGTTGATAGGAGGTAATTTTTATTATTTATTTAGGATGGTGGTGTATCTTATATACCATAATAATTTGATGAAATTTTAGCTACCTATTTTTAGCCTTATATTTTTAGTTGTCATTTTGATCACATGCTCATATGTACGACGTCGTTTAAATGAAAATATAAAACAATATCTAGAATTAAAATAAAATCCTTTAGAAGTTTATATTCTCTCCTAATTTGTATAAATGTATAACGGGAAGTGATCAAAACCTATTTTTAAAATTTTTTGAATTTTTTAATAAAATCATTAATCTCAGTATATTTAATTTAATTTATTAAACATAAAAATATATTTAATTTACAAGTCAAGTTTTATAATTTTTAGAAATGTATATATATTAATTTTTAAAAACATGGGTACTTAATTTATTTAAAAAAACTAAAACCTTATTTTTTAAAAAATTAAAGAAAAATATATACATATTCAAAAATGATAAAATTTATTAGTTGGAAAGTTTGGTGTTTTAATAAACATCCCCTAATAAACAGTTTTATAAATTAGAAAAAAGTTAATGAGTTTTGCACCCGAGTACACTCAAGTGTACTAAATCACTTCCATTTTATAACTACATTATAATGATATTTAAAATATTATATAAGCAGGCCGATAGTAATAAATAATTATGGTATGCCGAAATATAAACCATGAAAGTGGAGCTGATCACCTTATTAAATGACGTTTTTATTTAAAATTTATTTGCTTTTCTGTTTTGTTGGGTTCCATCCCCATGGATATATGACGAGGTGGGGCCTTAATTATCAAATGAATTGAAAAAAAAAATGCATGTCATACGTGATACGATGTTTGCCACACGTGTGTTGATTACCTTCATGTTTACCTATCGTTTTTCACTTTTAAAATATTTTTTACTCTTATCAAAAAACTTTTTTTTAGAAAATTCAATCAATTTATCATGTTTATCTATGTGTATTTATTTATAATTCTAAAAATTATATGCATCGTAAACTTTTGTATATTATATGTATATCATAATTTTTCAAAATTTTTAATGATCACACATTCACTCTCAAAAGATACCACCTTTTTTTGCAAAAAAATACTAACTTTTATTAGATACATATTTTAATGAAAATAATTTTTGGTAGCATGATTTAACAAGATGTATTAGTCATATAAAAATTTGGATTTTGAAAAACATATTGTAAAATTGAAAAATCAAGGGTAAGGCTTATGTTATTGAATTTATCGCTAAAGACTCATGACTCTATTGTTGTATTTATATGACTCATTTAATCAATTTAAATAAATGAGTTAGTCATAGGTTAAGTTTCTCAACCTATTAACCTAATTAGCCAATCTATTTAAGTCATCATCATATATAATTGGCTTACAATCTATAAAGTAAAAGGATTACATTTTTATTGAAGTTTATTTTACAAGTTATATATAATTATTACCATACGAAAAGTTTACATACATGGTTAACCTTTTTATAACCAAATTTAGATTCGTAGCCAAATCTAGTATTTAATACAGTCATCTGTCTTTGTAGCTAATATTATATTATTATTATTATTATTTGTAAGACAAAAACTAGCTGCATAGTAAGTATCACTACCTTTGCAACCAAATATGGACATGCAACAAAAAAAATAGTTGCTTTTAATGAAACTATTGGTATATTAATAAGGGAATCAACATTCCAAATAAAAATAAATATGAAAATAAATTTTAAATTCAAGTAAATCACTAGCATTAGAAATCTTTGTTGGTTATTTATGATTATATTTTAAATAATTTATTATTTTTTGCTATTCAACCACCCATTGACAACTTATTTTATCACTTGTTAGCAATCTGCAATGCAAGTTGGTCATGGTAAATAAATTATACTTATAGTTGAGACTTCTGTAAATAAATTTTAAACTAACCGGAGTAAAAAATTTTAGAATGGATTATTATTAAAGTTAGCCTATCTTTAGCTAGTGGGGACAATTTGAAAGGATTATATTATTATTTTGAGAGGGGAAAAATATGTTAAAATAAATCGTGCTTTAAAATATTTTTCAAAAATTTAAAAATTACATAATTTCTGAAATTTTGGCAAGGCATTGCCTTCCACAAACCGACCCTGCCTAAATGGGAAATTGCTTATGATGATGATGACGATGATAATGATTTGCCCTCACAACTCTATGTTCATGGGCCTATGGTTACTCGCGTAGTGTTATTAGAACTTAACCTAAACCAAGTAAATATTATTTTTAAATTTTTATTTCAAAGGCAAATCTAATAATATATCTAAATTAAGAAGGCATCGTTTTCAAAATAGAAGATAAGCTACAGTAATTAGTATTATTATTATTATTTTGATGGAGAGCCGCCGTAAATAGGACTTGAAGTTGGATCCCTTACATGCATGACAATTGACAGAGACTCTGTCAGTCGCGCTGACCGACGAGTGAATGGCGACGGCTGTGGAGGGCGTCGCGGATGCACGACTCCCACATATCGGATCGCATCTCTTGGAATTATCGCTTGCCATGCCATGCCATGCATGAGTGTGCGTTTGAGTGGCCCAATGACTGTCAGTCTCGAGAATATTATTTCTTTTTGTGTTTTCGTGGGCGCAAAAAGTGGCGCCGATGGATTGATGTTAATTTTCGCCTTTTTTTTTTTTTTTAAGAAATCATTAAAAACGGAGAGAAATAAAGGAAATAAAAAGATAAAATGCTTTGGCAGAATAAAGGAATATTTTTATATATTTTTATTTATTAATGTGATATAATTATCCTATCAATTCAATTTTTTAACTGTAATTACTTCTTTATTGGAATTTTTTCATTTTATAATTACATCAGGAGTAATGAGAGCCTCATGAGAACTACTTTTAGGCCGGCCCATTCGCATACTTAATATTTTTAAAATTTTTTTCCATAAAACTGTTTTTTCAAGTGTTTTTATTCTTATACCAAGTTTTATATTTTTGAATTTTTAAAATCAAGGGTATTATACTCATTTTGAAAGGCTTTAAATGACTAAAATACTAATGGTTTTAAAAATTGAGAAAACATATATACATATTTTTAAAAATGATAAAACTTTATATATGAATTGAATGTACTTAGGATAACAGTTTTATTAATACAATTTTAAAAAACATGTTAATGGGCTGGCCTCATATACATGATTTCCCAGATGGCCGGCCTGATCATGACTTTTATATCATTTCTTTAATGTTGCCGTCAATTTATTTTTAATCACAGCTATCAAAACTAAAAATGATCGTTAAATTATTGAAAATAATTCATACATAATTAAGAGATGAAACAGAGATAATTAAGTCATCTCTCGTTCTACATTAATTTGTATACATCTACGATAATTTATACACACTTATATTTTACCCTAACAGCTATAATATTTGATCGAGAATTCAATGTAAATTAGCAAAAATACTTTTCAATTTATTATTACGACGTGGGTATATTTGTATAAATATAAAAATTATGTGGGTATATTTGCAAATATACATATGCTATGATGGTAAAATAACAACATTATAATAACAGTGCTTATTTACAATTATGGTCAAACTATATGATATTATTTTTGAAACTATATGATTATATATGCAATTATCGTTAAACTAAGTGGACATATTTGCAAATTATCTCAATTTTCATATATAATTTGACATCTTAACTATATAACTACCTTATTTTCTAATTATTACATCTATATTTTAATTTTTTTGTACTTCTTTCAATATAATTATCTATTTATTCTATATTTATTTTTCTACTTTCAAGTATTATCTCTACCATATCATATTATTTTATCATGTTTCAAAACTTTCCTACAAATATTATTTTCCTAAAATTTTCTCTAACTTTTACAGTAAAGCGAACGCATTCTAAGTAACCTGAATTAGACACGGATGTTATAGAGGATTAAATCGAGTTAGCATTTAAAACAAGGTTTAATATTGGATTAACATTAATCCGAGGCAGCCCAAGAGAAATTACAACCCTATTCAATTTCGAATGTAAATTAAAAGCAAAAAAAAAAAAAAAGTTTTTTTTTCGGGCGGTATGCAATTTTTTCTGATCTTGGATGATATGTACATCAATTAACTATGAGCCGGATCAATTCTTTATCGGCGGTGAGCTGGCCTAGCCTAACTTGGTCATGTATGCAGCACGTGCCAACTGGAAAGCCGTGCCAGATCATGGCCACTCATGGGGTGGGGCATGGTTCTTTCACCTTGATAGCCATGCGCTACCACGTGGAAGAAAAGGAGGAGAATGATGATCTGTGATTAAATTAGTCAATGTTTGCACGTGGCCCACTTCATGATGAGTAGGCCAAAAATGAAGATAACTTTCAAGGCGAGATACATCGACTACAGAAAATTGCTTTAGAAATGTGCCGACTTGGCACAAATTCACCACAACTCGGACTATAAAATAAATATTTCAAATGTTAGTATTCCACACCTTAATGCGCTGGTTCACATCAGGAATCTTGTACTTACTTTGTCACAAAAAGTAAGTTCTTGATATAAAATCTTGTTCCATGTGTAACGATTCGATCGTTGGCAAAGCAATTAATTAGCAGCTCTTACGATTATACAACTCATAATAAATAATAGTACATAGCTTTAATTTTTTCCTTCTTCTTGATATGCTTTTATATTTTTAAAATCAGAATTCAAATTATAATCTCTCATTGTCTTACCCAAGGTGTTAGTCACTGTAATAACTTTTGTACAGAACATGTTCGGGAGTGATGGGCCAGGCCTGTCACGTGTCCCAAAATTCTCTCTTTGTGAGATTAGCTTTTAAAACTCCTCAAAGGAGTGAATAGTAAGTAGAAAAAAAATGGAATACTAAAGTAGCTTGGCAGCCTAGGAGGCCTGCCTGCAAAAGCAAAATCCAATCTTTCTCAAGGGTTCCTTTGTACGTATATTTTTGCATAAGAGAAACTTTGGCTTTGGCTTTGGCTTCTTTCCTGCACCCATCACGCCCCCGCAAACACTGTATAAAGTACGCTGCTTTGCAGAGTAGGCAATTTTTTTGTTTTTTTGTTTTGTTTTTCGTTTTTTTTGGTAATGGGCTCTGATCAGTGTTAACAGTGCTAGAGCTAGCTCCATTAATTCAAACATAATACAAGATGCCTCCCATCTTCCCCACCACATCATCCAAAGCATAAGCATCTCCAGCCGTAGAAACTGATTCTCTCAACTATGCCACTGATCAAACACATGCATGCTGCTAAGCTCGCCCTGGTGGTTGTCTTGACTTGCCTGCTCTCCTGGAAAACACACCCAACAATTTCTTAGCTTCTTCTAGTCATTATTAATCAGAAAATGTTGGAGAAAGTTCCATCTTCCATGGGGTCCACATCCTACAGGGGTTATTCACAAATTTCTATAATCAGGCAATCTTATATATTAAGCTGTCCAATAAATTAATTAGAGGACATGAATTAAACAGATCATAAGTGGATCTCCAGCCATCAGGTGGCCCACCTACATCAAACTAATAGAAAGGCATCCAATTGAGTAGGGCATTAGTTTGGTTACGACGAAACCAAGAAGCCAGAAAAAAAAACAATAATAATAGCAAAAAAAAAAAAAAAAGGAAACAAAAGAAAAGAAAAGGACACCACTTCTCCTTTTGCTTTTTCTTTTCCTTTTCTGGATTTGGTGAGCACTGAGTTGGGGACACAGAATACTATGGTCTTTGGTCCTGGGAAGACCGGGTATATGGATAATCACGATAAAAATCGTGGCTGTCGTTGCTGTTATATTGATTTAATGGTAAGTACAAGAAATCTTTAAGAAAAATATAGGTTTAATGATATCTATAAACCTGGTTGATATTGGTTTTGGTAATCAGTTCAAATAATAATTTTTTTCCTGAAGAACGACGCTTGCCGTATTTTTGAGGTACGTTATGACTAACACTCCACAAGTAGACATCATGAAGAAAAAGTAGGAAGACCAACTATATGGATAATCGCGACAAAAATCATGGCTATCATTGCTTTTATACGGAAATTTTTTTTGATGGAGCTTTTATACGGATTTAATACCAAGTACGATAAACATTTAAAAAATTTGTAGGATTTAATGATTTACAAACCTCGTAATTGGCTTTGCTAATCATATTCAAATAGTGAAGTTTAAGTGAGAATGAGAAGGAAAACCATGCATGTGTTACTTTGAGGTATGTTATGACTAGCACTTGCTGAGTCGAAATCATGCAAGAGAAAGAGCGAGAACATACTGCTTGAATAAATTAAAGAAAGAACTAGTGGGTTAATAAAACATAGGTACTAAGATTTATTAATTGAAAGATGTGTCCTAAATTGGATGGTCTTAATGGGTTTAATTAGGTGGATGGTCCGAAGAAGAAGAAGAAGTAGCAGTAACAAGTGCATGTGTGGGTCAGACGGTGATGTGTACCTGTTGTGTATGGGGTCAGGCCCATTAGGAACTCTTCTCTTACTGACGAAATTGGGGTCCAAATTGTGATGAATGGTGTGATGAATGGTGGGCCCAACTCTGGGTAACGGCTGAAAATGCAAGGAGCTTCTTGCTCTGGAAGTCCCAGCTGCGGAGAGCACAGCAGCTGAAGTAGCACTAGGTGATGCACCTCCATTTGCTATAATCTCAACGAACAAAAACCCAATAAAGACCATGAAGACTGTGGCTCCCAAGAACGCCTTCCAAACCCCACGACCCATTCTCTTCTATTTCTTCTTGGCACTCACCCCTTTTCTTTTTAATTCTTTCACTCCCGCTCCCCAGAGAGTACTGATGATGAAGTTTTAGTATTTCTTCACCAGGGAGGATGGGACAAAGAAAGAAACAACATGTTCCTGTAAGGAAATTGAGAGAGAGAGAGAGAGATCGAAGGTAGAGAAGTGAGTTTTTGCTGGTGAACTGGTGTTTTTTGGCCTTGCAATTTTTCTACTGAGAGGGTTGGTATTTCTTTATAGTGGGAAGGGACTCTGTTGCACTTTTCTCGGACGGAGAGAGAGAAAGAGAGAGAGAGAGGCAAAGCACAGGGGCTGAGCATGCTTTTTAAAGGTGGGGTCTATGTCGTTTGTAGCTTTTGTTTGTGTTTGCATGCATGCTAACACCCCAAAGCGACCTCCTACTACATGTCTACTTGCTTCTTTCACGTAAAAACCGACAACTTGGTTCCTGTGCGCCTCCCTCCCTAGTAGACATCAATTTGCTTGCTTGCTTCAATCGCTGATGCATGGACTCATGATCAGTCGAGTGCACTTTCAGCTTGTGCTCCTCTCACGTGAAAAATTAAAAAAATGCTCTGCTTCTCCTAATTGTGTTTCATAAATCTCCCATAATCAGTGGAGTGCACTTTCAGTCCAGTGCTTCTCCTAAATTTGCTCCCCTGATGCATGGACTCATGATCAGTGGAGTGCGCTTTCAGCTTATGCTTTCTGCTTCTCCTAATTGTGTTTCATAAATTTCCCATAAAGGTTGCCGGATTCAAACTCAAAGCAGCCATCCAGATACAAACGAAAGCTCTAATTCATCCACTTCATCAAATAATTATAATAAATAACTTTAATAAGAAAATGTTTTCATCAAAAGTGTATAATTTTATTACGAGGCCACAAATATTTTTGAATTAGACATAATATCATTAATCATAGTGCTTTTATAAGAGTTGCTAACTAAAATTCAAAAAATAATCTTAAGTTAAACTTGGGTCACAAATAATATACGAGGATCTTAATTGTCTCATTTATTTTCACCAGAAAATGAGATGAATTGTGGAACCAAGGAAGGGCAGGCGTGCAGTAGGTAAAGAGGGGGTAGGATATGTAACCAATTAGAATCTAATATAATACAAAGTGAAAAGATAAACACAGTTAAGTTTTGAACTAATCGATGCTAAAGCCTATATATAGGTAAGATGATCCTAGTACACACAACTCCATAATTTCCATCCTTCTCCTTGTTTGCTAATATGGGGCATCAATACGGTGATTGATCTAATAGGAATTTGACCTATAACGCCTAATCTGAGGAGGCAATTTAACAGTGACTTGAAATCAGTCGTATTCATAATTTTTGAGCTCAACCATTCATCCATGTGCTAGTTCAAAAGATATTTTATTTTAAACTAGCATAGACTAATTTGCATATGTAGATTATTCCTTCTTAGAGAGAGGTGCACATTTATTGTATCAAAATTACCATGAAGTTACTTCAAAATGAGCACCACATGGCCATAAAATTATAATATGCTTCACAAATTGCATTTAGAATTATGTATTCTATAATCATATTAACTTTTATCTCAATTGGATATATATGGACCTCACCAAAAAATGGTATAAATTTAATATAATAAAATAATTTGGTGCAAATAACAACTTTAAAGTTGGTTTTTCAACATGTAAACCATTTACTATAAAATTTATATATGGATAAATAATTATATAAAGTATCAATACATTTAAGTACGTGTTGGGCCCATTTTGGGCCAAATGCACTATTAATTACAGTGCAAGCAAATACGCGAGAAAAGTTCTCATATATATATATATATATATATATATATATTCTTGGACAGTGAAGCTGCACTATAATTAACGTTATATTTAGCCAAAATGGACCCTACATGTACTTAAATATGTCGATACTTTATATAATCATTTATTCATATGTAAATTTTATAGCAAATTGTTTACATGTTGAAAAAATCACTTTAAAGTTGTTATTTATGTCGAATTATTTTATTACGTTGAATTTGTGCTATTTTCAAATGGAGTCTATACATATATCTAATTGGGATGAAAATTAGTATGATAATATAATATATAATTCTAAATATAGTAGGTGGAGTAGATTATGATTTTATAACCACATGGAATCCATTTTGAGGCAAATGTACCATAATTTTGGTACAATGAAACTACACATAAATATTTCTTACACACACACACACATATATATATATATATGAAGTACAGTACAAGATTGCCAAGAACAGAGTTTATTGCTCCCCCCCCCCCCCCGTCATCTGGATTAACTTTTTTATTTTATTTTTGGAACAGGTCACTTCAATTGACTTGATGCCATTAACTTGAGACAACTTGTTGGTAAACTATTACATATATTGGAGTCATGATCAGTTTGAGAAACAGAAATAAGATATCCAAACATAAAAGTTGTAGTGTAAGACATACCCAATCGGAAAAAAAAAAAAAAAAAAAAAGATTCCTCGCTCCAAGAACTCTTATTTTTGGCAAAGAAGATGCAAGCAGTAAAAAAAAATTGTTGTAATGCCAACCTTTATCGAACAAATTATTATTTGGTTAAAAAAGTTTCACTAAAGGTAAGGAAGTTACTTATTAGTGTAAATAGCTTATAATAACTAACTCTTTGGTTTGTTGACAGCCAA
The DNA here is from genome assembly GCA_035584095.1 of Annona squamosa. NCBI lineage: Eukaryota > Viridiplantae > Streptophyta > Magnoliopsida > Magnoliales > Annonaceae > Annona > Annona squamosa. The sequence goes on from JAXCLR010000081.1 coordinate 12,608,602, forward strand.
ACAATAAATTTCCACTGCTAATGTTAATGGATATGTACAAAGATGAATCTGGCCCTAGAACTACCCGCACGCTTGTGCAATAAAAGAAAAGCTCCAATTCGAAGCTTACTGCTATGACCTTTTTATGACTTTGATTCTAAAAAATATGATAGGAAGCCATAAGCCACGCCAAACGATCCGTAATCAGGCCAAATAGATCCTTAATGTCCGATTATATACAATATTTTGTGTATATGCTTAACTTACAATATTCATTTTTAATTTTAATTTTATTTATTTTTCTTCATAAACGTGTTTGCTTAAGTGTATTTTTAAAAATCAAGTTTTCTAAGGATGAAAAAATAACTTATACGCCCCTGAACATGATGATTTTCAAAAATAAAAAGTAGCAAATTTCTCATATACTCGTAAAATTTGCCCCTAATTTTACTTGTATATACGAATTTTTAAAAATTCATAATATACTTATGTATTCTACCTAAATTTTCATTTGTACCTATGGATATATTAAATAAGTTATTAGCAACTTTATAAAATGATTAAAATTCCTAATTATAATTTTATAGTTAAAAATTTATTTTCAAATGAATTTAGCACTTTTATAATTATAAAATCATATGTTATTTAAATGTAAATTTTTAGTTTTGTGCAAACAAACCTCAAGTAAGATTAGGGCGCATATTCGTTATTTTTAAGAGTACTAATGACTCATTTAATGGATTTCAAGTATAAGTAGAATCTTAAGCAAAATACATAGATATGTTAAAAAAAAATTTAAATTCAAAGGTATAAGTGAAATTGAGGATAAAGTTGGTCGGTGTATGTGATATTTGCCTTAAAAATGTAGAAAATATTACAAAATGATAACATTTAATATATGAATTGAATACATTTAAAAAACATGTTTATGAAGTAAATTTAAAAAAAAAAAATTATAAGTTAAGCATCTATACAAGATTTTATATATAGCGGGGCCTCGAATTAATTAATTAAGATGCTGAACATTTGCTCCAACTTCATTTCTTTTCGTTCCCACATCTCGTGCGAAAGCATAAGAGATCCTGTCCGTCAGTTATCAAGTGGGCTGCAACAGGCCGGAATTTGAACCAGGCGAGTTCAAAAGGCATTTTGGTTTCTTGAATCCATGCACATATATACTTTTTCGGAGGAGATGTGATCGTAAAGAATATGAAGAATATTGTATCTCACAAGGACATGGATATTAGATTAGACAAGGAGGAAGCAGGTTCTTTGTCGTGGATGCTTTCCCTGTAGAGAGCATGGATGCTTTCCAATAGCGAAATTGGCCCCCCTTGGTAAGCTACACCAGCCATTCCTTGCTATATATTAATTTTGGCTAATGTCCGGGCTCCCCTTGCTTGAGCTAGAAGCCATTGAGGTCAAGTTTATCCATAACCAAGAGGTAAGTATTCTTTATTAAAAAAAGGCAATCAATGGTCGTGTTAGATTATGCGATTTATTTCATAACCTTTTCTTCATCACATGCATGCCGTATATTTGAATAAAAAAGGTAAATTCCGTAACTCACAGATTTTATTCCTAATTTTACTTTTATCCATGAATTTTCAAAATTTTCAAACACAATCGTGTGTTTTGTCCAAAATTCTATACATATCTACTCATTAGGATTTATCAAATGGGCTATTATCTATTAATGAAATGATGAATATGCCCAAGTCATAATTATAATTTTATAATTAAACATTCGCCTCTTAATAAATTTTTAGAACTTTTATAGCTATAAAATCATATATTATACAAATGCAACTTTTTAGCTTTTAGCAAATTAACCTAAGTCATAACGGGCTTGGGCATCATTTTGCAGAAGGGTTGATAGCCCCTTTAATAGATCACTAGCAATACATATGCGAATGAAATTTTTTGCAAAATGCATTAATATATTTGAAAATTTTGAATGTTATTTCCTATAAATAGAATTAGGATAAAATTCATAAGCATGTATGGAATTTAACTTTAAAATATAATTAATACACAAAGCTTTCTTGAGTAGAGTTCTAGGATGGGGAGAGATTTATTTACCATCCTAGCAAGCGAACTCACTTTTATTATTAATCAATCAAGGATTTCTTTTCTGATATTCATGTACATTAGTGACCAAAATCATTACTCACGTCCATGATAATACACGATCAATAACAATTTAGATACAAATAGATTCTAATTTTGTTTCTAAAAATAAAGCACTTAATTGCCTTTAGTAGAGAACGCTAAAACTTAATGAAGATTTTGGATGTCGAAGCCCACTTGTCAAAAAGTCTTAAACGGAAAGCTTGCTATTTGCTTCGAATAGCATAAATAGCACTATTGCATTAACAATCAACTTTTCCTACAAAGATTTTAGCGATTAAATTATAGCATTTTGCAACAAAAATTATGTTTCCCAAAAATCAAATTTCCTTGGTGCTATAAGACCTATTAGTAACTGGTAATATATCATCCGTAGATGACGGCATGACGCAGCTTGTCGTGGTGCATGATATTAAAGAATAAAATAAATCCGGTACCAGAAAGCCATGTAGTGTGCTAAAGTTGAGTACAAGGGAGAAAGAATATACATAATATGAAAAATAAAGAATATACTTTTAGTAAGAAAAATAGGTTTGAGGAGTGTCATCAGGTCAACTGCATTATTGGAATCCTAAACGACGTTTGAAAATTATCTTCTTCCCTTTATTAATGGGCTGTTTAGAAGGGTGGAATGAGATATAGATGAAATAAGGAGATGGGGTGAAAAATTGTTATAGCGTATGGGGATATGATAAAAGTAGTATTGAAAATTGAGAAGTAGGAGATGGGATGAAAAATTGTTATAGCGCACGGGGATATGATAAAAGTAGTATTAAAAAATGAGAAGTCGCTATGTGTTGAAATAGAAAATTTTCTTGATAACAGAAATTCCTATTTCATGCTTATCTTAATTCCTTTTTCATCAACTCACCTTGAAAATCCCATTACTGATAAGTATTAGTAACAATTTTTTAATATTAACAGCAATAAGATATTCAATTTCAGCAACCAATTATTTGTCTCAAAGCATCACTGGTTAGTAACAAACATATATCTTCTTTTATATATATGCACTGAACCTGTTGTTGTATATAATGATTGTAGGCAGCGGAGTTTATTATTTGATTCAAATAGTCATTTAAGGAAATTTTTTATTGCCAAAGCAAATAGAAGTTCTTATCGCAGCAGACAATTTCCTCGCATGCATCAATAACAACAATATTAATAACTAATTTTTCAGTTAAAAGTTAATGAGGAAAGATGTAGGAGTGCAACTTAGGTAGTATCCATGAGTACCCATGAACTTAACCTTAATTTCGGTCAGATAGGGTATAAAATTTTATTCATAAATATGAGTAAAGTACAAGTTATTACCTGTTTCCCTTGAATAAGATACGAATAGGTAGATACGTTGGGATCTGAAATTGACTTGTATGGATATAATTACATATTTGTACGAAAATGATTTTATGAAACTCTCTTTCTACGTAATCCCCTCGATTTTTAATATCTACATGATTGATGAAAAATTCACTCTATCTATTTTGTTCAACATTACTTATATTATCATGAAAATCCCTTCATTCGTCTGATATCACCGTTTATGGGTCTCGTCTACGAATATATAAAATAAATATAATAAAATAATTTAACACTAAATATTAATTTTTAAGTAGTATTTCGACATCTAAATCGTTTAAGATGTCATTGCTATACGGATAAATAATTTTATAAAAAAATTATTGTATCTAACACATATGTGAATGGACCTAAATATTTTTCTTAATTTACACGTGAATTTAGCTTTTTTAAAACATGCGACCAGACGTTAAGTGCACAGTTGTAACAATAATTACTAGAAGGTAAAGAATTTCTGCTCATGGTACATATGCGGATGGAGATGAGCAACAGCAAGTAGAGTCTCCATCAGTGCACAGTATAAATTACAAACCAATCCTCTCAAGCCCTCATGCATACAACTGGAGCGGATCACATGCGGTCAAGCTGTGTGGCTGCTGTGGACAAAACTAAAAGATGACCACTCTTTATGGCTTCCAAAAAGAGGCTCATATTCATAAATCATGCATGGGATCGAATCCGCTCACAAAATGGCCTGCCGAATCTACGCTGATCGCGATGCGTGCAAGCATCCTAGGCAACTCCATTAGAACTCTCCCCTCGCTGCAGACTACCTCCTTTTCGAGGAGGATCCACAATTCCACATGATAGATATATATTTATATATATCATTCCCTTTCAGGATTTGCTACCCCAAACAAACATATCTACACTCACGACAGCATCCAGCATGATATATTATATATGCAGCTCCTCTATGTACATCTGGTTCCATTCCATTCCGTTCCCGTGCGAATGCCCCTCCACCAATATATGTGTGCTAAATCTAACCAGAGATGTGCTGCTAGCTTTGATTGGATTCTTCTTTGTTTTTCCCCCCACTTTTTTTAAAGGAAAAATTATACATGGGATTTGCTTTTATAGAATCATTCCTTATATAATCCCTTTCATTCTTATCAAAATTCTTTAATTTGTCTAATATTACTATGCATACGCTCCAACTATAAATGTATAAAATCAACGTAATAAAATAATATAATATTAAATAATAATTTTGAAGTAATATTTTTAATGTCCAAACCATCTAAGATATTATTATTATTATTATTATGTAGATAAATAGTTTTATAAAATATTATTAAATTCTAATACATACATAAATGAATCTAGGTATTATTATGTAAATGGATCAAGTATTTTTCTAATTTACAAATAAATATATTTATTTTAAACAAATATGGCCATGCACTCATTTGATTTAGATAAAATTTAATTTTCTAATTAAACAAATAAGGTTAAATATTATGAATAAATCAGATTCGTATTAATCATCAACATATTAAAAAAATGGAAAAGGTTCCATGGAAACACCCGAGATGGAGTGTGTGTGTGTATGTGCACACAGTTATACACACCTTAGCAAGCCTTGTGCCCACCTCGATCTTTTCAGCTTCCTGTCAATCAGTCCGGATCGTAGATGGTATTTTATAAGCAGTTCTGCCAATGTGAGGTTCGCACCGAAATTAATCATCTGCAGTAGGAAAATATAAAAACCGTGAAATTTTTTATATTATTATAAATACCTCTTTAAGAAGAATGTTGAATGCCCAGAATATTGTTGTTTCTCAAAAGTTTTTTTGGTCTGCGAATAATAACATATGCAAATGGAAAAGACCGATATTTGTTTTCGCTATTGCAGGGAAGTTCGTCTGCTGATTACTCGTCATAATTATTTAAATATTTATGAAGGGAGAAAGTGGCAAGCATGAGGTGATCTTTATTCCCTTTTATGGTTGGAATTACTCACGTATGTATTAAGTACTAAAGTAGTATATGACTCGAAAAAAAAAAAAAAAGCAGTATATGATTCTAATTATGTATCTATATAAGAACCTTACTTACTAATGGTGCTTCAGCGCAGGTTTGAATTCCCTGTCAATCAGTTTGGCTTGTCCATAGGCAAAAACTACGAAAAGCAGATGGCCGGTAGTTCAATATTCAAGAGCATTTATCTAAAACAAAAGTTAAGAATCAGAAGAACCTTTGTGAGTGATGGTGCTTCAGCACTGGCTTGCATTCGTGTCAATCAGATCAGTTTGGATTCGTCAGAAGGTATACATTATGAAAAGCAGATGGTAGGTCAATATCCAAGAGCATGTATTTAAAACAAAAGAACATGAATCAGCATTATATATATTTTGAGCCCTCTGTTTGTTTTGTGATCAAGCAAGCATTAAGCATGGTTCTTACTTCGGCTAAGACAAATCTGGATAATGGTCTATCCGTCATCTATCACAAAAGACAAAGAACCCCCATATATAAGTATCTGTCTTCCCATTTTTCGATTTCTATTTCATACTTATTAATTTTTCAGAAGCACCTCTATATATATATATATATATATATTGGTTTTTAGAAACTGATTGCATTGGTTGTATTTCAAAATATTTGTTAAAATTTCAGCGTGGTTAAGTAATTCTCAGACTTCCGGGGCCAATTGTTCACCCTCAACCCCATGTAGTCCCGTCCATGATATTGACAACCAATGTTGTAGCCAAAACTACATTTGGTACGTAGCGTAGTGTTTAGTTTTGTACCCAAATGTAAATTTCAATGCTTAAGTTATTATTATTTGCAACCGAATTCTTATCACAAGAAGAATGTACAAATGATAGTCACACCGTAAGTTGAGTCTAACTTGAAGAAGGCTTTGATAAGGATGAATTTGTAGAATGTGGCTTGAAGCTAATGAACAGATGGGAATGTGAGGATTCAAACACCTCAGTATCCTATGCAACTAGGAGCATGACTTAAAAGATGCACTTATTTCGTCAGCCTAGCTCATCCAATTCTGTATCACTATCAACTTCATTGAAGCTAATACGAGAAGTTGATCAGTTAGTGGTCCAATCGAAATATCTAATCAAGAACACATTCTCGTGTTTTGTAAATGTACGCATCTAAACATATATAGCTTATATTTGGGCAACTGGATTATTGTATTTTTAATTCATATATATCCAAGTATGTGAAAGCTTTGGAGCTGATTGATTCTATGCCGACGTAGCCAATAGAAATTCGCTTATGAAAATCATTTATACTTGTTCCTTTTGATCAAGTCGCTTTTTTCTCTCACAAGCTTCTTTTAATATTTGCGCTGTCTGGTTTCTTTGGTTGAACTGGTTCCAGCTTTCAAAGTGCAGGGAATGTTTTTTGTGCTCGCGTGCTTCTAGAGAAAAACAACGCCAAAAAAGGTAACTATTTTCAAATTCTCCATTTTACAAGGATGGGTTTGTCCTAAGGGTGTAAATGGATTGGATTTGCTAGGTTGCTACTTAAATTTACTCTTAACTCATTTAAAAAATTTTAACTTTAATTTATTTATAAAACCTTAACCCTAATTTGTTTATAACCCATTTATTGACAGCTTGGTGGTTCGTTAATATGTTGTTGTCTAAAATGATTGTTAGCACATCTAAACAAACTAATTTATTTAATTTTTGATTGGCAACAAATTAATTTGTTAAAATTATATGAAATAAATCAGAACTAGGTTCTTGAATTATAAAATAATATTGATAGCTTATAAACATTCTTGATAATATTAACAAATAACAAATAGTTGATCCAAGTTAGAAGAGTTAAGACATTTAATACTTGAGTTATATACTTAGGATATATTGGTTGGGTGGGTTATGTAAGTTAAACATATACTAAATGGTTTGACCAGTTACACTCAATCTATTTATTATGTTTAAATGATTCGCTGGATTGACAGATTGCAATCCATCTACATAAAAGGTTAAATCCGAACTTATATATAAACGGGCTGAGGGTGTGTTTGTTTCACATGAAAAAGTGTCAACTAAAACTTTTTCATTTAAAACTTTTCACTCTCCATTATTACTC
>JAXCLR010000081.1:12616237-12630042 GCA_035584095.1 Annona squamosa
ATCACTTTTTATTGATTTGACAACTTCTACTTCAAAAACTTTTCATCAAAAGTTTTACCTCCAACCAAACACACCCTGAATGAACAAGTTAGCAAGTTAACCCATTTATTCTATTCTGCACCCCTAGCTTGTCCAACAAATTAAATCGATTTTTTGGCCCCTCTCGTCAGGTGCACAAGAAGACATTTTGAATACTAAACTTGTTCTGTTCTCAAATCTAGCCTGTAGCACTCGCCGCGAGCGCTACGATAGGCTTGGAATGGTTTTTCTCGCCTTGAAAATTTGGGTTATGTTGGACAGCAACGTGGGCTTAGATTTCCTACATTCACATGGGGTAAAACGCGTTAGGCTTCATGTTTTTTAGAAAGGTTGGCGTACGAGTGTTTTTTCGTGAGTTCGGTAGCATGACGGCTAAGACGGGGCTTTTTGTACACGGATCAAGTCACAAATTCGACAGAATAATGGCAACGTATTATGCTAGAATCCGCGGACCCATGTGCACCCACCTTGTTGAGGCGTTAACTCAAACACGGACTCAAAAATAAAGAAAATGAAGTCGTCACTGATCTTTAAAGGGAGATCAGCCCCCGTTTAGTGAAATAAGGCACTAGTTGTACAGAGATCGGGTTCCGGCCTTCGAGTTGAAGCAAATATGGAGAAATCTGCCTACTCGAGGCGGTTTACATGAGCGTGAAAGGGGGAAAATGAAATATTTGAGAGAATGGGAGAGATGGAAAAGGGGGCGTGGAAGAGGGACTCGTAGCTCATAGAGCTGAAAAAATCAAGACGCTGGGTATTGCTGCAGACTCCCGTCCTCTCCTCTGAGATGTCTCTCCTCAAGTGTGTTGAATGAGAGGAGAGCTCCTCCTTTTATAGATGTAGGAGTGGACTTTTGGGTTACTTGGGGTCATGGACTTGGTCCATGGGCTTGAACTTGAGTTAGGGTCATGGGCTTTGGGCCTCTTGAGTAGTTAGACTTGGTCCATGGGCTTGAGCTTGGAGTGAGAGTATGGGCCTTGGGCCGCTTAATGTGTTGGACTTGATCCATGAGCTTGAGCTTAGAGTGAGAGTATGGGGCTTGGGTCGCTTGATGTATTGGACTTGGTCCATGAGCTTGAGCTTAGCGGACTCCTTCCATAGTGGGCTAGAACTTGGTGGGCTAAAGCTTAGCTAAGCCCGCTGTTTTGGGTGCGCCATTGTAGAAGCCCAAAGTTGTAGAGAAACCTGCTTCTGAGGCTTGATGGGCTGCATTGTGGAGCCCATTGAGGTGGACTGTAGGAGCTTCGCTCTTGTGGGCCGGATCTAGTTTGTTGAAAAGCCTGCTTCAAGGCTTGGTGGAGCTTGACTCCCATGGACTGAGTTTGGAAGGGCCTACTTAACTTGCTTGAATTTCCTTTTGCCTTGAATTTGTTTGGGTTTGGGACCTTTTCCATTTTATCCATTTTTGGGCCAAAAGGTGGGGTGTCGACAGTTGCCCCCCTTTGCCAGAGGCGTCTTGACGGTGAATGGCAAAGTGTCGGACACCTCCTTTTAGCATTGACCTAAACACTCTCTTTTTTTTTGTTTTTTTTAGTTTTAGTTTTAGTTTTGTTTTTTTTATTTGTTTGTTTTTTTGGGTCACTTCGTAATTTCTGCGAACTCACAGTGTTTCTTCTGGGAGAGTGGTTCTTTTTAAAAAATTGTGGACTTGCTGGCTTGTTTTGCACTAGTCTTTAATCCGAACGATTTCGCAATTCTTATAGATGACGAGGAGCTTTCTGCAATTTTACCAAAATTTAGAGTCTCCGATGGGGGCCCTATTCTTCGATTTCCCTTTTCTCCTTTCTTGCTTGTCACCGCCGCCGTCTCCTTCCCTCCCGGCTGCAGCTGCTGAAATCGCCGTCGCCGTTGGTGCTACTATTATTGCTTACAACATTTTCCATATGCCAAACCAATCACAATCTAGCTCATGGATGCAAGGATATTAGAGCTCTCTACGTGAAAAATATCCTTTCCAAAGTATCATTACTTGTAAAAACTCAACATTCCGGGGAAATATCTTTTTTTTTTTTTTTGAGGCCGGGGGCCTTAGATGAAATAACAAAATTGACTAAAAACATAATGGCTCGTAAGGTTGATGATAAACAAGAATATTAATGATTGAAAATGCAAATAAGAATAAAAAATTATTAAGGGCAGCTGACACAGATAAGAAGAAAATAAAAAGGAAGAAAAAACTTTCGCTGCAACATATTTTATTGCTAAAAATAAAATATGCTGTAATGCTCCCTCTCTCGCTTAATGTTCCGAGCATCTAAAATATTATGTTAAAAAATTCGGTAAAAAATAAAAATACATAAACAAGTTCTACTTGATAGGAAAGCATCGAGCTAACAAGACAGGGAAAGAAAAAGCATCGACCCATTATAACAAACTGTCGAAAGCAACTTCATGAAATGTTGAGGATTAAAGTAGCGATTGAAATGGTTGCGGATTAGTACCCAGTCACATCTTTTAATCGAGAAGAAAAAAACGTACCCGGTCACATCTAAAAGCGGCAGTCTGCGGTCAGCGCCGGCAGGCAAACCGGATCGAAATTGCTGGCCTAGGCCGAGTCAGGTCAACCGGTGCTCCGATCTTCTTTTAACGGTCTTAATACGATTTAAAACGTAGGACTCAGCACATGTTAATGATTAGAGCTGACAATTAATTAATTTAGATTATGATCATATTGATTTTATATCATATTTTTAAATGTACATATTTATAATCATTTTAATTTCTACTATATTAAGTTTAAAGACATGCTTTCAAATTTTTGTAAAAGAGATTATTTCTATCTATTTCTGTGGAAACATACAGCTCCAAAAGTATCAGTGTTCACAGAAACGTACAGCTCCAAAAGTATCAATGTTCAGACTTATTCATGCATCTATAAGGAGTCGAACCAAGCACATGTGAGTTGTTGTGCTCATGCCTTCACCATGGTCATGGTGCCCGGTTAGTATACCATGTTCTCGCAATACATAAAACATTTCAAACTGAAAATTTTTTAATTCACAATTTTTTATTCTTCATAATTACTTAATTTTTAATTAATTATTTATTATTTTCATATAAATTACTTTAATTTTTAATTATTTTAACATAACTATCTATACAATTAACATATTATTTTAAATTTATTTTATTTATTCTTTATCATTATTCATATCATATCACATCATTTTTCTTTAATTATAAAAATTTTACGCTACACACTTTTCTTCCAAAAGTTTATCATTTTTCAAACACACCAGTAATATAAAACTTATTTCAACACTAAAAACAATAAGGTACTCGAAGATTTTTTTTCCGATAGACAGTACTTGAAGAAATTATACATGCAGAAAATTTATTAAAATGAGGAGAATTCATTCACCGAGAACTGAAATCGGATATGATTGATTAGCGGTTTTATCCAAAATAAACTCTGCAAGTCTGGCTAGACATGTAGTTGCATTCGAACATGTGTGTTTTCAAATTTTATGTAATTGATTTTATAATTTTTTCGAGTCTTCACAAGATTAACCTTATGATTGAGTAAAATAAAATATTTTTCTTCTTTATTTGGTTAAAAATCACAAATTCATAAGGTTGAAATGCCCTAAAATAATTTTAAAATCTTTTTCTTACACAAATCACAAGCATGTGGTCCGTTTAGCAAAAGTTTTTGAACAGTATAGGTTAAGTTCGAAATATGCATAAATTCACCTACTAACATAGCCATTATATATGCATGCTAATAGGATTTATTTCACAAAAAAAAAAAAAAAAACTCCTGTTGGATTAGGTTGTCAACTTTTCGAATATTCAACACGAAATGTTGAGTTCTAACACATTTGCTTACAAATTTTTTTTAAAAATTCATGCATCTAGCACTCTATCTCATTTTTGGTTTTGTTTCATTGAATGAGGAAAGAATAAAAGGTTTATATTCTTTATGTAATGTTGCACATTATCATGCATAGGATTGATTTAATGAACATGTGGCTAAATGTTTTGAATTTGTATGGGCTCCAGCTCAACCTTAAATAAAAAATCCAGCAAACCCAAGAACATTAAATGCAAAAAGCCAATGATATGTATCTTCTTATTCCAGCAGATTTTGATAAAATTTTAATCTATATTATTCTAATTCATTTTGTGGCCAATATCCTTTCTAAATATGTTGAAAAAAAATTTCTGTTTCTTTTTTTAAAAAACTTTCTTAGAACCAAACAATTCAATTAGTTGGGACGTGGTCTTCAGTCATGTAATATTTTGGATTTTGGGTTACATATACAGCCAACAGAAATGTAACTTCCTTTGAAATTTTGCAAGTTGACCCAGCTTAGTCAATGTTTAAAGTCCCCACTACACCAATCACCAGCCTCACAAAAGACCGAGGCCTACCTGTTACGCCGTGTGTGAGCATGTATAAAGAATTTTTTTGTTGCTAAAGCACATGCATATAATACGTAGAGAGGGATTTTATCCAGAGGAATGATTTCTTGCACCCGGGTGCACTTAGGCTCGGGTGCTGCATTTAATCTATTTTTTTATTTTTAAAATTTTTTTTATACAACTATTAATCTAAGTATATTTAATATGTGTATTAAGTTTTGCCATTTTTGGAGATTTTTAGATATTTTTATTTTTCAGTAATTTAAAATTACTAAAATACTAATGATCTTCAAAATTTTAAAAAAAATTAAAAAATCTCCAAAAATAGTAAAACTTGATACACATATTAAATACGCTTAGATTAACAGTTATATAAAAAATAAAAAATAAGTTAAAGCACCTTAGTGCACTTTATCGGGGTCCTTTTATCTAATATTATCAACTTATCATAATTGGCTTAAAATAGAACTCTCATGCACTTAAATATATTACTACTTTATATAATCATTTATCCATGTATAAATTTTGTGTTAGATAGTTTACATGTTAAAAAAGAAACTTTGAAATTGTTTAATTACATCAAGTTATTTTATTACATTGAACTTATTCTATTTTTATATGGGTTCATATACATATTTAATTTAGATAAAAATTAGTATGCTCTTAAAATAAACAATTTTAAATACAATGCTATGAAGTAAATTTTAAGCTGGTTGTATCATAAGTTATAGTATAGTTAACTGCACTTAAATATTTCCCACATATATATATAATATATGAGAATGCTTACAGTGTATTCAGATTACAACATAATAACAGTACAATCCACTATAAATAGTCCTCATGTGTATTAAAATGTAATAATACATTATGTAATTATTTATTTATATAAAAATCATATTCTTAGATAATTTATATATTGAAAATACAACTTTAAAATTAATATTTACATTAAATTACTTATTACGTAAATTTTTGTACTATTTTAAAATGGGGCATATATAAATTTGATTTAGATGAAAATTGACATACTATTAAGGTAAATAATTTTCAATATAATGGGAAGGATAGATGTTAATTTTATGATTAAGTGGGCCCTATTTTGTAGCGGACTACGCTTAGTTATGCTGCTGTATAAATGCACTCAAATATTATCTTAAAGCCTTGCAACTAAAGGTAAATAATTTACTTGCAAGCAAGCATATGCCACGAAATATTTGCAAGAAAATGATGCACATAGTAACAAATTTTAACTTCTTGCAATAAAAAAAAAATTAGTTGAAAAAAAATCAAACGTCTTGTAATGACCCGCAATGATGAGGACTTCAATGATATCGGCGACAACGAACAACTAACTAAATTTATATAATCTACACTGCAATATGGTCCCACTTGTCTTACCAGCGTCCTGGATGAATTAATTCGGTTGGTCTGGTGTACGTAGTTAGGCTTCACGTCGGCCGAGCTGCAAGATATTTAACATTTTTGAAAAGCCAACTCTGTTACAAGTCAAGCTCTGACCTACCTAATCCACCAATATCTCTACGTAATTTAATTCGACATCGTCATGGTACATTTTTCATCCTAACGGCTCCATCAATGCTCCCTTTTTTCGATTTTTTAAACCCATCTTATTATTATTATTATTGACGAGTTATATCTTTTTTTTTTTTTGAAAAAAAAAAAAAAAAGGTTTGGTTCCTTACTAGAATTGAGACGTGGAATGGGTCTTCTTGCATCCCCAGGCTCGTACATATGCCAAGAGGTTTCTTCTGAAAACATCTCTGTTGCGTCCCGAGTTTCAACTTTCAAAGCTGCTGAAAGTTTCCACCCTTCTAGGTAATAAAATGACTGTTTTGTCCGCAATAGGCCTGGATGTCATTTTCCTAGAAGACTTTGGAAACAAGAAACTAATTATTTCAAACGTGGAATTCGGAGCTGCGAATTGATTGTGGATAAATCATTTTACAGCCCATGAATGTGGTTGGATTAAAAATAAAAACGAAAATTGGTGTAGGTTTGGCCTTGGACTGAAGTGTACCGGCTCAAAACTTGAGCTAACCCACCCCCAATTAATTGGACTAAACTTGGTTATCTTCAAATTTACAAATATTTTTGTAAACAAGTCGACATAAATCATTAGCGAGCTTAGTTCTTCATCTTGTGCCCTCATAAAAAACTCTTCCTTATATCATTTACTACTCAGAGACAATTGAAACACTGGGTAAATTCTAAGCAGAGAAACAGAGATCCATGAATTTTTTTTATTGTTTTTTTTTTATGATGAAATCCATGGATTAATGTTCCAAAATGGAGATGACTGCCAGCTACTGAATTTCGTGAGAGATGGCTCACCACCTTCACATCAACTGCAGTATAAGGATTTCCGTGTAAATATCAGGTAATTTCATGAAAATCCATAAGATAATCAGAAGATGCATAGCAGCTCACGTTATCTGAAAATAACCAGCCAACCTCTCAGAGGAATTAGGCTGTTAGAGTCTTGTTAAATACCAAGTCCACGGGTGATGAAGTCTTCTGAGGAATATGCATATATAGATACCTGGTTTTCTTACCCAAACCACAAACTCGAAAAGAAAAGAAAAGGAAGTAAGAAAGAAAAGAAAAGAAAAGAAAACTTCCCAGCGTTTGAATACAGAAGAAAATCATGGCTCAATTCACCATCAGACTCCCCTGCTTGCTGTTTCTTTCCTTGATGCTCTTCTGCTCTTGTCCATCTTCTTGTGATCCTGATCCTCTTCAGGACTTCTGCGTTGCTGCTTCCAGCTCCACTGGCACAACTGTCAATGGATTTCCATGCAAGCCTGCTTCCCAAGTAACACAAGATGACTTCTTCTCTAGGGCCCTGAGCCAAGAGGGCAAAACTGATAATCTTTTCGGCTCTAATGTGACTTCAGCTAATGTCGTCAGCTTCCCTGGCCTCAACACCCTCGGGCTGTCGATGAATCGTGTGGACTTGGCACCTGGAGGAATCAACCCACCCCATTCGCATCCCCGCGCAAGCGAGCTCGGGCTTGTCGTCAAGGGACAGCTGCTGGTTGGGTTCGTGACCACTGGCAGTGTCTTCTTCTCCAAGGTTTTGAATGCTGGGGAGTCGTTCATCATTCCTAGAGGGCTTATACACTTCCAGTACAATGTGGGGAAGGAAAAAGCTCTTGCCATCACATCTTTCGACAGCCAGTTGCCGGGGGCCGTGGTCGTGCCACTCAACCTCTTCGCTGCCAAACCTGCTCTTCCTGACGAAGTCTTGGCCAAGACCTTCCAGGTGGACCAACAGATTGTGAAAGTCATCAAGTCCAAGTTCGGTTCTTAAGCTGTTCTGCTGATGCTTTGTTCTGTTTTCCTATTCTGTTTCTCATCTCCCTTCCCTTCTCCTTCAATGTAGTCTCTTGTAATTTCTTTCATTCTTTCTGTTTCCTGCAATTATTGCAGGTGTGGGTGGTTGTCATTCCGTTTGATTCAATAAAACAGCAGCCCATATCATTGTCTGGTGTTTCTACAGTAAAATCAAAAGAAAGCTAAATTACTTCTTGGCTGATTTGTCATTTCATCTTATTTCTCTCTTGCTTTCGATTAGATTAATCTCAAGTAAAATCTGCTTGATTCTGTGTGTATGATTGGATGAACAAGCTCTTGGTACAAAAACGCGTTTTCATTACTTTTCTTTTCTTTTTTTTAAAATAGCTTTTATGAGGATGCTGAGTTTTTTTTAATAGCGTATTTAGCTTGGAATAAAAGTTAATAAAAAAAAGTAGGGAGAAAAAATTTTCCTTCATTCTTTCCCATACACTTCTTTTTCATTCACAGCTTCTAAGCATGCTTTATTATGTATTTGTGTTTTAATTATTGATTTTCTCTCAGTGACTTGTCGAGCTCCATCTGCGTAGAGGTAATTCAGTATCTTAGAGATGCAAAAAATTGTATAAATTGCCGGGGAAAAAAAAAACCAGACTATTGAAGTAACAATTATTTGCTGTCGTTTGTGAGGATTTGGTATTTGGATCACGCGTACGCCAAACAGGTAAGCACACAGCATGAAAATAAAACTATTCCCTATTCAAAATTTTGAAGCATTTTGTACATATTTGAGAAGCAAATTCATGGGGAAATTTGCTGGAACTATCATCATCGGTAATTCCTTAACTTTACAACTTCAAAGAAAGTTACAGCACAAGCTAACTTTAATGCCGTTTGTTCCCTCAGGCATGCAATTTGAACGACGAAGGTTGTCATTTCAAGATTGTCAAGCTCGCAACTACAGTCCATGGCCATACGTCCTTGCCAAATGTTTACAGGTCAACCTGCAATAGCATGTGAACAACAATTTGAGAAAAGCCCATTAATTGAAAACAAAAAGTTTTAAGAAATAATGGCAACCTGCAATAGCATGTAAGCCACAATTTGAGAAAAGCCAATTAGCTGAAAACATAAAAATTAAGAAATAATGGCAACTACCAACGACCCAATTGAACAGTAAAGCAACAGGGAAAAAAAACTAGCCTGATAATCTACAAAAGGCGAATCCAAGCTTACCAGAGAAACTCAACCAGATAACCAACACAAAGGTTGAACTCCTATGGATGGGGGTAACCGCTGATATCTGTCATTTTCAGGTGGAAAAACAAATAAATAAAATGCTACAAGTGCCTTTTATGGTCACCACTTTTCTCTAATAAAACCTTCAATAGATGTCAGCTAAGAAAAAGTAACATTCCAATCCAGGTTATAGCTTACTTCGACTTTCAAATGGGTTACTTTAATAAATGCCTTCCATTCATGCTGAAACTTTTTGAGCTATGGTCTCCACTTGCATTTCCGATTTCCTTTTCTTTTTTGCCCAAGTAGGTCCATATATTGCCAAGTTTGTCCGACCAAAACGTCTGTCAGCTATCTGCAATGAATAGTTACCACAGGTTTTAAACATTAAATCATACGTATAGTGCAGATAATATAAATCACATCGTCGTCGTCATCATAAGCCATTTCCCACCTAGGCAGGGTCGGCTGCATGGATTCTGCTGCGTCATTTTTGGTGATTTAAAACTAAATTTTCAGTAATTTGTAATATTTTTAAATCTTATTTAATTACTTCCATCCACGTTTTTTTGAGTCTTTCTCTCATTCTCTTACCACATTCTACTTTGATAGATTCCATCCTCCTAACTGATGCCATTTCAGATCTCCTTTTAACATGACCAAATTATCTTAATCTATTTTCTCTCATTTTATCACCAATTAGATAATATAAATCCCATATTGATCAATAATTAGAAGCCGGCATCTGCCAAAGGATGAAGATGAACCAAACAACAATACCTCCACCCAAGGAGGCTCCAACAGGTCAGTACTTTTACAAATCACAGTCGTCCACCAACTAAATTTTATTTCACATACATAGAAAATATGCAACTTGATGTTCTAAAGATTGTGTAGAGCATGCACGCACGATACCTTCATGAGGTGTCCACATGATCCTGGCAAATCAGTTTTCAGAGGATACTCTACTACCTAATTCCATGAAAGCAACAAGCAATTAGTTTGTCAATAGTCAATAGTCTAAGCATAATTATGGTTGAAAACATAGAAAAAAAATCAGAGCTTACAATGAAGCCATCTTCTCCAACCAATGGTGACTTTGACAGTTGTCCCATCAACACACTGTAATCTACTGCAGTATAGGGCGGTGTGACACTAATGTAATCAAATGAGCTACCATCTTCCTTGCCAAAAACGTAAAAGATAAATGAAAACACAAGAAACATGAAAAACTAGAGCACAATTCAAGGCAAACTTGCCAAAAACAAAAACCAAGAGGAAAAAACTGTGTGAATGTACATGACCTTTTCCATATTTGTGTATTAAATTCACATTAATTATCTTAGTGCCATAATCAGGTAACCTATGCGGCTATGCCACATGCAAGGGAGCAATGCACTTAGCACAGTTCTAGGCAATATTCACCTGCATTCTTCACCCATCAACTATGCAAACCAGACCATGAAAATAGCATTATTTGGCTTCAGAGTCCAGACAGCGAAATCAATTCAAGATGAACTAATAGGACGTGGATTTGAACCCCAGTATCGGAAGAAAAAAATGAACTGTTTACCCGAAACTCTTTAAGTCGGTCACAGAATCACGCTCATAATTAGGACTGCAAAATAGGCTGAGTAGATACCTTAGGATCTGCAAGTCAAATTCAGTCTGTATTGTTTGGTTCCAAACTTCAACTTAATTTGCAAGCCTAAATTTGATATTACATAATTTAAAGATATTTAGCCACACGTACAGAAATACATGTATAAATGCAGCCTAAGCCAGAGTAAAGCAATACTAATTATCAAGACTGTGACAAGCCAAACTGAACAAAATAAAGTGTTGAACTAAGCCAAACAGCTTCAAGCACAAGCATGGTCAAGGCCAGGGTTCCGCTGCACAATCTCAAGTCTGCATGCCTGAACCACCATGCTGAAAAAGGTTCTATTCAAAACAAATGGGCTGCAACTTTAAGTATAGAGAGATAGGGAACTATTTCTTTCTTTCTTTCCTTTTTTCCCTTTTTTTCTTCCCCTCCCTTTCAAGGAAGTAATATCTGTCCTGGTTCAATGACACATGCATACACAGACACCAAGCTAACAAAGTAGAATACTCCCATTTTGCTAGAAACTTTCAACTTATGTGCTAGAAGCGTCATACCAAGAAACTTTTTTCCTTGTTCTAGGAAATTTTCAACTCGGGTAGTGTGTATAACTGAAGCATCAAGAAAACCAGTGCACTCCAAGTTTGGTCTGAGGACTTCAGAGACAACCCAGGGATCCATCTCAACAAAATGCACCTGAAACCCAAAACATCCAGCAAATAGGTATTGGAATTTGATATGGAAATTCATATGTGCTGGCTATGGGTTTATTGGAATCAGCAAAAACATGAATTAAAAACATGAATAAGAACAAGGGTAAAACAAATACAAGAAAAGAAGCATCTAATTTTTTGTTTGTAACTTTCCTTTCTTAAAGTCCAGGTCTTGGTGCAACAATAAAGTCGTGGCCTTTGCCACTGGAGGTTTTGTCATGGGAAATAACATATCTGCAATGGGTAAGGGTGCATGCTTGGATGCCCCAACCCAGACCCCGCAGCAATATGCTGCAGGAATACTTTGCATCAGGTTGGCCCTTTTTTCTTCCAAATTAGTTTGGAACTTTAAACATCCATATGAAACAATGAACAAAAAACCCCTACAGCCGTTATCCAAGCCGACTTGAAGAGTAGAAAAATGAAATGGTAAAAGGGAAGAAAAAGAAGAGGTCAATGTTATTTATGCAGAAAGCATTCAAACAAAATCAGAAGATTGAAGAGATACCTTAGAACAACCACGGCTGAGAGCTTCGATTCCCACAGATCCTGTGCCACTGTATAAGTCTAACCAGCGACCAGGACTTAAAGAAGCAGGAGAACCACTAGCTGCCTAAAGAAAGCACAAAGATGCATTGCATTATCAGGTTAACAAATTCCAAATAAACAAAGGACTCAAGCACAGAACTCATGGATCTGTTTTCAATAAATGGTTATCTGGTAAACAAACTTTTATGAGCTACCTGATCTTTGGTTGAAGATGTACATCATCCTTAGTAACCAAGAGGCAAAAGCATTCTGACTCATGGTGAACAGAAAAGGAGACAGGGCATATATGAGTTTGGATCATTGATGAGTTTGGATCATTGACTTAATAATTAGCATGAACTCCATTGGTGGACCCTGCCTCCAGAGGTCTCCCACTAGGGCAACAATCCTCAAGTCAATGCCTAAAAACAGGCTGTGAAGAAAAACAGAATGAAAGGGACCAAAGACTGCATAGGCGCAATCATCCAATACATGTGATTTCCAGGAAAGCAGCCATCCATGAAGGGGAAATCCAACACACTTTTCTACTTCTCATTTCTAACCACTGGATCGACCACAAAAGTAGATTACCATGTCCAAACCGCGAAGACGAAGAGCATGTATAGACAGATATTTTACCTGCAGGATATCAAAAGTTGCACCTTTCACGACTTCCATCATTGGGCGCACATCCATGCCTTGCGGTGAAAGCAACTTCCTTCTACGAACCTTACCTCCTAGCACCTAGCAAAAGCACGCTATCATTAGAATTCAAGTTCCACAGAAGGTTGATAAATAATTTTACATAAACATTCCTAATAGCAGCATGCACCCATGCGGCCTATATGTGGGGGAAATAAGAGTCTAATCTTCCAGAACTTTTGGCAGCAGGTACACATCATCAGCTGCAAGGGTCCAAGCTAAGCATAGAGTTTGGCTATCATTTTAAGACCTGCGAACACTTGCATGCTCATCTCCGCAGCCTAGCACACTTTCCCAACTTTACAGGCAAGTTCACGTACAACCATAAGCCCAGTCAAGGGCCCAACAAAAATTCCATCTCAGTAATGCACCATCCGCGGTGGAAAATTCTCTATAAGCAATTGCTTAGGATTTCCTTTCATCTGGAACGAAGTCAAAATTCACGCACCTAAAGCGGCAAAAAGCGACAGAAATATCTCGCTTTTTTGGGGGAATGAGTTCGAAATATGGAGCAAAAGAGAGGCATAGGATACCTGAAGCAATCGATGAGTAGTTCGAGGCGGCGTAGGCTCGTTTGGCGGCGGCGCTCCCCATTTTCCTTTCCTTGCCTTCCCGTTTTCTCCTCCTTTCCTGGACTACAAAACCAGCAACGGAAATCAGCACAAGCGCAACGTCCGGAAATGAAATGAGAGAGGGAGATGGAATTCGGACCTTCTGGCGAGAAGGCTGCTCGTCAACTATATCGTTGGGGTCGAAGCCAAATCGCTCCACCAACATCCGCCTCTCGGATTCTGTGATAGCTACACCTCTGTCTCTCCTCCCGTTTGAGACGACGACAATCGACGGGAATCGCTGGGACGGAGACTTGGGAGAAGCAACGATCGGGAGGAATAGATCAGTATGGGAGCCGATTGCACGGACGAACGAGGGAGGTTGAGATGTAGAGACCGAAGGATAAGACAGCGACGCAGCAGCCATTGCAGGCAGCGAGAGAGAGCGTGGGTAAGTTGATTCGAATTACGAAGTAGTCATTTTGATAATGGGCCCAACGAACATAACGGACTTAGAAAAGACCAAAAAGTAGTGAGCCCATTTGTCCATCCCTACGGATTGGGCTCGATATTTCCGGAGTCTGATCTTATGCTCATGCTCTCGGGTGCATACACTTATTTTAAAATAAAAAAAAAATCATAAACTAAGTGTATTTAATGTGTGTGTAAATTTTTAACATTTTTAGAATATTTTAGATATTTATTTTTTATTTTTAAAAATCAGTGGCATTTTAAGTAATTTAACTT